>CM060966.1:36190986-36433486 GCA_030765045.1 Tenodera sinensis | reverse complement strand
GAATTAGGAAAAAAAATTCTGATGCCTTCATTGACACTGGATTAAACTCCTAACAACATTAATAATGAAGAACAATTCTGTAGCGTTCGTTACTAAATGTTGACGGAAATATTGAAGAGAGGTTTATTTGATTTACAGATGTAAGTTCTGACAGAAAAGAGACTCTCTTTTGAATCATGCTCACAGTATCATCGAATATTTCATTCCGAAAATGATAAAAGTTGAATACTCCGAAAGGCAATTCTGTTTAAGCTGGGTCGTATTTTAACGAATTTACAATATCTGTTGGGTTACATATCCTAGTCTGACACCTCAGGTGGAACCTATTACCATGGAGTGTGTGTAGGACCTTTAAAAATGGCCACACATGAAAAACAATTGTATCATTATGTGGGAAAAGGATTGGGGGCATTGGTGGAATCGAAATTTTCAATTTTTAACCAATTAAAACTTAGTTAAAAACTCAGTGAGGTAACCCCTTGAAACCGAAATTATGTCAATATATATATATTTGATAATAGAAAGAAACAAAAGGAGATTCTAGTCAATAGTTAAGGGGAAGACGTAATAAAGCTGAATATGTTAAAGTCTCAAGAATGGAAGCCTAGGCAGATTTAAATGAGTGATAAGGTTACAATTGTTGTTTGTACGAAGCCATAGTGATTCCACGGGCTGATTCGTATCTTATCATGACGTGCTCTAAAGTTAGCCAATAGCCAGGGAGTGGAAAGTGATCTGGCAGAATTTATTTTGTAAACATGTGCCCAGTGATTGGCAGGAAACCACCTATGAAGTATTAAATGAGACTATACCGACAGCGGATAAACTCTGGCGACATGGAAGGGCACAGTCAAACCAATGTCCATCTTGTGCCGCCGTCGACACACTGGACCACCGGATTGCTTCCTGTAAGCAGGTTGAAGTCATCTGGGTAGAGCTCAGGACTTACATCGCCAAATGGTGCCCACCGCAAGCTCCACCATGCCTTGAGAAGCTCCAGCGTTTGGAATTTCATTTTCAGAATACTGCACTCCAAAGCTGTGTAGTTTGGCTGGTAATGGGAACAATGTACTGGATCCTTAAACAGAATAATGGCCCAGTGGCGCAGAGGAAGGATTGGGTCAGTTTTCTGAGACAGGCACGCTGGCAACTGATAACTTCTGGTCTTAGCAAATCAATGCAGCCGTACATAACACGCCTTGCACTTTAAATACGACAATGCAACTATAATCAAAATAATATATATATCAAAAAAATTAAAAAAAATAAATAAAATAAAAACTAAAAAAAAAAAAAAGGAAAAAAGAAAAAAAAAGCTAAAAAAAATGGAAATCGCTTCCTTCGTGTTGCTCACGCAAAAACAAATGCAACGCAAGGCACACTCGTCTTGAATCGACCTGAGAGTACACGTGCAATTTCTGAGTTGTACGTAAGCTGCGCGTATACATAATTCGGCGGTTGCTAAAGGGTGACAAAGCAAAAGTGTTATAACGTTGTAGTTGAAGTTACAAAGTTACATTCTATTTAAATATCGTCGGCAGTTCTCTACAAATCTGAAAATTTGCAAATAAAGTTAAATGTTGGTTAATCGTTTGTTTGGTTCCATTCCTACCATAACTCACGCATACCTTGCAGATTAGGACCTCTTGCTGGAGCTAGTCCGGACACCAAACACGAGATCTTATAGGTCTTAAAGGCGACGTCTTCGACGCAGAGGAGCGTTTGCGTCACCTGTACCACTTAACACACACACACACACACACACACACACACACACACACACACACACACACACACACACACACACACTTTATCATTGCTGAAGCTTAAATAATTTTGAGGAATTAATAAAATATTCGGAATTTTTGGGACATCTCACTTTAACGGCAAAGCAATTTTGTTCGAGGCGCCATGACCCAGTGTTAGACCATTCGCCTCTCACCAAGTAGACTCGGATTCGATCGCAGGGGACCATATGTAGGATTATAGTGGACAATGCAGCGTTTGGACAGGCACTCTCCGGGTTCTCGGGTTTCCTCCCCATTCATTCCACCAACTGGATTTTCTATGTAAAAAATAGCTTTTCCTATGGATTTCATATATGTATAAGATATCAATAAATGGAAAATTTTATTCATCCTTATTTTTCAATGTACAATAGTGTTATCATAAACCCCTTCCTTTTCAAGTGGATCTACAATTATTCGTTTGGTTTCACATTGACCCCTCCACCCCTTAAAATTTGTAATTCAGTGTAGTCCAGAACATTTCAAATAACGTATAAAAACTCTCCCACTATTCAAACAAAACTATGTGAAACATTGGCAGAGAATTTGAATTTGTTAACCACCTCCGAAAATCGTTGAAATTTGATTAGATTAGATTAGATTCAGATTATTTTTATTGGAAATTTTGTCTGGTGCTGGTACAAGGGGCCCAGCGTACAGACTTAAGTTGACATGATTTACAATTATACATATTTACAACAATAAATAAATACATTGGGTTTTAAGGAAACCCATACAGTTGCCCTCTGTGGGTCACCGAGAACAGTTCCCATCTGTATAGTTCTTGGTTATATTTTTTATGTGTTTTGTCTTTGTCTTTTTTCTCTTGTTTCTTTATATATACATATATTTACACGCATGCACTCTCGCATTCACTCTGGCATATCATAAGATATGCCCTCATACACGCAAACACACACACACACATACGCGCACGCACAGTGGACACTTCAGTTGAGCGTCCCCCTCGCACATGTTTGCTGGGCACACGAAACTATGCGTCCCAGCAGGTTACAACAAACGCTATATAAACACGTTATATATACCATGTACACCCCGCGGTTTTCCTGGGCGGGCAGGGTGCAGCTCCTGACTGGTTCCCTGGGGTGCAGGCCTCTGAGGTAGCGTGTGTGCGGCCTGGGGCCTGTGTTTGCGTAGACGCGCATCAGTCGGTGAGCCGAGTAACGTCTAAAACATTTTAATACGTGCATGCTTCCGATGCTTCGGCTCACCTTTGCCAATACTGGCAATGACGTAATTGTCGTGGTTTCTGATGCGCGCCCACGCGACAGTGGCTCTTTTTGTTATTACCTCGGGAATGGATGGGATCTGGGTTTCCTGGTGAAGGGTTTGATTAGTGGTTAGGATAGGAGCAGAGAGGATTTTCCGGAGGGAGAGGTTTTGGAGGGTTTGGATAGTCTTCAGGGCGGTTTTTGAGGCGTTTGCCCAGGCCACACACGCGTATAGAACCACTGACAGGATGAAAGCTTTATACAGGATGAGTTTGGACTTCAATTGCAGCATAACTTTAGCCGCTGCCTGCCTTTGTTGGCGCTATTTTTTATGTGGGTGGACCAGCACATTGTGCGGTTTTGTTGAAATATTTGATAAATAGAAATTAAATAAAAAATATATAACAGCATCGATTTTCGCTCTGTAAGTTCTATATTTTGTAGCCATCTATGCATATTGCTTGCAATAACATGTAACCGGCTTTTGTTTTTATACTCTGCTGTGTGAAGCAATTATTAATATTCTGTAAGTCACACCAATTATTTTGTTTACTCCATGGCATTCCACACCTAAAGGCGAAATTCTTCTCCGTAAGTAATGTTCCTTTATAACTTGACATGTTCGTGTTCAAGTAAAAGGGGCTTGCTGGCCCTTGTAGCCATGCTTACTGGAACCTATGGTTGGCGCTCCTTAAAGGGTCGCGGGTTCACGTCCCACCTCGAGCATGTGTGTGTGTCTGTGTGTATGTGTGTGTGTGTGCGCGCGCGCGCCTAAACGGTCCTCGACGACCAAAGGTCGCCTGCCTCCAAAAGAAAATACAAAGGTTTGTAAGCAACATTTTATCCCTTAGTAATATATGAAATGAAACTAGGAGATGTTTTGTAGTCCCATGGTGTCAGAACGAATTGGCCCTTAAACAGAGAAATAATTATTATACAAATCAATTGAGGCGTTTTTGAGATTACTCAACCTACATAATATATGTTTATAACACTATAAACGTATACATTTTGAAATGGTGTTTGCAAATGTTGGATTAATGATCTGGTAATCCGTAATGATTAATCCTTTTTATCCTTCAGAGACAGATTATTTAACCACAGGCAGTTATCTTCTATGGAAAACTTACAGTAGTCCATGCAAATATGTATATTGCGGCGCCGATCGCGCGGGAAACATTGAAGAACGCTAGAATCAAGCTACCTCATACCACATACCAGACCAGCGGTACGCATATCAAAGGCGCTCCAGGTCATGTTGCCTCGCGCAACTGTTTGTGAACACATTACAACAATCAAAGTGGCACAACAAAGCGGTTCTCTAGATTGTTCGTGATTTTTCTGGCTGCAGACAAAAACGTACAATACGTCATCGTTGGTATCAAAGCTTGCGGAGCGCGTGAGAACCAGTCAGTCAGTTAGTGCTAGTGTGAGTGTGTGTGTGTGTGTTTGTGTGTGTGTGTGTGTGTGTCTGTGTGTGTTTAGTTAGTGAGTGCGAAATGAGACATATACATGTGTACGGGTGTTGTAAGAGGAGGTCGGGAAAAGAAGATACTGAAGCAGTTTAATGAGTCTTGAGTCATCGAATAGACAGTTTGGTTTTGTCATACAAACTGAGAATTGAAAGACAGAAGATTGAGAAGACAACAGTAGTGAACTGTAATATCACGAAGGACTGTAAACGAACTGTCCAATGGATGGTAGTTTTTGTGTTTGTAGGCTGTGGACCAGTCGATAATTATCTGACGTTTCGCCCAAGGCTGCGTTGGGCACGCCAAAGCCCAACCTGAAAGCCTTAGCATGTATAAAAGAGTTGTGTTCTGCATTCAGTGATAAAATAAAGTGACCAAAAGAGTATTTGGACTGCATTTGTTGTTTCTATCACACAGGTGTGAGAATGAAAATTGTCAAATTGACCATTTGTTACAATATATTAATTCATATATTTTAAAATTTATAGTTATGTTCTATATACGCAAACAGTATTGGAATAATAATTTTAAACTAAATCTGACACTTCCGTGTATTACATGTGTAAATAACTTAAGAAAGATTCTAACAATTAACTGTCCAAATAAACTATGACTACATATTATATTTCATATTTGTAAACTACAGATCTATTCTGATATAAACAGAGGCCCAACTAACTTGAACATTTTCCAAAAGGAGGTAAATGAAAGCTATTTACCAGAGAGGAGAATGGATTATAAAGTATTTCGAGATCGGGTTGTTAAATCCTTGGAAAGCTAGAATATGCATGTAGCTATAACAACCGTCACAGTTGTATATCTCGGGCTTAAAGCACCACGGGTCGCTAAGAGCACTCGCAACTGTAATTCAGCAGGTAATTGATTAATGGCTTGTTATTGGCTGCAACCCAACGCTTGCTAGAATGGCTTAGCAAATGAGTACTCAATCATGTGGTATTTACCAGCTAGATCCACAGCAGGGACCATTAGATAGTGCCCCAGCAAATAATTTAAATCCTTTTTCAGATATCTAACTGCCGCACAATGTACCATTTAATTCCGAAAGTTAAAGTAAGGATGTGCTTTTGAACCTTTTTACTGTATAAAACAAAATATGGAATAATTTATAATATGTGAATGCAATATATTCCAGCAAAATGTTCATGTAATAAATAATAATTAACTTAATGTTGTTCAAAGAAAACAGCTTCATTTTACAAATATATTGAGAATTTTTCTTAGTAAATAGTTTGCTTTGATTACTAGCATATGCATTTCTTACCTATTACTTTATATCACATATAAGTAAACATATATCTAGAAAAGCCTGATGTGTTACACTTACACAACTTCCTCTACTCGTGTACTAGCTATTCTTACAAACACTTATTCCTATCTACTTCATGTTAATCGAGATAAACATTTTTACAAATTATCTTATTGCTATACGAAGCAAGGGGATACAGTAGGCTTTAAGCGATAGTTAAATGTTTGAAGAGTGCTCGCTATATGATAACTTTGAAATTTCGTTCACTTTGCATGACCAAGACATAAACAATCTGGTGTGTTGCACTCACATGACTTTCTCTACTCTTGTGCGAACCATTCTTGCAAACCCTTATTCTTATATCCTGGTGTTATTTGAGATAAACATTAGCAGAAATTATCTTTACTCGTTTTCTTGCATGTGCAACGGTAATATAGGAATACAGTAGGCTTTGAGGGATAGTCAAATCTTTTAAAGCTTACAAATTCCGCTCTCTTTCCACGGTTAACATATAAAAATGGATAGCGATGTTCCATTTGCAGTATGATAAGTACTCCAAAACTTATACAAATAGCAAGGGATCTCTCCGAAATGGTTCACCCTACAATAAAAATTGATACATAAACTGTGTTTCAGCAAGACCTGCGTTTTTTGTGTAGTAAGATTTGGTCTATCTCTTACGGTTTACCAGTTATGCAAAACTCATCCAGAGTAAATAAAACTTCATGGGGTACAGCCAGAAAATTCAATATATAGGTACATTTCATTTTGCAGAAGAATATCTCAAACATATGGCATCTTAATCAAAATCGTAAGAGCCTTTTCAAGAAAATCAAAATTTTCTAAAAAATTTTAATGTAAAGCGTAGTTTACGGTGGAGCAATTTTCTTCAAAATCTTCGTGTCGCATACCTGAAAAATATTAAACTTAAATATCAACTTTGATATTTAACCTAATTTTCGTTTTGGAGTTGTGCTGTCCAAAGGCTGACAGACATATAGACACAGACACACACAAGGACCGATTTCTAAAAACGCTTTTTTTTCTTTTTTTTGGATTCAGGGACCTCAAAACATATATTTCTTATGAAATCTTGACAACGAATTTTTGAGTGGAATACAAAACTTCCTCTACTTTACTAAACGTAGTAGAGAAACTAAAAATGAATAAGGACTTCGCATTTGAGAAAGGTGTATAAGTGTTGCAAAATTCTGTCAAGTAACAAGGAATCTACGAAATGATTCACTTAACATACAAGATCATTTGACATACATTTTAAATCAACGAAATCTAAATTATTTGTATAGCAAGATTTGGTCTATCTCTTACGTTAACCAGTTATGCAAAGGTCATCAAGAGTAAACAGGACTACATGGGCTATAGACATAAAATACAATATATACATTTCATTTTTAATAAATATGTCTTAAACTTATAACTTTTAATAAAAATGGTTAGAGCCATTTGAGAAAATAAACATTTTCGAAAAATGTTGCATGTAAAGTGTAGCTTGGGGCGGAGATATGTTAAAAATCTTCAGGTTGCTTCCTTGAAAGATATCAAACTTAAATATCAACTTTGGTTTCTAACCGACTTTTTGTTTTTGAGTTATGCTGTTCAAGACAGAAGCCTACATGAACACATACACAAACACACACAGAACTTGTTATAAAAATGCTTTTTTTGGATTCAGGGGGCCTCAAAACATTATCGGTGAATCTCCACATCGAATTTTTGGGTCCAGTACAATACTTCCCCTACTTACTATACATAGTAGAGAAAATAAATTTTCCCCAAAAAGAAAACGAACAATTTTGAAATTTTGGGGCAATATGAAATGAAAATTTAACAGTTCTGCATCATACTACCTGATTGTGTGCAATATTTTTATGCTATTAAATATTAAGAGTAGCATATATTTCAAAAGTGAAGTTTAGAAAGGAACAGAATAAACACAATATACAATGCGGGATCTTCAATAACTTCCATTTTGAATATGTCAAGAAAATTGCAAGTTCAAATATTCTGATAAAAGTTTCATGTTTGACTTTACAAAATCAAGAGCATTTTGAGTAGATGAGCTTATTCTTTCACGGTCGTCGTCTATCCAGTAAAGTGATGTTTGGCCGTGGTTCACGCATCGACTCAACGACGGCCTGTAAGCCCGAAAACATCATTTTACTGTACTTTGAGTGTGTTTATTGCCTTCGTCTTTGAATCAAAAGACTACCTGTGTACATTAAAATTCAGTATTGATTTATAAGTATGTAATTGTATCTTCAAGATGATAAAATTTGCACCTGTACTGAAACAGATACAATATTTCATTCATCCACTTACTCTAATGCAACTGTGTTTGACAAACTCCTACTAAGGGATTCTCAAGCCACTCTAGTTTAATCATTATTTCGCTCTTCATAATATATGATTCCATAATTTTAAGAATGCAAATTAGACCATTGAAAATTTTCAGGGAATAAATGTTTTTGAAGATTTAATTTTCGTCATAGAGTAAAGAAAATAGTAATATATTTGTGGTAATCTCAGTAATATATTTAACAACCCACTTAATTTACATACATTAAAACCTCATTTTAACTCAATTTTTAAGGGCGCATTTTGTTTAATGTAGTTTTTGTTTGACCTAGATTCAGATGAAGAATGGGAATGAGTGTTAAGTAACTGGGATAGTCTTCATTTGCAGGACTGTGGTTAAGTACATCGGTTTCCTGATCTGCTAGGAGTCGCAGGCGTCAACCATGAACCAAGAGCAAATCAACTATTTTCTTTCATTCTGTCTTTTCTTTTCAACAGTGCCTGCCGTCTTATGTTATGTAAGCTCAGATATGTTTCATTGATATTCATTTGATTTTGTTTTATTTTAGTTTTCTAAATTCCCTTAATTATAATATCTTTTTGATTGACTTCATTCTGAGATCATTTTATTCAACATTCGTGATTATGAAATTTCAGATCGGATGCTTTCTACAGCACTTTTATGACACTTATTTTGAGTTAAAGGTTTGTAAAATATAGGACAAGAGCCAAGAGCCAAGAGCCAAATCAGGTCGCTCGGGTTTACCCGGGCGGGATGTATGCCCACGGTACCTATCCATTTAGTATGGATTTACCCGTGAGGTATGAAAGGTGTAGAGAGAGACGCTGCGAAAAACACTGGAGGGTTGTGGTTGCAGAAGATCTTGCAGACCGCCCTCCGGTTCTTGCCAGGTCAGGGTATCAACCCTCTACTGGCCGTGTAAGATGTGTTACATAATAGACGGTAATAAGGTTGGTTTGTTGGTGTATTTTTTTTTTTTTTTTTTTTTTTTTTTTTTGTTAATTAAAGTATGTCTGTATATCGTTATGTCACGTTAGGAAGTTATGTCATTTTTTTTTTTTTTTTTTAATACGTTGACAAGTACAAGTCGTGGGCGTTTATACCGCTCTCCAGGGTCCAAGTCATACTCGCCTAGTCCCCGTATTAAATGGTTGAAACTGGAGGGGAGCTTGTCAAAGAAGGGTTGTGAAAGTATGTTGATGTATTGTTTCACTGAGGGAAAGTGAAGATCCTTCTGAATGGTAGCATTTGGTATATACCATGGAGAGTTTGTAGCCGTTCTTAGGTATCTCGACTGAAGAACTTCTAGCTGTCTCAGGTGTGTTTGAGCTGCTACTCCCCAGATCTGGCAGGCATATGTAAAGGCTGGTCTGAGAACTTGTTTATACAGTAGTAGTTCGTTGTCCAAGGACAGGTGAGATCTCCTGTTGTAAAGCGGGTACAGCATTGCCATTCTTTTGTTAACCCTATTGCTGACGTCTTCCAGGTGTGTCTTCCAGGTAAGTTTGACGTCTAGGGTAACTCCTAAGTATTTGACACAATTAGACCACGGCACATCTTCTGCCAAGCGGATGGGTGCCACGTCAACCATCGGGCGACGGCCAAAGGTTATAGCTTGGCTTTTCTGAGGGTGGATACGTAACCGCCATCGATTGAACCAGGTGGTCAGTAGGTCAGCATATTGTTGAATGCGCCTAGCTGACATATAATTTTTTGAAGATGTTGAGGTAACGGCGGTACTATCCGCAAAAAGGTAGAGTGAGCACCGTGGTAGTGTAGGCAGAGTGTTTATGTACAGGAGAAACAGTGTGGGTCCCAGTACACTGCCTTGGGGTACGCCGGCACGTATAGGATGAGAGGTGGAAGTAGCATCTTCATAAGCTACAGCGAAAAATCTGTTTTGAAGATAAGAGTACAGTAGATGGATGAGATATGATGGAACTTGATATGTGAGGAGGCGAGAAATAAGTCCCTCATGCCAGACGCTGTTGAAAGCCCTAGTTACGTCCAACAATAGGGCTGAGACGTAATGACGTCTGTTAAAGGCTGTGTATATCTCATCCACCAGCCGGAGAAGTTGGTGAACAGTTGAGTGTGATGTTCTGAAGCCGAACTGTTCGGGCCTAATCACATTGTGCCTGTCTAAGGTACTCCTTAGCCGTGTCTGTATCACGTTCTCAAAGAGCTTGCTCAGAACGGGAAGTAAGCTGATCGGTCTATAGCTCTCTGGAGATGACGGATCTTTGCCTGGCTTGCATATGGTGATAACTTTCGCATACTTCCATGTTTGTGGGAAGTGCGAAGTTCTAAGTATGGCATTGAAAATGTGAGCCAATAGTTTCAGCCAATCAGGTGGAAGGGCTTTCAGAGCGGCGTTTGTGATTCCGTCAAATCCTGGGGCTTTGTAGGGAGCAAGCTTGCGTATATATCCTGTGATTTCCTGCACCGACGTTTCCTCAAGGTGAGAATAATCAGCAGGAACCTGGAGAAAGTTGGTAATCTCCGTTTGGACTTGAGTAATGTGGTCCTGGTCAGCTGAATCCGCTGCCATAAAAGATGTTTCTAGATATCTAGCTTGCAATTCAGCTTTTTCTTTTCCCGACTGAGCTGTCACCTGTCCGTGTCGAAGAGGTGGGTTTTGTTGTGGAATACCCATTAGTACTTTGGTTGTCCGCCAAAGAGAACCGTCTTCTGGTTTTAAGTGACAAAGGTGAGACTCCCATTTGTTGTTTGAATGTTGGCGGAGTTCAACCTTAAGTTCCTCTTGTAGACGTCTGTAAAATGTCTTGTCCTCCGGGGACCTGGAGAACATATAACGTCTCCTGGCTCTATTTTTGGTCTGTATTAGGGCCCTTATCCTACCAGGAAGAGGCTCGCTGTTAAATTGGTGTAGTGTTGGCTTTGGCGATGCGCTCTTGATCGCAGACACTATGGCCTCTGTTGTATTTTTCACGAATAGTTCAACTTCCTGGGAAGTTGTGCAGGGTTCAAGGCGTGGTTGAACTTGTTCCAATATATTGGTGAACTTTTCCCAGTTTGTAGTTCGAGGCGAGGGAACTGGCCGTGCTAGTTTGTATGTTGGCTTAGATGGAAAAGTGATAAGGACTGGATAGTGGTCAGAAGATAGAGCTGGCACTGTATATAATATTATGTGAGGCCTCACATTTTTGACCAGTGCAATATCAAGCCAATCTGGAGGTCTGCGATCACCGTAATGTATAGTAGGTGAGTTAGGGACCTGTACTGAGATGGCTCTCGAGGTCACATAGGCATTTAACTTTTGGCCTCGGTGAGATATACAGGTGGAGTTCCAGTTTTGGTGTTTACTGTTATAGTCGCCTGCAGCTATAGTTGGTACTGGAGAGGAGAACAGTAAATCCAGTTCCCTGTCTAGCAACGGCCTTGTTGGTGCAATATACACCGAGAACAGGTTTAGGGGTCCTCGAGCCGTGCTTATCTGGATACCAGTAGCTTCCATGTTTCTGGTATTTGAGATGTCAAGTTGATGGTGACAGATGGAGTCATTTATATATATTGCTGTTCCTCCAAAGCCATCTTCACGATCCTTTCTATAGCACTTCATTCCAGGGATTTTCATCCTTATGTGCGGATGCAGGTGTGTTTCCTGTACTAATAGTACCTGGACTTTGTGCATTGCTAGAAAGTCGGTTAGTTCTTCTCGCTTGGATCGCAGCCCATTTGCGTTCCAGTAGCATATTGTCAGCTTGGAGAAGTCTGGTTTTGTAATGGGCGTACTAGCCATTACATGACGACTACAGAAGGTGAAGACGGTGGGATTAGCACTGTGTCCGCCGAAAGTGATGGTGGGCGCGACAGAAGTGCTTCTGCCAGTGCGGCAGCAAACTGGATGCGGAGGTGACTAGGAATACGGTCGATTACCTCATAGAAGGCCGAATCCATTTCCTCGTAGTTTGAGGCAGATGATGCTTGGTTTGCATGTGCATTCCTGGCTGGTGGTGTAGTAATATTATTGTGGTTTTCTCCCATTGGTTTAGGTTGTCGCTGATCGGCCAATGAGGGGATGTTGGAGGAGTGCCTTAGATGTTGTGCTTGTCTCTGTGGAAGTTGTGTGGCGTTTTCTCCAGAGGCTGAGACTCCTGGTTTAAGGAAATATTTGCTGCAGCAGCATAAGATGGGAAACTTAGGGGCTGGCGAGATGGTAAGCCAGGGTGCCTAGTTCCATAAAAGGCCTCCTTTGGAAGACCGCGAGGGTTTGGGACCCTAGGTGTGGCATCAACTCTAGATGGTGTTCCTTTCTTACGGCACTCCATCTCGTATCTTGCTTCTTGCCAAATTGGACATTTGGCGTATCTACATGAGTGTGCATCCCCACAGTTTGCACAGGTGGGCTGCGCCCCATCTATCAGCCTCTTGGGACAGGCGTTTCTTTCGTGGCCTTTTTCACCACAAAAAGCACAAACAGGGGAAAGGTTGCACCCTGCAGCTCCGTGAGTGAACTGCTGACAGTTCGTGCACTGTTGAGGTCTACGGGGTGGTCTGTAGGCCTCCACTTTAACAATTGCAGAAAACATGTGCGTTTCTTGGTATATCCCCTTGGTGACTTCAGTTTTCTCTAAAGCCACACGGAAGTGGGGCAGGGGGCCTTTGTAAGGTCCACGAACTGCACGAAGCTGGGCTACGTTGACCACTGGGTAGCCCTTGCTCTTTAAGAGGTCTGACACCTCTTCAGTGGTGATGTACTGAGGCACGTTTTTTATAGTTACGTGCAGTCTCTTTTCCTCAGCCAAAGGAGTGGCGATAAATTCCAGTTTTTGCGACTCCAAAAACCGGCGGACTTGCCTATGGGCTTCAGGGGAATTTGTCTGAATGCACACTGTCTGTCGTGCATTTTTAACTGTAAATAGAGGCTCTCTTGCCTCGCGGAAGTGATGGATAACCTTCCTGGCATCCTCTAGATTACGCAGAAAGATTGGCGTAGTCCTTCTTGTATTTTGTCGCGGCTGTTGGGCAACATTGCCTGTCTGGCTTACATTTGGTGTAGTTGCTGAAGTGGCAACATCCTCTTCCATGCTCTCTGCTACGTTATTTTGAGTAGAGGTGGAAGCCAGAGCTTGGTATTGATTTGCCGTAGATACTGGCACGTTTAAACTGGGATGAGATGGTGTATTTCTCTTCCTCTTTGGCTGTACTGTGTGCCACTGTTGTTGGGATTTCGTGGCCTGATCGTGATGGAATAGATAACTATCTATTGCATCTAATCGTGCCTTGTGTGCAGCCATGGAGATATATAGTTGTGTGCAATCGCTTCTCGGCACTTCATTTTTAGGCAGCATTTGAAGCAGCTGGGAATCAGCTTGTTTGATGTAAGCTTGCCGTGCTTGGCGCTCGCTTACAAGGGTGTTGCGAATGGACTACTCCAAGGGTAGTGATGACTCCTGGATGAGTTCCTGCCCAAGGAACGTTAAAATATTACCTCCCTCAAGGTAATACAAGTTCATGTTTCCAGTTTCGTTTGTCAGGGGACTAGGCATGGTCATCGTCAAGTTTGGTGAGCGCGGTTTGCCCGGGTAACAGAGGACAGGACCAAAAGGCGCCTTATCAGTAATAAAACTGATGGCTAAGTCTTGTTACCCTACCCACCGGTCTTAGGAATTGGTTTAGTGTGCTTTAAAAGCACAAAAGTCATGTGGAAAGAGTACAATTGATACAGAAATGTTTGTACCAATCGGTCAGCGTAATACAACGACGAATCACAACGCCGGGATGAAGAAATGATAGACGTTTCTTCAGCTGTGGATGATGAAACATCTACGGCGTGTTACACGATGAAGTGTAGAGCTTCTCTCTGATTCGTCCAGAAATCTGCATGCAAGAGCACTAGCAAGTTACGTCCGCTTCTCACGAAGGTTGGAACGCAACCCTGAACCGAAAGGTGTAGTCAATTTGCACAAGCTATTTATGTCAGTGTCAGCCAATGGTGATGATTGGTTACTCTCTCTTGCTATAGACTAGGGATATGAGTGCCAATTAGAATGTCTACCCATCCGCGCCATCATCGGCATCATTCTCGCGTCGTCGTTCGACCAGAGCGGACGTGATTTGCTTCTCACTGGTGGAAAAGACGGTATCCAGAAAGCTGACTCGCTGGAGCAGGAGATCCCGTGCCGACTTGGTGGAGTGTTGTGGTGTGCGTCGGTGGATTGCACGCTTCAATCTACGGACTAATACATTATATTAGTCACAGCACAATTTGGTGTAGTTCCTAAAGGGGCTTGGCAAGCAAGCTTTGGAACTCACCACAGGCTAGCTTCCCGGAGTGGCATAGAAAGCTACTCAGGTATTTCCCTTTTCTTCCTACTCTTTTGCTTTATTCTTTCTTTCCTTGACAGACTTTCAGACTGACGACTTACGTGACAGCGGGCTCACAAGATCCTAGCCAAGGGTTGACGGCTTTGTGCCTGAAACCTCGAGCCGAAATGGCTCGCAAAGGCGCCGCCTTAGAGGAGGTGCGGTCCTCTGTGAGCAGCCGGAGGGCAACCGCGCTTACTGCCGATGATGGACAATTACCTTCGACATCATCTTCATATAGATCCTTATCACCTGAAGCAGTGGAGCCAAATAGGAAGCGCTCCAAGACCGATACGCAAAAGCGTAAGTGCTCTACTCCACGCCACATACCCATGGCAGAACTAGAGAGCCTGGGTTCAAACAATCCCTTACCTGAATCTGACTCCGAGTCCGATATGGAGCTGGGGGAGTTTACAGTTGTGGAAAACCGTAAACGGGGAAAACAGACGCCATCACCAAATATGATGCAACATGCACAGGATGTTGCATCATCCAATATGATGCAACATACTCAGAATGTTGCATCATCCCAAGCCAAGAAGGGGCCAAGAATTCCGCCAATCATTGCGGACGTATTCCCTAACCATGTTAGGGTAATGCGTACACTGGCCAAACACCTCAAGTATACTTTTGAGGCAAAAAGGAAGCCTAAGAGCGTCCATATCCTTACCCACAGTTTGGGTGATTTAGAAACCGCTAAGTTGGTGTTACGAGAAATGAACATAACGTTCTACTCGTACTCACCACAACGTCCACACATTGAGCGCCGAGTCATCAGAGGCTTAGACTCAGAGTGCACCCCTGATGAAATCAAAACTGCACTTAAAGAAGAACATGGCATAACTGTCAATTCAGTGGCACAGTTAAAGAGAACCGTTAATACCGAGGGGGGTATTAACAAAGTTCCTATGCCACTATTCTTGGTAGTACTTGACAAAGTACTTAACCAAGAAGTACAACCAATTGACACAGTAAGGAAACTAATTTTCACTGTAGTCAAAGTGGAAAGGTATTATGGCAGAGAGGGACCTGTGCAATGTTACCGATGCATGGGGTACAATCACTCCAGCATGATGTGCGAGCGAAAGCTTACATGTCTGCGGTGTGCAGGGAACCACTTGCTCGAGAACTGCCCTAAACCTAGGGAAGAGTGCAAGTGCGCTAATTGTGATGGTACAAACGTAAGTGTGTACAAAGGATGCTCCACAAGGAAAAAGATCATAGAGAGCCGCCGCAAGAACCGCCCAGATGATCAAGTGGTTCGCCCAGGTGTGTCCTTTTCCAATGCCTTAAATAAGGCAGAGTCCACTCTGCGTCGAGTGGAACAAGAGGCTGCTACACCAAAGAGCGATTCCCCATCAAATTCTGTGCCACCACCTCCAGGTCCTATAGAAAAGGCAATAGTGCCTAAACCCCCTGCACCACAACCACGCAGGAAGAGGAGGAACAGAAAACCTAGGCAGAGCAAATCTTCTGCCCCCAATGTAACTTCGGAGCCACAGGCTCCTGTAATAACTACAGACGCACCTGTAGAGGCAGAGCCTATATCCAAGGTTAGGGATATTCCCCCTACCCCTATCCCACCAATGCCTAACACGGCAACATCCTCCTCCACACTAGCAACTATTTCGCAAAGTGACCTGGAGGAATTTAGCTCTTTATCCTCATGGTTTGGGGATTTAATAAACAAGGCGTTACCTGCTCTGAGAAACTGTAAGATGCAGTTGAACAACCCCAACCTGACCCCCATGCAGAAGCATTCCATCTTGCTTCAGACACTGGAACAGCTCTACCCCAACTCCGCTCAATAATGGCTGGAAGACATGTCCGGAGACCATTTAGAGCTGCGATTTGGAACGCAAACGGACTACGGAGTCATTACCCTAATATTTCTAATTTTGTACAGTATTTCGGAATCGACATTCTGATGGTCTGTGAAACTCATTTGGATGCTGCCACCAACTTCTCCCTCCCTAATTACGTCACCCATCGGTCTGATAGGGTTGGCCGACAAGGGGGAGGTACAGCCATCTTTGTTAAGAACCATATTACCCATAAGCCTTTCCCTCTTCCACGACTTCAGCATGTAGAAGCCTGTGCTATTAGGCTATCTTTAGGTGGTCTAGATACATTGCTGATAGTGGCATATGACGCCCCTGATCACCGCTTCTATGAAGCAGATTACACGGCTTTATTAAACCTCCACCCTGTGGTCTGCATTGCAGGTGACCTAAATGCAAAACATGCCAACTGGCATAGTCGTGCCACCAATGCGAAGGGGCGAGGACTATTCCGCCTTATAAGCGGTAACCCAAGCCTCATAGCTCATGGACCGAGAGAGCCCACTTTTCATCCTGCCCGAGGGAGACCGGACGTGCTCGATATTATGGTCACTAAAAACTTTAGATTCCATATAGACCTGACGACAGTCAATGAACTGGATTCTGACCACGATCCTGTGTTAATCGACACCAATGTTAATATGTCAGCATTGGTAACTCCTGATTGGTCGTATGAGGTAGACTGGGATGCAGCCGTCCTTGAACTGAACCAATCAGTGGATCCCAGACGGCATATAAATTCTATCGAGTCGTTAGAATTAGCGGCAAATGCATTCTCCCGACAAATATCAAATGTGATACGAGGGCATACTTACCGCATTCCTTGCAATACTCCTAACCCCACAACCATCCCAAACGAACTCCGACTGTTGCTGAGAGCTAAGTCAACAGTTCGGAAGCTTTGGCAGCGTTTCCGCCATCCCAGATTGCAGGCAATTTATCTGCGATTTAAGACCCTGGCTAGACGCCTCTTACGTGCACATCGCAAAGAGGCCTGGGAAAACACCATGAGGAACGTAAACCTCTCTGAAAAGAAGCCCTGGCGGATAATTAAATCCCTGAGAAGGGACAAAACGCTATATCAGCACCCTATACATGGCACTCGCGGGAGATTATCTTTCGAACCGCAAGAGAAAGCCACTGACTTCGCGGACTATTTAGAGTCCCAATTTGAGCCCCGAGAGGACATAGAAGACGAGGACTTTTCAGAACTAGTTGAGGCAACGGTGGATTACCTCTATGAGGATCCTCCACCACCTCACGAGGCGACTCGCATACCAATTGTCACACCAAGGCAAGTTTCCTCGCAAATTAGGTGTCTCAAACCCAACAAATCCCCTGGATATGATGGTGTTACGACACATATGTTACAACACCTGCCTCGCAAAGCCATTATCCACTTGACGAGAATTTCCAATGCTTGCCTGTATCTCCGACACTTCCCTACTGCTTGGAAGGAAGCGAGGATGATTTGCATATTGAAACCAGGCAAGGATCCCAAGTTTCCATCAAGTTACCGTTCTATAAGTCTACTCCCAATAATTTCAAAAATTTTTGAAAAACTTCTACTGTCCCGTCTAACTCCTCTATTTGAGGAAAGGAGGCTCATTCCGGATCATCAGTTCGGATTCCGTCAAGGCCATTCCACTACCTTACAGCTCCTGCGTCTTGTTGAGAAGGCTGCCCTGGGTTTCCAGGAAAACTTCAAAACTGTCGCAGTACTTCTGGATGTGGATAAGGCCTTTGCAACAACATGGCACCAGGGCCTACTGTACAAACTTAGAGATGCAAATCTCCCCTCCCCCTACCTGACCCTCATAGCCAGTTTCCTTCGTGACCGCACTTTCAGGGTGCGAGTGGAGGGCAGGTTATCAACTATCAGACCAATAGCGGCCGGAGTACCGGAAGGTAGTGTTCTATCGCCACTGCTCTTTGCCGCATACATGTCTGACTTCCCCGTTGAACCCAGCACTGTTACGTGTCAATATGCCGATGACGTCCTCATACTGGCCCGTAACAAAAATCTACGTTACTGCCTTCCCCCATTGCAAAGACACCTAGATGCCATTTAGAGTTGGAGTGAAAAATGGAGAATGGGAATCAGTCCACAGAAAAGCTCTGCTTTTGTGTTAGGCAAAATTCATTCCTGGAGACCAGAAAGGGACCTGACACTTGGTCAGAGGAGAATCCCTTGGGTCAACACAGCCAAGTACCTTGGTGTACAACTAGACCGAGGACTTACCTTCACCAAACATGTCACAGCTAAAGCTGCCCAAGGTCACGGAGCTCTGGGAAAGCTCTATCCCATCTTTAGGTCAACTATGCCTACACGACTTAAACTACGCATTTATCGTGCGATCATCCCTCCCCTGATCCTGTATGGATGCGAGGCATGGGGATTCGTGGCTCAAACCACCATCCGCAGACTGCAAGTCGTGCAGAACAGGGCCCTTAGGATGATCTACGATACTGACCGTAGATTTTCTTCCCATATTCTCCACACTCATTCTGGCATTCCATATATTGTGGATGTTGTGCGAGATAGAGCCCGCTCTATGTATGCGAAACTTACACCACACCCTAACCAGCTGGTGAATACCCTGGGACAATATGATCCCCATCTTCCCAGGAGGCGCAAAAGCTATCGTTTACCCAAGGATGTCTTGGGCTAATTAGCTTCACTGCTTCCTCATTTCACCAAACATTCCAATGCATTCGGTTTCTCGCTAAATTGACACTGCTTGACTTGCTGGTTAGACAAGCTGACCTTTGCTAAGTGAGCAGAGGGGCATGGGTGCCCCAGGATGGGTAGACATTCTAACTGGCACTCATATCCCTAGTCTATAGCAAGAGAGAGTAACCAATCATCACCATTGGCTGACACTGACAAAAATAGCTTGTAAAATGACTACATCTTTCATACCTCACGGGTAAATCCATACTAAATGGATAGGTACCGTGGGCATATATCCCGCTCGGGTAAACCCGAGCGACCTGATTTGGCTCTTGGCTCTTGGCTCTTGGCTCTTACCCATCCTGGGGCACCCATGCCCCTCTGCTCACTTAGCAAAGGTCAGCTTGTTTAACCAGCAAGTCAAGCAGTGTCAAAATAGCGAGAAACCGAATGCATTGGAATGTTTGGTGAAATGAGGAAGCAGCGAAGCTAATTAGCCCAAGACATCCTTGGGTAAGCGATAGCTTTTGCGCCTCCTGGGAAGATGGTGATCATATTGACCCAGGGTATTTACCAGATAGTTAGGGTGTGGCGTAAGTTTCGCATACATACAGCGGGCTCTATCTCGCACAACATCCACAATATATGGAATGCCAGAATGAGTATGGAGAATATGGGAAGAAAATCTACGGTCAGTATCGTAGATCATCCTAAGGGCCCTGTTCTGCACGACTTGCAGTCTGCGGATGGTGGTTTGAGCCACGAATCCCCATGCCTCGCATCCATACAGGATCAGGGGAGGGATGATCGCACGATAAATGCGTAGTTTAAGTCGTGTAGGCATAGTTGACCTAAAGATGGGATAGAGCTTTCCCAGAGCTCCGTGACCTTGGGCAGCTTTAGCTGTGACATGTTTGGTGAAGGTAAGTCCTCGGTCTAGTTGTACACCAAGGTACTTGGCTGTGTTGACCCAAGGGATTCTCCTCTGACCAAGTGTCAGGTCCCTTTCTGGTCTCCAGGAATGAATTTTGCCTAACACAAAAGCAGAGCTTTTCTGTGGACTGATTCCCATTCTCCATTTTTCACTCCAACTCTCAATGGCATCTAGGTGTCTTTGCAATGGGGGAAGGCAGTAACGTAGATTTTTGTTACGGGCCAGTATGAGGACGTCATCGGCATATTGGCACGTAACAGTGCTGGGTTCAACGGGGAAGTCAGACATGTATGCGGCAAAGAGCAGTGGCGATAGAACACTGCCTTCCGGTACTCCGGCCGCCATTGGTCTCATAGTTGATAACCTGCCCTCCACTCGCACCCTGAAAGTGCGGTCACGAAGGAAACTGGCTATGAGGGTCAGGTAGGGGGAGGGGAGATTTGCATCTCTGAGTTTGTACAGTAGGCCCTGGTGCCATGTTGTTGCAAAGGCCTTATCCACATCCAGAAGTACTGCGACAGTTTTGAAGTTTTCCTGGAAACCCAGGGCAGCCCTCTCAACAAGACGCAGGAGCTGTAAGGTAGTGGAATGACCTTGACGGAACCCGAACTGATGATCCGGAATGAGCCTCCTTTCCTCAAATAGAGGAGTTAGGCGGGACAGTAGAAGTTTTTCAAAAATTTTGGAAATGATTGGGAGTAGACTAATGGAACGGTAACTTGATGGAAACTTGGTTTTAGTATGCAAATCATCCTCGCTTCCTTCCAAACAGTAGGGAAGTGTCGAAGATACAGGCAAGCATTGTAAATCCTCGTCAAGTGGATAATGGCTTTGCGAGGCAGGTGTTGTAACATATGTGTCGTAACACCATCATATCCAGGGGATTTGTTGGGTTTGAGACACCTAATTTGCGAGGAAACTTGCCTTAGTGTGACAATTGCTATGCGAGTCGCCTCGTGTGGTGGTGGAGGATCCTCATAGAGGTAATCCACCGTTGCCTCAACTAGTTCTGAAAAATCCTCGTCTTCTATGTCCTCTCGGGGCTCAAATTGGGACTCTAAATAGTCCGCGAAGTCAGTGGCTTTCTCTTGCGGTTCGAAAGATAATCTCCCGCGAGTGCCATGTATAGGATGCTGATATAGCGTTTTGTCCCTTCTCAGGGATTTAATTATCCGCCAGGGCTTCCTTTCTGAGAGGTTTACGTTCCTCATGGTGTTTTCCCAGGCCTCTTTGCGATGTGCACGTAAGAGGCGCCGAGCCAGGGTCTTAAATCGCAGATAAATTGCCTGCTATCTGGGATGGCGGAAACGCTGCCAAAGCTTCCGAACTGTTGACTTAGCTCTTAGCAACAGTCGGAGTTCATTTGGGATGGTTGTGGGGTTGGGAGTACTGCAAGGAATGCGGTAAGTGTGCCCTCGTATCACATTTGATATTTGTCGGGAGAATGCATTCGCCGCTAATTCTAACGACTCGATAGAATTTATGTGCGGTCTGGGATCCACTGATTGGTTCAGTTCAAGGACGGCTGCATCCCAGTCTACCTCGTACGACCAATCAGGAGTTACCAATGCTGACATATTAACATTGGTGTCGATTAACACAGGATCGTGGTCAGAATCCAGTTCATTGACTGTCGTCAGGTCTATATGGAATCTAAAGTTTTTAGTGACCATAATATCGAGCACGTCCGGTCTCCCTCGGGCAGGATAAAAAGTGGGCTCTCTCGGTCCATGAGCTATGAGGCTTGGGTTACCGCTTATAAGGCGGAATAGTCCTCGCCCCTTCGCATTGGTGGCACGACTATGCCAGTTGGCATATTTTGCATTTAGGTCACCTGCAATGCAGACCACAGGGTGGAGGTTTAATAAAGCCGTGTAATCTGCTTCATAGAAGCGGTAATCAGGGGGGTCATATGCCACTATCAGCAATATATCTAAGCCATCTAAAGAAAGCCTAATAGCATAGGCTTCTACATGCTGAAGTGGTGGAAGAGGGAAAGGCTTATGTGTTATATGGTTTTTAACAAAGATGGCTGTACCTCCCCCTTGTCGGCCAACCCTATCAGACCGATGGGTGACGTAATTAGGGAGGGAGAAGTTGGTGGCAGCATCCAAATGAGTTTCACAGACCATCAGAATGTCGATTCCGAAATACTGTACAAAATTAGTGATGTTTGGGTATTGACTCCGTAGTCCGTTTGCGTTCCAAATCGCAGCTCTAAATGGTCTCCGGACATGTCTTCCAGCCATTATTGAGCGGAGTTGGGGTAGAGTTGTTCCAATGTCTGAAGCAAGATGGAATGCTTCTGCATGGGGGTCAAGTTGGGGTTGTTCAACTGCATCTTACAGTTTCTAAGAGCAGGTAACGCCTTGTTTATTAAATCCCCAAACCATGAGGATAAAGTGCTAAATTCCTCCAGGTCTCTTTGCGAAATAGTCGCAAATGTGGAGGAGGTTGTCGCCGTGTTAGGCATTGGTGGAATAGGGGTAGGAGGTATATCCCTAACCTGGGAAATAAGCTCTGCCTCTACAGGTGCGTCTGTAGTTATTACAGGAGCTTGTGGCTCTGAAGTTACATTGGGAGCAGAAGATTTGCTCTACCTAGGTTTTCTATTCCTCCTCTTCCTGCGTGGTTTTGGTGCAGGGGGTTTAGGCACTGTTGCCTGTACTATGGGACCTGGAGGTGGCGGCACAGCATTTGACGTTGGGGAAGTGTTCTCCGATGCAGCAGCCTCTTGTTCCATTCGACGCAGAGTGGACTCTGCCTTATTTAAGGCAGTGGCGAATGACACCCCTGAACGAACCTCTTGGTCTTCAGGACGGCTCTTGCGGCGACTCTCGATGATCTTCTTCCTTGTAGAACATCCTTTGTACACACTAACGTGTGTACCGTCGCAGTTGGCACACTTGCATTCGTCCCTAGGTTTAGGGCAGTTCTCCAGCAAGTGGTTCCCAGCACACCGCAAACATGTAAGCTTACGCTCACACATCATCCTGGAGTGGTTGTAACCCATGCATCGATAACACTGCACTGGTCCCTCTCTGCCGTAATAGCGTTCCACTTTTACGACAGTGAAAATTAGTTTTCTCACGGTGTCAATAGGCTGCGTTTCTTGTTTTTGTACTTTGTCCAGTACTACCAAGCAAAGTGGCATAGGAACTTTACTCACTGTCCCCTCAGTATTTACAGTTCTCTTGAGCTGTGCCACCGAGTTGACAATTATGCCATGCTCTTCATAAAGTGCGGATTTAATTTCATCAGGGGTACACTCGGAGTCTAATCCTCTGATGACTCGACGCTCAATGTGAGGGCGTTGTGGTGAATAAGAGTAGAACGTTATGTTCAGCTCTCTTAGCACCAACTTGGCTTTTTCATGATCAGCCAGGCTGCGAGTCAAAATATGAACGCACTTAGGTTTGCGTTTTGCCTCAAAGGTTTCCATGAGGTGTTTAGCCAGTATACGCATAA
Source organism: Tenodera sinensis (assembly GCA_030765045.1). Lineage (NCBI taxonomy): Eukaryota > Metazoa > Arthropoda > Insecta > Mantodea > Mantidae > Tenodera > Tenodera sinensis. The sequence goes on along the minus strand of CM060966.1, from coordinate 36,410,143 downwards.
CCCTGACATGGTTGGGAAACACGTCGGCTATGACTGGCGGAATCCTTGGCCCCTTTTTGGCTTGGGATGATGCAACATTCTGAGTTGGTACATCACTCCGGGATGATGCAACATTCTGGGCTTGTTGCGTCAGAATGTTTGGTGATGGCGTCTTTCTACCCCGTTTACGGTTTTCCACAACCGTAAACTCCCCCAGCTCCATATCGGACTCGGAGTCTGACTCAGGTAACATTTCATTTGAACCCAGGTTTTCTACTTCTGCCTGGGTGAGTGGCGTGGTATAGAGCTCTTACTCTTTTGGGTCTCAGGTTTGGAGCGCTTTCTATTAGGCTCCGCTGCTTCAGGAGATACAGTTCTAGTAACAGATGAAGTGGATACAATCTGTCCATCATCGGCAGTAAGCGCGGTTGCCCTCCGGCTGCTCACAAAGGCCCGAACCTCCTCTACGGCGGCGCCTTTGCGAGCCATTTCGGCTCGAGGTTTCAGGCACGAAGCCATCAACCTTTGGCTTAAGACTTGTGATCCCGCTGTCACGTAAGGTCTGTCAGTCCGTTGGTCAGTCACAGAAAATAGATTATAGGAAAAGAGCAGTAGGAAAGGGTTACCTGTAAGTAGCTCTTTTTACCACTCCGGGAAAGCACGCCCTGGGTGGGTTCTAAAGCTTGCTTACCAAGCCCCTTTAAGAACTTCACCAAAGACTGGTCTAGTATTGTTATACTAGATCGATGTTTTGTTGTGTGAGATTTACAGTTTGCTTTTCAAACTGCTTCAAGATCTACACCGGAGAACTGGTCTAATATGGCAATATTAGATCGACGATTGAAGCACATATGCAACCACCGACGCCCAATACAAACGCTCCACCAAGTCGGCACGGGATCTCCTGCTTCGGCGAATCAGCTTGGATACCGCCTTTCCACCAGTGAGAAGCAAACACGTCCGCTCTGGTAGTTTAATAATCGACGACAACGACGACGACGACATACTGGCAGGCTGTGGTTCAGCCCGACGATATTTTTCTGCGTACCCACCCTTAATAGGGTTTAACCGCAGGTAGAATTTTTGGTAAAGGGTAGTTAAGGGTGTTGTTTTTTAAATTTAGGTTATGGCTTATATAATAAGGAGGCTATTTTGCCCCTTAGCTGATGACTCACAGAACTCAGCAATGTTTGCATTCTGTGGAGATAAACAGTGTTTAAACAATTTTTAAGATCTTTCGATCTTTTTAAATTTCGAATTTTGATGGTGGGTTGAATTTTTGAACCGAATAGCTCTTTGTTGGGATTATTTTGTAGTTTAGCTTTTGCTGCTGATGGGTAAACTACTTTGTTATGGGATATACCCGCAAGCCATACGGGGAACCCTGTACGACCTGAAGCGGCGTGTTGTGGGGTCATAATCACCTAGAGATCTAACCAGGACGCTTTGGTGGTTGGGTAATTTGGCGTACAATTTTGCTGCCCGCCGCCTAATTTCATCCTCCACGTATGGAAGAGATGAGGCTTCGTGAAGTAGTCTCACGGGGAAGGATAAAGGGACAGAGTAGATGGACCGAAGTCCTCTGTTCTGCGCCCTCTGGAGCCACAGAAGCCAACTACCCGCTGCCATGCCCCACACTTCACAGGCGTAAAGCATGAGGGGGATAATCAGGGCTCTGAATAGGTGTAGTTTCAGGCGGACTGGCATCTCGGATTTCAGCATAGGGTACAGTGAGGCAACAGCCCCCTGCGACCGCACTGATAGGTCTCTGATATGACCTCGAAATGTTAGACTTTTGTCTAATTTAACTCCCAAATAGGTGATGGTGTCTCTCCACTGGATCCTTTGACCCCGAAGTTGGAAGGTGGGGCAGTCTGCAGGTGTGGGACGTCTCGTGAACAGGATGGCATGGCTCTTGTCTGGATTAACAGACATTCTCCATCGTCGGCACCAGTCTTGGACTAGGCGGAGGTGTCTTTGAATAGGGTTGAAGGCTCTGTGGATGTTTCTGTTGGTGCAGTATAGTAGTACGTCATCTGCATATTGCGCTAGATTGACCTGTGGTTCAGTTGGGAAGTCTGCCATGTAGACACTGAAGAGGGTAGGGGACAAAACAGAGCCCTCGGGGACTCCGCCTCTTATTGGCCTGATTGTGGAGGTTCGTCCAGCAACTGTGACTATGAGGGTCCGGTGTCGGAGGAAACTGTGTAGGATGTGTATGAGTTGTGTGGGTAGCCCCAGGTGAATCAGCTTATGAAGTAGCCCTGTGTGCCAGGTGGTTGAGAAGGCCTTTTCCACATCCAGAGATACCGCAGCGGTGAATGCGCGTTCCTGAAAACCCAGGGCAGCAGCCTCCACCACACGCAGCAGTTGCTGAGGTGTAGAGTGCCCAGGTCGAAAGCCGAACTGATGTTCTGGGATGGCTTGCATGTTTCCCAGTAAAGGGGATAATCGGGTTAGGATCATCCTCTCTAGAACTTTCGAGAGGATGGACAGAAGACTTATGGATCTGTAGTTGGAGGGATGCACCGGGTCTTTCCCAGGTTTCAAAATGCATATCACCCGAGCCTCTCTCCACTCGCGTGGAAAGTGACTCAGGGTAAGGCACATATTGAATACTCTAGTTAGGAAGAGCACGGCGTTGAAGGGAAGGTGACGAAGCATGAGGGGAGTTAGTCCGTCAGGTCCCGCCGCCTTTTTGATTTTGAGGCGTTTTAATGCGCCATGGGTTTCGCTGGGACGTATCACTGGTAGTCGTTCCGCATCCTCCGGCGGACGTCGCAAGAATCGACGCACTTCTTGGCGAGTACGTTCTGAGAATCTGTAGTCCTGGGGGTCGTCTCTGGGACACATGGTCCGCTCTAGATAGTCAGCGAACACTTTGGCTTTGGCTTCAGGCTCGTATTCCAGGCCTCGGGTGCCCTGAATTGGCGAGTTGTATTGGCCACGACGGTTTCGAAGGCATCTGGCGATCTTCCACACGTCCCCACTTTCAGTGTCCAGGCTGGCCATCTTGCTCTCCCACGCTTGCACTCGGTGCTCACGCAGTCGAGCCCCGACCAGTCGGCGCAGTCGCCGTAATAGGGCTCTGTTGTGGGGTGTGCGATGCCTTTGATAGAGTCTTCGTGCCGCCCAGGACCGACGGATAAGGAGGATTATGTCAAGTGGGAGGACGTCTGGGTGTAAGGGATCTGGAGCTCGGATTGTCAGGTTTTGGGCAGTTCTTGTCACGATGGATGTGAAAGAAGAAACTGCCGCTTCAAGAGTTGGGATGTCGTTGATTCTGGGGTTAGGTGGGATGGAGGTACGAAGGCAGTTACGGACACCTTCCCAGTCCATTTCCCGAGTGTAATTTGAGCTGTCGTGACTGGCAATCCGGGTATTGATTTCTGCCAGTACTGGGTTGTGGTCTGACTGGAGAGCATTTATTGATGTCAGTGTGAGATGAAATGGGAAATGTTTTATGATCGCAAAGTCTATGACAGAGGGTAGTCCTAGACCATGCGGGTGATGTGTGGGTTGCCACGGGCCCTCCACCCTTAGTTCGGGGTCCGCGTCGATGAGGCGGATGATGGAATTGCCTCGGGCATCCGCCCTTCGACCACAGTGCCAGCGTTGGTGTTTGGCGTTGAAGTCCCCAGCTAGGATGACGTTGGGATAAAGGGCTAGGATGGAATGGTAGTCGTTTGGGACAAACTGCCTTCGTGGAGGGTGATATACTGAGACTATCAGTATCTCTGTGCCGTCCAGGTTCAGAGTGATAGCCGTGGCCTCTATTGTTTGAAGGGGTGGGAGCTGGATTGGGCGATGGACTACGTTTTGCCTTACGAACACCGCCGTTCCGCCTCCAGGACGACCTTGACGATCAGTTCTGTGGCAAACGTAGCCCGGTAAACGGAAGCGAGCATTTGGGCGTAGGTGAGTTTCGCTAACTAGAATAGCGTCTAGGGCATAAGTGCGGGCAAAGTGGGATAACTCTCCCGCCTGGCCAGCCAATCCGCACGCGTTCCAAAACGCGAACCGAAATGAGGTGCTTGGCCTAGTTTGTCTGGCCATTTTGGGTGTTTTGGAGTACGGAGGTTAGGAGGGCGAGCCCCTCCATTACAATGAGCGTCTAGGCTGTTGAGTTGCTCGCAGAACTATATCTCACGGTGAGATCGCAAATCCTTTGCCCATGGGTCTGCAAAACTAGCTGCGCCCATTTGAGCAGGTCAGTGAGCTGAAAGGTAGGGGATGAGGGGGTGCTGGTGTCTCCTCGGTTCTAGCCTCCTCGGCTCTAGCCTCCTCCTGATGTTGTCGGGTGGTGGAAACATCCCTCGCTTCGACCACTCTGGGTGCTCGTTTGGGCTTCCGGGGTTTTCTCTCCCTCTGCGGCCTTGGGATTGTTTGTGGGGGAGGTTTATTTTGGGGCTGATGTTGTGTATTGTGTGATGGTTGCTGGTGTTGTTCTCGAGTCCATGGATTACCCGAGGTGCGTTGGTTCGTTTGAGCTTGCGAAACTCTAGGGGTGTTGGCTAATTGGGGTTGAGGGGCCTGGTAATTTGAGGTGGAAGGTCTCACTTGGTCTCCTCTGACGGGAGTTGGACCTTGAGGTATCTGTGGTCTCCTGGAGGCGATCACTCTCTTCCTCGCAGGGCAACCTCCATAGCAGGCCACATGTTTGCCCTTGCAGTTTGCGCAGGTGGGATCATCTGTGATCTGTCTAGGGCAGGATTCTTTGTGGTGCGCATCACCACAGCGAAGACATCTAAGGTTTCTGCGGCAGAAATGGCTCGAATGGTTGAAGCCAAGACACCGGTAGCATTGTGGGGGCCCAAAAGAACTCCTCACAGCTTCCACCTTCACCCTGAGGTAGCAGAGAGACGTGACTCCGTCGATTTTCATCTCCGGATCACACGCCCTCTCCACCACAACCAGGAAAAGAGGAATTGGTCTCTTGGCTTCCCCGTTCTCGCCCGGTTTGGTAAGTTGCCTTACCAGTCGAGGGGTAATGCCTTTGCGTCTGAGCTCTTCTTCGATATCGCCCACGGGCGTATCTAATGGAAGACCTCTGATGACACGGCGGATGTCTCGAGTTTTGTCGAGACCAAACATAAAGTGAGGGAGATTTTTCTTGTCAAGGACAGATAGGAGGGTGTTATAGTCCCTCACATGGTTCGTCTGAAAGACATAGCGGCTTTTCCTCCTCGTCACCGAGCACGACCCCGAAAGTGTTGGCATGACTTCTTTTAAGAAGCCCACCATACCCCTGAAATCGTCTACAATGATAGGCGGAATATGCTGCTTGTCTGGTTTTTCAGTTGGTTCACCAGTTTGTTCGTCAGCCGAGACAGTTGATGGGTTCTGTTTTTGCTTCTTCCGACGTTTGACCACTTCCCGAAATTGTGCCTCGTCCACCTCAGTAGAGATGTCAGAGGAGCTTGCCTCGTCTTCGTCCATCCTGGACGTTTCAGACTGGACGACAGTCTCGTCTGTATTGGATTCCGCATCTGAATCCTCGCGGGAGCTGTCAGAGTTTGCCTCTGAGGTTTGGTCTAAACGTGAATTTGATTCGCGTTTAGCGCCTTGTTTGGACGTATATCCGGTTAGTGCCAAACGTTTGGCGTTGCCATTTCCGCCTTGTATGGGCTTTCGGCGTCGCCGGTTGACTGTCTCCTGAGGTGAGCTTGCGGAGACGTTATTGTTTGCGCCAGATGTGCTGGGCATTGCTGAGTTCTCGTTATCGAGTCTGGTTTTGCTGTTTTTAACAGTGGGATTAGGTTTTGTAGACATAATATTGTCGGGCTGACCACTTACCTTCAGCAGCGGTTGCTAAGAAGCGTTGCCAACAGAGGACCGAACACCCAAAAAGGATGCGCCTATATCCACCCGAAGGTGTTGGCTCTAGCCTTGTTGACAAACCGCTACTGCTTGTTAGTCGGGACCTTGCTCGCAGTATATTGGAGACCAATACCGATGCTTGATACAAACACCAATCAGGCACTCCAATGCAAAGTCCAATCTCGAGACAGATGTTGCCGCTCCAGGAAAGCAGTCTTCGGTAAGCTCTAAATTTTGCTTTCCAAACTTCTTATAGAGCTACCCTACGTTGACTTTGGCTAATGTATTAGCCCGAAGTACGAAGCCTGTGCATCACCGGCATGCGCACTCCACCTTCTTGCGGGATCTCCTGCTCCGTGGGGGATGGCTGCAAATTCCGTCTTTCCACCAGTGAGAAGCAAATCACGTCCGCTCTGGTCGAACGACGACGCGAGAATCATTTTAATAATCGCTATTAATGACGTTACTGAAATAATATTAGTGGTATTTATCAGGCGTGCCAATAAGGAAAAGAGAGGGAGGGTAGCAACTTCTCCCACACCACATTTCAGAACAGCACAATATGTTCATCTCAGAGCTGTACATTCACCCTCCTTACATTGTTTGCCCGTACAAACACATGGCACATTGTAATAGTTAAAATGGGTCCTACATATTTCTGCAGTGTTCTATCAGTACCAGTTCATTTACATCAGGTTTCAAAGCCGAACAACTTACCCCTTTAACATAAACTAAATTCATATCCGTTAATGTAGACCTGCATCTGCCTTTCACACCATTAAATTTTGAAATACGGTAACTGGTACTAACAGGTTGTTGAGTGGCGTCGTTGGAAGTTTGTGACGGCTAATTTTTATTGAATCTGTTGGAGAACTGGGATTTCAATTCCTGAATCCTCTGTTATCAACGATTGTGTCCTATATGACAATACAATTAATTATCATGTTGAAAAATGTTACAGCACGAATATGTTTTTTTTTATCTTTGAAATATTAAAGTACAGCGTAATCACAGTAAATAATAATAATAATAATAACAATAATAATAATAATAATAATAATAATAATAATAATAATAATAATAATAATAATAATAATAATAATAATAATAATAATAATAATAATAATAATAATAATAACAATAATAATAATAATAATAATAATAATAATAATAATAATAATAATAATAATAATAATAATAATAATAATAATAATAATAATAATAATAATAATAATAATAATAATAATAATAATATAAAACTTGTTTAAAGGATTATCTTATAAACAAATGTTTTTATTCCTTACATGAATTTTATAAATAAGAATGGTCGTTCAGCAATTTTGAAATCTAAATTACATAGAAAAACAAAAATACGAGTATACAAAACATGCATACTATTATTATTGTTGTTATTATTATTATTATTATTATTATTATTATTATTATTATTATTATTATTATTATTATTATTATTATTATTATTATTATTATTATTATTATTATTATTATTATTATTATTATTATTATTATTATTGTTGTTGTTATTTTTGTTGTTATTTTTATTGTTATTGTTGTTATTATGAGAAGGTTATGTGCACTTCATAGTGACTATAAACAAAAGAACAAAGAAACAAATAGTTTTATTACATGTATCTCTGTGAATGAAGGGTGCAAGAAACATGCCGGAACATTAACTAAGAGCAATGACATTGTGACAGAATGACAATTTAACAGTTCGACGAATCCCACTGGTGTCACAAAAGATGACAAAGTCAGCCCAGTTTCTTCTTTCCTTTTTATATATTTATTTTTCGCTTTACTCTCCTCAAAAACTTTTGCAGAAATACAGTTTTCTTTTGCTGACATTTACACAGTCTACAGTCCTTCCTGATATTACAACTCATAGCTCTTGTCTTCTCGTAACCTTAACAACACCTTTCTGTCTTTCTGTTCTCTCTTGGGCTTACAAAAACTAATTCTGACGATACGATCACTCAATACTCATAACTGCTTCACTATCTTCCATTCGACGCGACGGTTCTCTCACGCAGGTCACACACACACACACACACACACACACACACACACACACACACACACACACACACACACACACACACACACAAACACACACTCTCTCTCACACATACAAAAACTAAAAGCTTTCATACGCGCATGCTGTGCAAGTTTTTATACAGGCGATGACGTAGCCAGATTGTTCTCGAAAATGCTCCTTTTTCTCAACTTGCCGACAGTGAGATAATTCATGAATAATCTATAAAAGCCATTGTAATACCACACTGTATTTGTTCGCGTGAGTGGTGTTTCATTAACCCCGAGCCTTCCTTTGATTTGTGCCGCGCGTTCGGCGTAGCAATATTTTGGAAACATTGGAGCATCAGTATGGAGTACCCAAATGAGTCGGTTTGAAGACAAATATGTCCATGTATGAGACAAGGAAAACAGCTGGTGGAAGAACCTATAAACGTAATTTTTCAGCAATTAATTACAAAACTGATTTCAGCTGATTTTAAGTGTGTCAAAATGACCATAATATAACATTTGCCAGTTGAAAGTCTGGGAATAGTGGGATGAAAGTGAACATAGTGGTCAGCGAAATAAAGGTCAAAAGGAATGTTTAAAAATACAGTTTGGTGACAGTAACCTAGTTAGGTTTTAATATGTGCAAACGCCGATCAGGAGCGAATCACTGCATGTCAAATAGTGCGTGTATGGAAACACGTATTATCGTTTTAACCCCACAACTATCGTTTGGATTTCAGTGAAAGTGACCGAGAAATTGTGATGGAAGTGATAAACTGATTAGTAAAGTGCACTTCACAATGGTTACAGACACAGAAAGTACAGAGAAACACTACGTGGTCTTGTAAAATAGATCTGAGTGAAAGGAAAGGTCAAGAAATATACCGGTATATCAACAGCGGGGCATCATTGTGGTCACCCAATGAACCTTATTTATAGAATTAGAAGGTCACGCATCAGGTAAGCAAGAGAATTCGGAAGGAGAATTCTTAAAAATGATAAAAAGCATACTGATCCCATTTCAAAAGGCCAAAAGAATCCTTCTTCTTCACTTTGTAAGGCGTAATCGCCTATTCTTTACATGAAACGATCCATCTTTCTATCTCTTTTTGTTCGTCCTTCCTTCCGGAATTTTGTCTCGCTATTTTCACTAACCATTCATCTGACATCCTGGTTATATGTGCATTCCACTCTTCCTTCCTTCTTTCTATCCATTCAGTCACGGTTGGATCTTGCATATCTCTGTTTCTTCACTCCTTACTTTATCGTACGTTGTCTTTCCAGCTATCTTCCTTAACACTTTCATTACTGTTGTTTCCATCATTCGTCATGTCCTTGTGATTTCTACTCTTGTTTCTAAAGTATAAGTTGTTACTGATCCGACTACTGTTTTATAAATTTTGACTTTCGTTTCTTTTCTCAAACACATATTTATTTCTCCATACTAGATCTTTAATGCGTCTGGATATTTTATATAGGCACTTTTTGATTTTATGATTGCTAAATTCTTGGGCTAGATTTCCGCTATTAGTGATATTACCCCGGTTATTGAAATCCATTACCCGTTCTACAATGTTGTTTTCAACTTCTAGCTCACGACGGTTCTTTACTGACCTTTAATACTTTTGTTTTGTTTATCGAGATTTTCATATCGAACTTTTTATATTTTCCATAAAACTCGAACAAAATCTTTGCAAGTTATCCCCGATTCTTTCACAAGTACATAATCAGCACAACATACCAAAAAAATATTTTTGTCCCTCATGCTGCATCCCAATTCTTCAATTATAACATCCATCACGATGCTGAATGACAATGAACCTTGTCTTACCCCTGTTTTTATTGGGATTTTCACTGTTAATTGTCCTGTACTTTTTATTTGACTAAGATTATTAGAACATATATTTTCTATTAGTTTCATAATCCCATGCGACACTTTATTCACGTTATACTGTAAAATTTGTAAAATACAATGGAGCTCTAATCTATCGAATGCCTTTTCAAGGTTCACAAAGCGAGAAGGTTGAACATTTTTTCACAGACTATTCCTCACCGACCATTTTTTCCTGACATAATGGGAATATATCTAATGGAGGCAGTTTTCAGTTAAACTTAAGGATAAGGCTAATAGTATTCATCATAGTTTCACAGTGTTTGCAGTAATCACTTATGTTTCTAACGTACAGAAGTGAAGCTAAAGTAAATTAGATTGCTTATTTCACGTATTAGGATTTCTAAGTCCTCCCACATCCCTGTTCGTGAACCTGCTCTCAAAGCTTGATGGCTTTTTTTCACAGATGGTTCTTTTTTTTCTGAATATATAACTAAGAGCTGTAAGAATGCATAGATTTTATGTGTGTACCCTTTACTAAAACAATTCTAAAGCTGAACCAAAACTGGGTTTAATTCCAAAAATGCATACGTTTCTGTTCTCTACAACTAATATCGTAATTGAATTTATCTTAACGTACCTTCTGCATTATTTGTGGTAAAACTTTTCTTAATGACTGCATTTAATTATATGGTAAATGTTTGTGTTTAATTACAGGCATTTAAGTTACCACTGTTTCGGCTCATTTAACAGTACTAGTTTCTGTGATCAATCTCTAGCCCCAATGTGTGTGTGTCTGTGTGTGCGTGTGTGTGCGTATGTGCGTCCATTCTGTGATATGTCAGCCCTATATGTCTGCCGTGAATGTTCCAGAGAATTTACATTAGTCTAAGCAGAGTACAGAATAAAACAGCGTTTACTTCTTTGTTTAGATACATCCTACAACAGAAGATGGGGCGGAAACAGAAGATACACCAACCTTCATCGGATTCTGGAGTTAATTAGACTTCATGGAAGAAGACTTAATCATCCGAAAGTCCCAAAAACTGTTGAAGTGGAGTGAGGTGGGGTTGGCAACACAAAACTTTCCTTCATTACGCGATGAGGGGAAGAGGAGACAGCGGAAATGCTAACTGAGGGCAGGGGATGGGGAGGAAAACTTTTGAAACAGGCAAATGAGCTCTGGTTCCCTAGGTGCAGCGGGGTTGCAGAAGGCAGGGGACCTACCTCGGATTATAAATTGTGTGCATTCAAGTTGGCTATCACGGACCAAACCTTCCACACCTCCCGGTATTATACCACTGCAAGCATACCAACATTATGAAGTTTGCCTTTTTATTCCCTTCTCTTCTATATGTTTCATTCCATGCCGCTTTTTTATTTCCGAAAGAGGAGTAACAGTTTACAGACGCACACAAACTTTTTCGTTCTACGAGTGGTAGCAGTGAGTGAACCTTTTTTTCTGTCACCCGCGTGGATGAGCAAGAACAAGCTAGAAACAAAAATGTTGTGAATTAAAGAGGGGTTGGTAAAACAAGAAGCTAGAGGGAGATAACTTTTCAATGGTGCCAGAGCGTGAACGAGAAAGAGAACTCTGCAACAAAGTTATGAAGGAACATCTGCTCTTAACTGGCAACATGTGCTTTTTTTCAAATAGTCTAGGAAAATATGTGAAAAATTGAAGTACTTGCTTTTATGTTCTTATTTTTACATGGCATCATGCGCTTCACCTCACTAAGGAAACGGTCAATAGGGTAATAAGAGATTCAAAATATGGACGGATAAACGCTTCATCACCTAAGCACCAGGTTTATAAACCCCAAGCTTTAATACCACATTTTTCAAACAAAAAGAGAGCACATTTCACATGTCCATAGAGATAAGCATTATCTAGAAGTTATCTTATTGCTCATTTTCCTGTAGATTCAATGGAATGCAGTACGCTTTAAGCGATAGTAAAATTTTTAAGAGTGCTGTCTATATAATGATTAACTCCCTTCTCGGGTATGACCAAAGGATGAAAAGATTAATAACGATTTCCCGTTCAAGAACGGTCAATAACTGTTGCAAAATTCTGACAAATAACAAGGAATTGCTCCGAAATGGTTCACCTCATTAAAAAACAAAAAACACAAAAAAAAAATAAACAAAAAAAAAACATTAGACATGAGCTGTGTGTTTTAAAGGGATCTAGATTTCTTGTACAGTAAGATGATGTAGTCCATCTCTTACGACTTACCAGTTATGCAAAAATCATCCAAACAGGACTATATATACTATAGCCAGAAAACTCAAAATATACATTTCATTTGCCATAAAAATATCTTAAGCATATGACATTTTAATTAAAATCGTTAAGCTATTTTTCAGAAAATCAAAATTTTGAAAACTGTTTAATGTAAAGCGAAGTATGTGGTTTTCTTCAAAATCTTCGAGTCGCATCCTCAAATGATATTAAATTTTAATACCATCTTCTTCGTGTTAGTTGAGATAAACATTTGCAGAAATTATCTTATTGCTTGTTTCCTTGTAGGTCAAAAGGCCATATGGAAATACAGTAAGCTTTGAACGATAGTCAAATCTTTTAAAGCTTTGATATTCCATTTTCTTTGCACGGTTAAGATATAAGTACCTGGGCGACCGAGCTTCGCTCGGCGTTTTTCGCCTCTGTTTTTGTGAAATCTTATTTTTTGTGGGAGAAGATACTTATTTAGTCAAACCTGAAAGGCAAAACGTTAACTAAATAAAACTACTTGTCGCAATTGTTAAGAGTAATGTCCGAGATACAAGAGATATAGAAATACATAAAAATATTGCACAAACACCATCATTTCAGCTGTAAAACGTGTACTGCTGAAAGCAGGCGTCCCCCATAGATATCCACCCAGTTTGAGGTTTTCGTCGAGCATTTGTTCCATTATGGAGTTCAGTTCTTTGCTGCTGTGATTGGCTCCAGGACGTTAACACGTTGAGCAAGGTCCTTCATACTTCCATCGAGTTCTTCCATCGCTTCCTTAACCCAGGCCAGTCGCTCGTTAGTCTTCTTCGATAGACCTGTCTTCATATTGGAATTCCCGTCTTCATCTTTTCCGTTTCGGAGTTTACATTTTCAATTTTCCTTCCATTCTTGTTCCCATATTTTCTATTCCGTAGTTTACATTTTTCCAATCCGGTTTTCATATTTGTTTCCTCTGCCGCATTCCGGAATTCATTTCATTTCCCATTATGTCCATCTTGGCTAACATTTGTTTCATCAACTGTTCCATATAAGTAGAAAAACCACTGTGAATGTAATATGCAGCATCTCTATTTCAAACATACAGAAAATTGCATGACTTATTTATAGAAGAGTGAGTAGAGAAAGAGGTGTGAATGTATCACCTAATAGTGAGAGGAGAAAACAGTGTGAATGTAATAGCACTTCTCTTTCAACCATACAGAACATGGTTTGACTTATTTTAAAAGTGGTGATAAAAGTGTATTTCGGTGCAAAATCCCGCTTTTTATGGAAAATTGTTTACAGAAGAGTGAGTAGAGACAGAGATGTGAATGTGTTACCTAAAAGTGAGAGGAGAAAACAGTGTGAATGTAATAGCACTTCTGTTTCAAACATATAGAATATGGTATGACTTATTTTAAAAGTGGAGATAAAATGTTTTTGGTGCAAAATCATGTTTTTTATGGAAAATTGTTTTTAGAAGACTGAGTACAGAAAGAGATGTGAATGTGTTACCCAAAAGTGAGTAGAGAAAGCACTGAATGTAATATGCATGTATACAAAAATTTAACCAAATCTTTAGAGCCGTTTCTGAAATACGGGGAATATATATATACACAAGAATTGCACTGTAGAAGCGGGAATAAAAAAATGTTATTTTTATGTAAAATCGCGTTTTTTTCGGGAATTTCACCTATATAGATGAGCTTAAAAGGCAAAACTCTATCTGAATACAAAATTCGATCAAAATGGTTAGAGCCGTTTCCAAGTTGCGCGGAATAAATATATGTATATATATACAAGAATTGCTGGTTTAAATATATAAGATAGATGAATAACGATCTTCCATTTGATGAAAGTTTAACTATCCCAAATCTCACACAAATATCACCAAAATGGTTCACTCCACAAAAAAAAAAAAAAAAAAAAAAAAAATCCTTTGGACATAAATATGTTTTAACGACATCTTCATTTTTTTTTTTTTTTTTTTTTTTTTTTTTTTTTGGCTTAAGATTTGGTCTATCTCTTACGGTTTAAGAGTTATTCAAGTCATCACCACTAAACAGGATTATGTGGGCCACAACCAAAAAATTTAAAATATATACATTTCATTTGTCATAAAGGTATATGGCATTTTAATCAAAATCGTTGGACATTTTCGATAAAATCAAAATTTTCGACGGGTAGTTTAGGTTGGAGGAATTTTCTTCGAAATCTTCGTGTCGTTTGCTTAAAGTTGTTAAACTTAAATATCAACTTTGGTTTTTAGCCAACCTTTCGTTTTTGACTTAAGTTGTCCACTGACTGACAGACACATTGACACACACGCGCGCGCGCGCGCGCGCGAAATTTTTTTTAATAATGCTTTATTTTGGATATATTTCCAATTCCATATATTTCCGGTGAAGCCTTGAAATTAAATTTTTGGGTTGAATGCAATAGTCCCTCTAGTTACTATGCGTAGGCATTTTAACAATAGCTTTTCAACGAGTAGAGAAAGTCATGTGAGTGAAATATCAGATTGTTTATGCTTTGTTAAATTAAAATATAACCCTTTTTAACACGTAAACCTGTGAAAATGGAAAAGAAATACCAGAACGTTTGCATTCCTTTCGCATTCCGTACTATTAGCAATACTGCATTCGGGAGGTCAGGGTCCCATTCCCGTGCTCGACCTTCCACACCCCATAGGTATTTTCGGGTGTTTCCTGAGTTGCTATGTGAATGCTGGAAAGATAATTACATCCCCCGAATTTCCTGTCCTTGCATTTCGTTGCACATTAATCATTCATTTACAAAGAGCCATACATGAATTAAATAATATTACAAGAGAGTATAATCTTCAAATTTCGTATGAAAAAACAAAAGTAATGGCTTTTATAGGAACAAACCATTTAAGAGCAAAAATTTGCATAAATGATAAACCCATCCAACAACAAATTGATTTTAATTATCTTGGCTATATTGTGTCATATACCAGTAATAGAGATATACAAAACAAAATAAACAAATTCCAAACAATATGTGGTACAATAAAAAGAACTTTTAAAAATTGTAATCGTCAAACTTTGTTAAAACTGTATAAAATAATGGCGATCCCAACCCTGCTTTATGGGTGTGAATACTGGATCTTGACTATCTCACAACAGAAGAAAGTGGAGGCTGCTGAGATGAAATTTCTGAGACAGGTGGCAGGTTATAGACCCATAGACAAGAAAAGAAACGAAGATATTAGAAGAGAATTGGAAATTCAGAGTATAAATGAAACAATCATTGCATACAGGCAAAAATGGCAAGATCATGTGCAGAGAATGACCGAAGACAGGTCAATAGTGCACAGGTATAAACCTGTAGGTAGAAGAAATGTTGGCAGGCCACGAATGAGATGGTCCGATCAATTTCCTTGAAGTCGGAACGGGCCACAAGGCTTATACCGTGATGAAGATGATGATGATAATGATGATGATGATGATGATGATTAATCATTCATTCATCGTACATTCCGTTCAGGATCGCAAGCACCAGCGAAGGCGTTAGGTGCAGTTTGGCAGGGATGATATGCGCACAGGAACTGGTCCATCGTGGTCCATGGGATCTGGGGGGGGGGGGAGGCGGCATGTAGGAGCATTAGTCCCCGCGCCGTAGTCTCCCTGAGATGACCTTGGAAGACCTAACACTTCGAAGTGCCATTATACTTAGGAAACCTTAGGGACCTCTGTCAATGGCTGTGCCGTTAGTCTGGATCAGGTCACTCGGTGTATCATGGACCTCATCCTTTCCCCTGGTGTGCTCCCTGGTGGCATAGATACAATAACCTGGCTTCGTATATCTCCTATTCCTATTAGCATTACCTAGTGTAGTCAAATTCTAACAACTGTGCATCCATCTGCAGCCCATATTATGGTTTATTTGTAGTAGAGAATGTGCCCGTCAATTTGCCCTACTTTTTCCAACCGTGGCGAGGAAACCCTTGAAGAAAAGTTAGACGAAAAGTATAAATGTACTTCAATTCAAAGAACTGCCACGAGACAAAAGACAGATTGTGCTAGGGAGAGTTGCAAAAAGGTTAAGTTATTCCAGGATCCGAAACACTTATTCTAAAGTGTATTTGATAAATGTGGTGCTGTATGAATAATAATGTTAACAATTTAACCGCTAAATACAATAGGCTTTAAATGACAGTGAAACGTTTTAACAGCTGGTTGCTATGCGGCGCCTTTGAAATCCCGTTCCCTTTGCACTGCACGAGACAAAAAATTATGACATATTCCTATTTGACAAAAGTATATGTATTACCAGCTTGAAAAATAGAAGTGGTTTACTCAAAAAGACGCAAAAGTATTTGGCATAAATTGTGTGTGTTTACGAGATTTACATTTCTGTCCAGTAAGATTTTGTGTATATCTTGCTGTACATACAAATGCCATCCAGAATGAAGGGGTCGTTTGAGAACATTCCCAGAAAATTCAAGAAACTGCCATGGAATCGCATATTTGTGTCTGTCACTGGATACTGACGGTGTGTTTGTAATTCTACACAACACAGACACTAAGTGAGTCACCCTCTGACTAAAGAACAGGGGTGGGATTATAGTGGCTAATTACGTCAGCGTCTCCAAAGAGACAGGGTTGGACATCGCTGCACTAAACCGCGTCCCAAGCGTTGCGTTGTGATAAAATCAATACAAGGATAATGACGATAATGACCGTGTTACTAAAGATGGTAGATGGTAGAGTCCCGCCGATAGAACCAAATCGATGATAAAATAATCTGACGAAGTTCTCCATCAAAGATGAAGCAAACCACGTAAACACGATATTCGCTGGAGAAACTAATTTCATTAAAAGTGCAGCGAACCGATCCATGATCTGTTTTACAGCAGAGAAGTGGAAGTTTAGGCTTTGCAGGAAATAAAATTAAACAAATGACTGGGCCGAGATGAGCTTCGTATTAATAAATCAGAGACTCGGGCTTTTTCAGAGTAAAGCTCGGTATTTCATTGCGTCAGAGATCGTTCGTCTTCCCCTCTCTAAGTCGTAAAATTTCACTACTCTTGGAAATAAATTGGCTGGGAGGTAATTGAATTTGTATCTAACCGCGGAGTGTGGAATGAGTGCTAAGTTTATAAAATACCAGCTCATACGTCTGCAGAAGCGGATATCTTGCGAGTTCATAGAAGTGGAAGATGAACTCATTTTCAGGCAATTTAACCAAAACGAGGAAGAATTGCTCGCACCAGCTTCTCCGGGTGTATCCCAATAAAGGTAAATTTCCTGTAAGAAAATGAGAGATAACGACGACAGCTGTTATTTGTATTCATCTTAGAACCATAAAGCATTATTTTATTAGTGAGGAAGCATAAACAAAGGAGAGCTGTCTATTTCATTACGATGCCTATGTTTCTTGACTGTTGAGACAGTAACTCTCCGTCACTAAGCACTAGCAAAGTGATCAAAGAAAATATGCATATTGGTGACGTACGAGAAGCTTTCGGAAATGATTTACAATTGCCAGTGTATAGTGAAAGAACAGCACTTGTTTGTTGTTAAGTAGAGAAAGTCATGGCAACATGGAGGCTGGCTATTATGGACAAAAATGGACTGCATTGGGTTTTGGGAGTAGGTAAGGGTCAAGAAAGTTGTGAGAAACGTGTGTACACATTACAGATTACACGAGACTTGACACAGGCCTAGAAGGAGAGCAGAATTGGTTTGTTGCCGACTATTGGAAATGGAGAACGGAGATCCAAATTTGATAGAGAAACTTGTGACCAATCATTTTCATACACCTGAAAAGAAAGTATGTTCGATAACATGAAGGACGCGCTGCAGGGTAAAACTTCGGTAACAATAAGGAATTCCAGTCAGGTGTCCACGAGTGGGTGAGTAGTACCTCCAAACAATGGTTCTGTGAAGCAGTAATGAAGCTCCTATGGAAGGTCGCAGCGGTATATTGACGATGGTGGGGAGTCTATTGAGACATTCCATGTCCATTCACTCATCTTAGTTAATAAATAAGGCAAGCTATAAAATCTATTATTGTGAATCATTTCCGAGCGTCCTTCATATAACCATGTATATCAATGAACAGTCATATGATAACCCAGGTGATTTAACACAGGTAGTATGTAAATGTTTAGTTAACGCATAGCTTAAGAATTGACATCACTAGAATATTTTAGTGTTAAGGTAATAACAAGTAACGTTGAAACTTTGCTCAGAATTAAGAGTTCTGTAGGCCAAGCTCGCGCCTTTCATAGGCAAGAACTTGGTTTCACAACACCATCTTGCGGCTAAGTGCTGCTTAAAGACGAGAAGAAAAATATTCTTTGGTTGATTCTTGGGAAATCAGCGCGACTAAAAGAGCGAGACCGAGAATCTCCGCCGTACCTATATCCCCGGAAGGTGCTAATTTCACGAGTGGGGGTTGGGCTCACCCAATAGACTAAACGAATGAGTGAGTGAGTAGGTGAGTGAGTAGGTGAGTGAGTAGGTGAGTGAGTAGGTGAGTGACTGGGTGAGTGAGTGAGTGAGCGAGTGAGTAGGTGAGTGGGTGGGTGGATGATTGAATGAGTGACTGAGTGAGTGAGTAGGTGAGTGGGTGGGTGAGTGACTGAGTGAGTGAGTCAGTGAGTGACAGTGAGTGAGTGAGTGAGTGAGTGAGTGAATGAGTGAGTGAGTGAGTGAGTGAGTGAGTGAGTGAGTGAGTGAGTGAGTGAGTGAGTGAGTGAGTGAGTGATTTTTAAGGGCTCGTTGACAGCTAGTCATTTGAGCTCCTCGCCCAATAGAAACGAAAACGTTCCCTAATTCAGTTCGGGTTAAATTTCTTAAAGATGTAAGCATTCCTGCTCAAGTACCAAAACCAATCCCTACCATCATCCATCTTGTCCCTAAAATACCCCTGATTCCAAACATTCCCAGAGTTTAAATCCCTGTAGACCAAAACACCATACTATCGCGCAGGTAAAGCCGTATAACGGCTAGGTACTGCGGTAAAGACACTTCGGGTGGGGGAATAAGCTTCCCCATTCGACTCGAACTGCCTCTGGAGCCTCTCTCAAGTACCAAAGATAAAACATGTTTTGATATCTTTATGATTTGTAGAGAATAATCATCATTGCACTGAGTTTGACAGACACACCCACACACACGGTACTTTTTCTTTTACTCCTTTGTTTCAAGAGACCTCAAAATGTGCATTTCCAATGAAATTTCTGTAGGGTATTTTTGGCTGGATTTAAGTACCTTCTTCACCTACTATGTCCGTGGTAGAGAAATTAAAAGGGTGGTTAGTTAAAAATCAACAGGCTGAGGATTTCGCAAGCAGCTTGCTTCACGTTGTCTACACACGATCCTTCGCACAAAATGTAATCAGTCGTGGTTATGAGTCTCAGATATGGAAGGAGGCACGCTCAGGTGATCACTGCAAGCGTACAGTCAGGTAAATAGCTACAGCATGGCTATGCTATCGACTGCAGAACATATACTGCCTATTTTTAATATAGCCTATGAAATGTATACGGTGCAAATAATGTTCTATGCTGATGCAATATTTGTCGTATTTTTACAATATTTAGAATAAAATTTTGTTACAATATGAACACAATTATAGTTTTAATGTACAAATGCATTTATACATTTTAATATTCATGCTATGCATTTTCAACAGAAAAGCTCCTATCTCTTGTGATACAATATTTCATAAGATGTATATTTTTGTTAGTTACTCCTGTGCATGCACCTATTGCAGTGAATCACCATGCACATCTTGAAGTTATTGAAGAAGAGTATTTTACAAATTGCAATAAGACATTCCTAATATCGTGAAAAATTGGGCTCTACGTCGCGAATTGGGGTATGAGCCACAGAACCTCTTATATATTCAAATACCTTCCCATGTGCATATTTTAACTACCCCTTCCGTATTGTTGTGCATTTGGTGAGGTTTCTTTTGAGTACTTTTCCATGAAAATTTTACAACAGATTGTGTTAACTTGAATTTGGCATAATTCTCAAAAAACAAATGGTATGCTTGGACATGAGGTTGAGGGCATAATTTCACCCGGTTCACTTGAACCCACCAAATGCACCTGTTGGCAGTCACATTTACTACTATAATGTTGTGCATTCTTCTTCCCTCCTATTTTGAATGACACAGTTTGCATTCAATTTTCTCACCATTAATAGTAAAATACTGTCAATCGAGTTCTTTAATATATGTCTGCTTTTCCCCTTTGCGTGATTTAGGCATATAGTATTTCTGTGTATAAGCACGTACCTGTTGCTGTGGCCAGCGAAAGGGACACGGAACCACCACTTGAAGACAGCAGGACAAGGTGCAACGTACGACGGCTGTAAATAAAGTAGTGGCAGCATTGATAGAACACGATATTCATTGAAGTCACAACTACAATTGCATTACATTCCTTCAATGTCCCTGACCATTTACCAATTGTAGGACAAGTTTTGGGGACCGTTGGCGAGATGATCTCTGTTGATGACTGCACGACTACAGATGCCGTGTCAGGAAATCAGCGGCCTCGGAGGGGTTCCTTCAACTTCGGAAATAGGTCAAACTCACAAGGACTCATGTCTGGGAAGCAGGGAGGATGTTCCAAAACCTCTGAATGCCACCGTTGCAATAAGAGCTGGACATTGTGACATGACAACGTGTGTTGTCATGCAACACGATTGGGTGATCGTCTCGCAAAATGAAATCTCAACTTCCTACAACGTCCTAACTCTTCTTCCTATTCACATGACACCTTCATCCTAATAGTACATTTAGCAATTTCTTTTAATCCGTAAAGCAAAATTCAGCCACTCGTTGCAAAGATCATTTGAAGCAACATTCGCCAGTCACCGTGCAACAATTTAGCGTTTTGTAGGTCATACCCTGATAACATAATTTGAAGCAACAATGCCTCAAGGCGTCTAATAATGTCTCAGTCCCTTGCTACCGATAGAGCACTGACATTTCTAAACCCGAGTATGCGTTGTTTGTGTTTATAAATGCTACAAATTATGCTGACAACACCCTTAATAGATGTTTCCATTCTTTTCACTATTTGCACTGAGGCGTTGCCGACTAATGTAGATTATTAAACAATTCAGCAGTCAAGTAAAACTCTTCCTATATTTAAAAATGTAAAAATATGCTTCACTATAACATAAATTGTTTTTAAATGTATCCCACGCCAAAGAACTCCACTGCCTTAGCTTCAAGTGAGCAGTCAAAATTGTGGCCTTGTGAAATAAGATGACGCTACCAAAAACCACTATGCCTTACTAAGCTTTTTAAATTCACGAGACTACCCAATTTTACGCTCGTTTTCTCTATTCATTTTTAATTAAAAATTATTATTCTGATTATTGTTTTTAATTCTTTTTTTAAATTATTAATTTCTAAATATATAATTACCATTAACGGTTTTTGTTTTCAATTTTTTCAATTCACTTCTTGGCTTTACATTTCTTCAGCATAAGCAATATCACGTTCTCCTTGAAATACCCAAATAATTTTAATATATTCCATCGAAAAAGCAAATAGTGTACTTCCTCCCTTTACCCACAGCTTTAATGATTCAAAATGTTTTCTCCTCGTCGTTTATTTCATTACTAGCTGCTTAAACCATTAATGATTTTCTTTCCTCATAAAGCTTATTGTTCCATTTTAAGCCCCTATTTTCTCTAATCCCTCTATAAAAACTTTCTTCGTCGCTTATTGTTTCTTTTTATGATTTTATGTTCATATGTTTCTCAGACTGCTTGGAACCGATAGGAAAGTGTAATGCGCCTCAGGTAGTGCCATGGTAGCACAAACGGTAATAACTGACACGGAAATCTGAAGATCCATAGGTCGAACCCCGACCATTGCATTGAATTTCTCAAGTCTCGTACAGTTTTCAAAAATTCTCCATTGCTGTATGCGATAGCTTCCCTTCTTGATTTTATTATGATTGATGGCTCCACTCAGGCTAGTTAATTTTTTTTTTCCATTCTCCTTCTTGCTTTGTATCATACTTGAGATATTGCACCCAAAAGTGTTTGTCAAATGGCTATATTCAGAGAAGTGTCAAAGGTTGCAAGCAACGTTTCCTTTCGGTTAGTATACTAAATATACTAATAAAGAACGGATTGTATACAAATAATTTCATTGAAAAGAAAGGGGAGCAATGTATAGTATAGAATGTTCAGAGGAAGTGCTTTTGATAGTGGCACACTTATGCCAATATCCACACACTTATTCGAAATAGTCTTGCACTTCATTTTTCTCACTCATACAGCTTCATCTTCTACTACTTGAAGAATGTTTTAAACTAGTAAACAAACAATAATCAGATAGAATAGGTAATATCTGTAACATATGAAGAGCAATGTTGCGAGATGAATTCCCTAACATGGGTGATATGTTAGGAAGTTGTGATAGAAAACCCAATTTCTTCTTGTACAATGTGGAATGTTTACCTTCTAGCATAAATAACTTTCCTGTTTTGTACAAATCGCTGAAGCAGGTAATTTTCGCGGTGATTACTCCTATTTTAGTCACAGATATCATCCCATGTATCCTCTTAAACGAATCTAAATGCTCTTCCATTGATTGTGCCATTGATTAGTGGTTCTCATGACGCCTGTAGTGGGCAGAGGTGGAGAACGCAGCGGCCGGACAGTAAGCCTTGACTCGCAAAGCCCTGTTGCGCTAGGGGTTATTTAGTTGTTTACTTGTTAATGTTCTCGAAGCGCCGTTTTTGTGCATACTGCAGCTTCAAATCCCTGTGGAGCATCAAAACTATGGACATAAATTCCAAACGTACGTCATTCTTTGAATATATTTGCTCTCCTCAAACTTTTATTCATCTTATTCTTTTCTTTACCTCTTGATTATTTGTATAGTTTCACCAGTGAGCTTTTTTAAAAGTTCCATTTATAACCTACCTTTAATACTCAGTCATATGTTAGCTTTGGTAATAATTGATCGACATCATTGGTACTCAATTGCTTACAATGTGTTAATCTTCGGATTTATATGACAAATCCACACACTCTTAGTCTCTAGGAATGATGAACAAAATTCCTTACTAAATAAAAATTCTGCCCCTACAGGTGACAATCGAACTTGTAACCTGTGGATTTAAAGATCACAGAGATAGTCTTAGTGAGTGTTCTTCCGTTGAATGGAATCCAGTCCTTCAAACCTCTGTAGTAATACATTTGGTTACCCATATTCCTTCCAGGCTGTAGACTTCATAGAGTAAGCGCATTAGCAAAGTACATAAATGATTACATGTGCTATTTAAGGATCACTTGACCAAGCTTTCTTTAACTCGCATGTTAGGGTTCTCAATGTATTGAAGTACTGTCCTTGGTGTATTGTGCTGTAAGTCGCAAAGATCACAGTTACGCCTGGCATATATACTACACTCCACGCAGACAAGGCGGAGAAATTGCCCACAGAGCCCAGCAGAGGAAAGGCAAGTTCGGTTTCGATTTCTTTTTCTTTCCCGTTGCTGAACTATTATATGTAGGTAAAGCAGGGTTGGGAAACTGGTGCTCACTGAGCGCAGCTCATGGCCTTGCACTGATAAGTGTATCTTTAGCACGGAAAAAGTGACTCACTCAAGCTATTCCGCATAGCCCAGGCTTAAGGCAAAGCAAGAATTGTATGCCAAACCAAAGATTCATCCGAAATACACGTTTGAGGTCCCGGAATATAAAACGAAAACTAATTGTGAGAGAGTGAGTGAGCGAGTGAGCGAGTGCGTGAGTGCATGGGTGCATAAGTGAGCGCGTGAGTGTGTGATTCAAAAGCCAAATAAATACCAAATCTAATCCAGCAATTTCATAAATATAAGCCAAAGTTCTCCCTTATGAAGCCATGGTTTACTTGGAAAAGAGGCGTTCACTTGTTATATGTTTTGTGTGTTGGCATGGCATATAACACATTGAATTTAATGAAAATAGTCTTTGAAGTCCTCCTCACTTCTATTATTATTACTATATATGTATAAACAGAAAACGTAATGAAAACACCAAAATTATTACAGAAAAGTATATCTTTCGTAATATACGCAATCCGTGTTACATAATATTTCTATAGCTATATTTGCTCACAGGAATTTCCTCTGATACGTCTGAATTTAATCATACATTCCTTCTTTGCCTTTCAATGCTGAGCCAATGCATACCTTATCAAAGTTGAACTTTGCACAGTGATTTTTTTTTTTTTCAAAGTACTCGTAGACTGTCATTCCGACATCGCTACCTTATGCGTATCCAGAACATATCTGAGCCATTTCTAATGAATATATTTAAGAAGTATTGTGTCAAATGGCAACATGTTGTACAAATGTTTCCAGGATAACGATGAGAATAAATAACTGGAGAGCAAAATCCTTATTATTTTACTCTAATACTATTAGCCACCTTTAGTCCGTTTGGTACACCAAGCAAGATCGCCCCACGATAACGTGTCAGGCTTGCAATCGGGAGATCATGGGATCAATTTCCATGGCCGACCTTCTGGACGCATGGGATTTTTCGGGGTTTTCCCTGGTCACTAGGCGAATGTCATGAAGAATAATTACATCGCCCGAATTTCCTGTTCCTTCATTTCATTTCACTTTCATTTCAGTCCGGTCTTTCTGGGTCGGAAATGTTGGCAATGAGCAAGTTTGGCGCTGCTTTGTGGGGACTTTGCGAACTGTAACTGCTGTTCTCCACGGATGGGTGACGTTGCAGTGGCCTGGCCTGCAGAGATGGACCGCTGTCGGAACCCAAGAGATGATGGCTGCTTAGCGAACTGTGAAGAAGAATGGAGAATCTGCAGCACTCATAAGGGAACCTGACGCTGGCTCGCACTGCTCGCCTGGGCTCCAGCACTCCCTTTGAGCACCAGGTATAGGAATGACGGAGAGGGTGATATGAAATTCAGGCAAAATCGATTAATGGAAAGGTTATGATGAAGCAATTGGTGGAATGAGTGGTGGGGGAAACCGAAGAACCTGGAGAAAATCCTCCAGACACCGCTGCATCCACCACGAGTATCAAATGCGGATCCCTAGGATCGAACACGGGCCATTTAGGTGATAGGAACGGTCTACCCGCTCGGCCACGGCGTCGTCAGTTCTTTGTTGGTTTAGTCGAAGTGTCACTTAGTGAACAAGGTACGAGTAGCAGAAGTGTACGAATAATACATAAAGGGGAAGTGTTGCGTCACCAGAGCAAGAGTATAATTTACAATGTGTAAACAAAAATGTCCAGGAATAGCACTACAGTTAATAACCAGCCCGCGACCAAATACTGCAGTCAATTATCATCAAGTTGGATAAAGACAGTGATGATTGAAACGCAAATGGAAGCGAGAATGAAGATGACTATGTGATTACAAAACAGATTGCAACAATAGTAACACCCTACAAAATGTTTTCATTTCGCGCATAGCTTCGCCCCGCGCTTTGACGTGTGGCAACATGGCACTTCTCTGGTATTGGTCAGTCGTCAGCCACCTTTAAATTTTGCGCCCACCAAAGGTGTACCTTAGAAGTTTACCTACTTCCTATACGCGATAGAACTCCAACAAACGTGTTGAAATGAAATGTGATATATTATGTTCCCTTTCATTAGTAAGTGCCGGAAATGTTTATATAATACAGAATTTTAATATGGAAAACCCCATTGAATATAGTCTACTCCTTTGAGATACACCAAAAGCGACTATACAGTTACTATGAGTTACAGTTTCAAGAATTTTTTAATATGATATGAAAAAACAAAGGAGCAGTAAAAGAATAACTTCACTCTCAAGCCTATTTTACCCCTTGCTCAGTTTTCCAATTAAACCAATATTAAATTTTCTGGAGGCCCACTCTGATTGTATGCCCTGTACCAATCGACGTACTACCCACTGTTTCAAACAAAGGTTGTAATTTTCACGGCACACTTATCTTACTGGATAGTTCGTGCATCAAAAGAAATAATTTATACCTATCTATAATTAATTGTTTGATAAATATACACTTGTACTTAAAATTATGTACTATCTTTCACAAAAGTAAATACCCACCTTCAACTAAACCTGCGCGGAGGGTCATCTAAACCTCAGGCGTGCTTGCATAGATGATATGAGAATTAAATTTGTCATGTACTTCCCTTGCTGTCCAAAGGACGTGGCAGCCATGTCTCCTCTTAGCTCACTCATCTCACATTTTTAAAATCAATATTTCAGCAAACATTGCAAATTTAACTTCAGTGCACCTGCAGAAAAGGTGTTCTTGTGGTGTTTTATTAAATTGTAGATAAGAACTAAAATGATTCCAGTATTAGGTGCTAGACTTAGAGACGTGAGTTTAATCAGCGAAAATACGTTCGTGTGTTGCCTATAGGGCAAAAGGCGTGTTCGTTCAAATCGACATTGGTAGGCTAACATTAGTTCGAATCCAGCTCAACATTCTTTTTTTCTTATTTCCCTTTTCCTTGTTTCTTTCTTAACGGAAACATCATTATTTATATAATCCGTGTGAAATATAACTTTATACAAACTAAGGAAATCTATTTCTTTACATATTTTTGTTCCGCATAGCGTTGTAACTTTCCCAACTTCCTATGAATGCTGCAGTATGAGTGCGGTTAATTTAAAACTGAATGCTTTATACGCTATTAATTGCAATTGCTGAAAATAAAGCAGGGAATACGCCTACCTAAACTGTCAATCACGGCTCCCGAAATTAATATTTCCCTTTAAATATTCACATTCAAAGGCACCTCTATAAATTTCGTAAAGTATCACCATATTAAAATATATAAGCGCGGAATAGTATAAAATACGGTTTTAATGATCATAAAATGCATTGTTACAAGATCTAAATGCTAGGGAATAATTTAATTAGTGATACATTAACCAGAACATAATGCAGTGGTAGATTACTTCAGCGGAAGCAACCTTTGTACCCAGCAAGGTTGCCATATCGTTTATTTCCAAGCACTACACAATGTTGCCATGTCCCCATCAACTAAACTCAGTTTCTACAGTGTGTCTTCATCCGATTCTCCGTTCCTGATAAACAGCTATAGAGAGTTAAGCATGTTTGTTAATTGTGCAGAAAATAAACATGCGAAAGGCATGAATTGAACAAAGGCAAAGGCGAAATGCAAAGGATCGAACCCCCGGCAGTTAGAAGTTCTGAATTCCACGGTCAGCGCCTAGACCTCTCGGCCATTCCTCACGTGGGCATTCGTGCTGTGTCATATGATATTAAGGTTGTTGCCACTAACTTGGCAGCTAATTTCACTGCAAGGTGGAAAGCTCGTAGCACTTGTGATGACTTACAGGGGCAGAGATATCAAAACATGAGATGTGATATTATCTGATAGGTATTATAGTTCACTAAAATTAACTTAGTAGTCAAACCCTCCCTGTGAAAATCAGTTTAAACATTTTTCCTTTATGTGATTTAAGTGGAATTTATGTCAATATCCTAAAATATTTATTTACATTTTAAAAAATCTGAAAATATGCATTTTTATGTGCAATAAAACTTAAAACATTTGCTCCGGAGTAAATATTCAGAACATTAAACTCAGTTTCAAGTTCATACTATTACGCGGATAAAATCCGAGCACTAATTATTTTCACCACAGAAGTCCAGGATTCCTTCCTTTATCGTAGAACAGGTTACTAGTTTACATGATAAACATAACCTCGGCAAACAAGAGCCATATTAAAAGCAAGCCCTTCTCCTAATATGGCCTCCTTGGTGGTGCATAGCAAATATGGAAGTATTCCACGTAAAAGTGCATTAATACATTTCTGCAAAATTATGTGTGTTGAACTATTTACATATTTTTCGCTCACCTTTTCGTATGTATTACACGATAGGGGCCATATTTGGGGACCTTACCTTTATTATTATTATTATTATTATTATTATTATTATTATTATTATTATTATTATTATTATTATTATTATTATTATTATTATTATTATTATTATTATTATTATTATTATTATTATTATTATTATTATTATTATTATTATTATTATTATTATTATTATTATTATTATTATTATTATTATTATTATTATTATTATTATTATTATTATTATTATTATTATTATTATTATTATTATTATTATTATTATTATTATTATTATTATTATTATTATTATTATTATTATTATTACTACTATTATTATTATTATCATCATCATCATCATCATCATCAACAACATTATTTGTTGTTAATATTGTTATTTATGACCTTTATAGCGGAAGCTGTTAAATTACTTTTATACTGTTGCATTGAATGCTGGTCTACTCCAAAGGTTGTAACCACTTTCCATCGTTGTTTAACAGCTGGTAAACTAAGATTACAGCGATGAAGACATGTAATGAAGTGTCGCTAAAGACGGATATGCTATTGTAGCCGCTACAAAAGCGCAGGCCCAGAACGCTACATATAATCTATTTACTTATCTTGAGTACACATTGCAGTGCATAGAGGGAGCTTCTCTCCCACATCAGTGCTAACCTACCGGAATGCAATTTCCAGTAAACCAACAACCCGCCTCTGTTGTTTGTGAGCAAACAAGACGTCTTCGGAATTAATGACGCAATTCTTATTGTTCGTATTCAGTGCCATGGCGTTGCAATTTGCAAATGACAATGGTGACACTTCATAAAGCTGAGATACGTACAAGTGCCTTGCCTTCTTTTTTAACGCGCCAAATAAAACTAGCTTTACTGGACTTGTAAACTTTCCTGAAATAGCTGGTCTGTAGCACAAACGTGTTGGAAAGTCCCTGGGATTCTCAACAGAGTAAAGTGTACAAAAACAGTTCCTTGTAATGCTGTTGCATGGTTTTGTAAATAATAAAGCCTTTTATATATTAACACCTAATAGTTTATTAACTATCAATAATTTACTAACACTTAATTGTTTTAAAATGGTATTGAGACTGGAAGAAAACAGATGAGGTTACACAACATGGGATCACATAATAGAAAACAGAATATGGCGTCCAAAAAAGAGGTGGAATGAATTTCTCAAGCCTGAGTGTGGAATAGCAAGGATAAAGAAGTACGAGATTGATGTAGATGGAAACTATTATAAAGTTAAATAATGCCAAACGCATGCGTAAGGTGGTGAGAAGTGTAAATAAGTGTCCCAACGGAACAATGAAGAGGAACAAGGATAGAATTGGATTTACAGCACCAGGGCTAAGTTATTAGAATTAATAGGTACGTTCTCTAACGTTTATAAACCACAAGTTACATTAAATGTAATGTATAAAGCGCTAGGATGTCAGTAGAGCAAGTGATAATTAGAATCTGTCCTAGGAGAAGGGACAAACTATATTAAGTTTATGATAATACTAGAGCAACAAGTCAGTTTCAAATACAAATTCTCTTCATTGAGCTTCCTGTTCGTTATATTAATTCACATTAAAGAATTAGTTTGCAGTGTAAATCCAATTCATAATTTGCCAATACAACGGTAACCGAGAATTTAAATATGGGTACATTTAAGATGCATTTCAAAAGTCTGAGGTGTTGCACTCACGTGACTTTCTCTACTCTTGTACTAACCATTCTAACAAACCTTTATTCCTCTATCTTCTTCGTGTTAGTTGAGATAAATATTTGCAGAAATTATCTTATTGTTTATTTCTTTGTAAGTGCGAGGAGAATATGGGAATACAGTAGGCTTTGAGCGATAGTCAAATGTTTTAATGCTTTCAAATTCCCCTCTCGTTGCACGGTTAACATAAAAAAGACTGATGTGTTGAACTCACATAACTTTCTCCACTCTTCTACAAACCACTCTTGCAAACTCTTATACCTATTATCTTCTTCGTGTTAGTTGAGATATGCATTTGTACAATTTATCTTATTGCTTATTTCCTTGTAGGTGAAAGCGGAGTATTAGAATACAGTAAGCTGTGAGCGATAGTCAAATCTTTTAAAGCTTTCAGATCCCGTTCTCTTTGCACGCTTCACATAGAAAAAGATGATCCATTTCACGAAAGTTTTCCAAAACCGACACAAACAACAAGGAATATCTCCGAAATGGCTCACTGTACCAAAAATTAATTCAGATATAAATTGTGTGTTTTAGTGAGCTCTACATTTTTTCTAAAGTAAGAATTTGTCTATATCTTACGGTTTACGAGTTATTCAAAAATCATCCAGAGTAAACACGACTACATAGGCTATAGCCAGAAAATTCAAAATATACATTTCCTTCGCCACACAAATATCTTAAACATATGACATTTTAATCAAAATCGTTAGAACCATTTTCAAGAAAATCAAATTTTCGAAAAATTTTCCATTTAAAGGGTAGCTTAGGGTGGGGTCATCTCTTTCAAAATCATCGTGTTGCATCCTTGAAAGACATTAAACTTAAATACCAACTTTGGTCTTTAACTAACTTTTCATTTTTGAGTTATGCTGTCCACAGACTGACAGACAGACAGACACACACACACACAAACACACACACACACAAACACACACACACGGACCTTTTTCTGAAAATGCTTTTTTTGGATCCAGGGGTTCTCAAAACAGATATTTTCGGTGAAATCTCGACATTAAATTTTTGGATGGAATACAATATTGCCTTCTATTTACCAGTAGAGAAAGGAGAAATTAATAGCGACGTTCCATTTTACAAGTATAAGTTTTCCAAAACTTAAACAAATAATGGGGAATATCTCCGAAACGGTTCATTCTACAAAAAAACCTTATTGAGACATAAACTGTGTATTTTACCAAGATCTACATTTTTTGCACAGCAAGATTTTGTGTATCTCTTAGAGTTTACTAGTTATGCAAACGTCATCCTGAATAAGTATGATAATAGAAGCTCTAGCGAGAAAATTCAAGATATACCTACATTTGAATCGTTAGAGCCATTTTCAAGAAAACGAAAATTTTCTATACATTTTCCATGTAAAGGGTAGTTTAGGGTGAAGAAATTTTCTTCAAAATCTTCGTGTCGCATCCTTGAAAGACACTAAACCTGAATACCAACTTTAGTTTTTAACCGACTTTTCGTTTTTCAGTTATGTTGTCCACAAACTGACAGACACACACACACGCACACACACACCTTTTTCTAAAAATGTTTTTTTGGGTTCAGGGGGTTTAAAAACATACATTTCTGGTGAAATTTTGACATTGAATTTTTGGTTGGAATACAATACTTCCTCTATTTTACTAAACGTAGTAGAGAAAGTAAAAATTATACCATTCTATACAAAATCCAAAAAAGTACGGTTTGCACCTTCATGGGTGTCTGTCAATCTTTAAGAAAGATAAGAACTTAAGATTGCCCCATAACAATATGAAGGAATATTGAGTGAAAGCTCTGCAGTGTATAAGAAGGAAATACGAATTTTGCTCTGTTAGCAAATATCTCCATGATGACTATGTAGGACGTTTCTCGGTGTTTGTAAATGCTGTCCAATCACACCTGTAGACATTGGAAGTTCCTTTTATGCATAAACACTAACTTGCTGATAAATTCTATAATTTACAGCTGAATACCTGGAAAAATTGTGATTTTATATTGCAAATTGGATTGCACCTCCATGAAGACCACATAGATGTCAGCATATTTCAGTGGATAATGTTGAGCTTCTAAGCTTTATTTTAAATATTTGGCCGACGTAAATGTGTGCATATTTTAAATCATTGGATATAAATCCGATCATAGACAACTAGTAGAGAAGAAACAACGGGAAGTCAAGAACAAAACTGTTAATCCGTTGCAATAGATTAGAGCTGTGTATTTGTTCGAAACTGTAATATCCACCTTGAACAATGACCATGTATTTAATATCGCGAATTTTATGGTTGATATGTTAATGCAGGGAATAAAATGTAGGCAGTTGAAGTTTGACGTAATATGGTTAAGTGATAGGACGCTGTAAACTTTGACATCTTTGTTGAGCTGCGACGTGATTGGACCCAAGTTTCTCAAGTTTACTGAAGAGTTTGAAAAGAAGTGAGCAGCACTCTAGAGATTCGTTTGCTCCAACTTTTGTCGTCATAAGAAACGGGTGTCACGGAACAGCGATCCTACCATTCCTGGCTTCCTTTCATACTTGAAAGTGATTCAGCCCGTGGGAATACCATCACTGTCGGCGTGTTCAATAGCTCAGCGGTATACAGAAGGTAGGCAACAGTCTTTTCACTGCAATATGCGTGTGTCTTATTATAGGCAATAAGAATTTTCTAAACGACGAATTAAACTGCAAAGGTATAATAGATAATCACACTTATACAAAATGTTTATATTTTTTGTGAAATCAATTGATCATGTTGTGGTAGAATATCATCTTCCGCGCTTAAGCCTTAAACTTCCAATTAAAATCAACCATATGAAAATATACGAAACATGTAGGTACAACACACCAATTAACCTTTTGAGATCTATATTTTATATAAAATTGTTAACGTCTGATTACGTAAAGCTCTACGAAAGATCTTTCTCTGGATGTTATTGGATAGCCAATCATAATCTTATTCAGCCTACATCTTCACTATGTAAATGACGATCTTTTTCATTCATATAATAGCTCGGAACTCCTAGTTTACAAAAATGTATATCTTGCATACTAATTAATACCATTAGTGAGTTTAATTTGCCAATTTGTACAATCAGGTTAGCTTGAGCACATAAATTGCAGAGATTTCTTTTCCATATTTCTCAAAAGTAATATCTTCAACACTTTTACCTCCTTCAGTATCTACTCTTAAAATTATGCTACACACTTCATTCATACATAATTTTAAAGCTCATTAGACAGAAAATGATGTAAACCAACAACTACGATTTTAACATAAACCACAAGAAAACTCTGTAGCTATTTAAAGAAAAATTCAATTGGTAAAAATGTAAATTTTAAATTATAAACTTCACAACCTTTTAAACAGCCTATTTACTTCATATAATTGAGGTTCAAATCATGTAAATTCGCATGTAAAAATTGGTATATTAAGTCTGAAATATTTATATTTTAATACAAGCTACATAATTTGAAAGCATATATCAAGTTTTAAAATTTTGAATTTTTTTGTGGTTACTCAAAAAATATTTTAAGTGTTGACAGGATAAATATTTCTAGTTTATTATGCCAATCATTAACAATTATTCTTTAAAATGTTGGCTAAAAATATGGGGTATTGTTCCCAATGTGAATATGTACCTTTAGGTAGCAAATGATTCTACAAAATTAGGCAGAGTTTAGAACAGGGATCTAGTCATAATGCTGAAGAATTTTCCATTCCCCTTATCAGTTACTACGCTCAGAGAGTTGGCCGGTGTTAAAATAATTATGCTGTACACATCAGATTCATGTGAGAATACAAGAACTGCAGAAATGCAAGCTTGTCCTTTACGAAATTTCTGAGGAGAAACCCTAAATCCATTAAGTATTCGTGCAAGATGTATGAAATCTATGTTGTTTATGCCATAACTGTTATAAATAAAGCACTAGCAAGATTTGAAGGGTTCCTCTGCCTGCGCGCCAGTGTCAACCTGTTGCTCCAGCTTACAGGTATTGCAAATAGGGGAATGTCAGTTTAGGAAAGGGTAGAGTGAGATTGAGACTGAAAAATTGTCATGAGCGAGATTTGAACCACGTATATGCCGATTACCGTCCGGCTGCTCTAACCACTGAGCTATCAGGGCTAATATGCCGACACAACACTAAATTCTCCAACTCACTCGCATTTTTTCCGGTAAACCACACAAGAAGATCTCAATGTTTGTGAGGCAACATACCTTAATGCGAACTTACAATATTGTAGGTACTTAAGTCCCGGACTTAAGTACTTAAGTTTAAGCAAATATAAGGTCAATCAATGTAATTAATGTTCTTCCACATCATAACCGTGTATGGGACAGGATGAACTGTAATTTTACAGCGTCACTCTGCCCTTTCCAACCCCGTCCTACACACGCTATTGTGTCGAAGAACGTTAATTACATTAATTGATAAGATAGTTTAATTCACTGCTTAATGGTGGAAATCTACATTTTATTTGTGTAGGTGTAACTATTTCTCTGCTAAAGTATTCACTTATAAATACGTTACACTGAATAAAAAGCATAAGAAAAGCACTAGTCGTGTGTTTTGCTTAGTTACGTGACGGAATATTTTCCATTTAACGTTATTTTACTTCCATCATTCGTTGACTAGGTTCCAGAAAAAAAAAAAAAAAAAAGAAAGAAAGAAAAAAAAAGAAAAAGAAAAAAATACCAGCTAATCAACAATCAGTTATTGTGAGCATGCGCTAACGAATTGAAACAACCAAATATGATTGGAAACTTCGAATTTAAGCAGATCCCACATAATTTTACTGTTACGAGTATTAAGAGCATATAAAGTTATGAACGTTATATACTAAAGTTTTATATAGAGCTGGCCTACCTTTTCAAGAATCAGTGCAATGAGCATACCACGTATTGTAACAGGTGAAATGAATTACCTTTAAGTGCAATTAAGTAAAATGATTCCATCTTCATAATTAGAATGGCAGATACCAACATAAATTAAACAGAAGATTAAATCAGTTGCCATACAATGCAGATAATGCTCAAATTTGATCTTCAATATTAATAGCAGACATAATCATACACAGGCTTATTAAAGTGACCACATCAACGTAAACCATAACCTGCAACTTGTGCTTCTAAAATTCAGCATTACTCAAAACTTGGAGTGCAAAATTCAGTGTCAAAATGCTAATATAATGCCTAAAACAAGTATATAGAAAATTCATACATTACTAAATAGGTAGTAAATTAAGATACAGATTCTCTATACTGAGTCGTTGGTTTTAAAATTCTACTAGCTGATGCACTCTTTATAGGTTTAGAAATTTCTAAGCTATATTATAGCTACTAGCAGGCATAGTATTAACAATTGGCGTTAGGTTATCAACACTCTAACAAAGAACGCAAACCAATGTTCAAGGGCCGCAGATAGGCAAATACAAAGTGGTTGTAGCCCTATCTGCAAACGCCAAGAGGCTAAGACGGATGGGGTGATTGTTTACCAGCAATATGCCTACCTATACTCCAGTCAGCCTTAAATCCACACCTTGTATCCCTCCGCAATAACCTGCTATTCGTACCAGCTGCGTCTAACACAACAAATGCCACGTGGACTCATGTTTCGCGTTTATATTGCAACAGAACGATATTTACTCGGGAGTTCTAGGAATTGCACTGCTATCGCGTTACGTTCAAGTGGTCTTTGCCACGGCTATCATACATCTTGAAAACTCCGAGATAATCGCCGATATTTAAGGTACTATATTTTAGCTGTGCTTTGGTTTCGGCGTATCGCGGGTTACTTCTTGACGGTTTGTGTTTACATCAAGTGCGGATCTAAGGGTGGAGCGATTGTAGTATAGTCAGCTCTATGTTAAGTAGATTTTCCGGGTTTGTGGGCCGTGGTCGAGTTGGATTAGTCAGCTCTATCTCCTTCCGTCATAGCTTTAATGCTTAGAAATCCCTATGGTGGTTATTAACACCGTTGTTCCCTCTAATGTCTTAGTGTTATATTTGAAAATGATAAGCAACAAATAAAGAGCTTCCATCATTATAATTCTTACAGTAAGCAGTTTCAACATCGAGTGAAAATTATGTGTCTGATAAAATAATATATATGATAATGCATGACAATATCGGTTCAAGAATAATAAGCAATATAAAATTCTAAGTGTTGGCTTAACTAGAGGTTTAAATAAATATTTTGACTTCAATTTATTCCCAGTCTTATTACTTAGTATATTATAAAAATGTTATGTCTAATTTTATTTATATTGGCCAGCAATGACTCTTTTGCTTTAGTAGCAATTTCTTTTTAGCATGTTCCCTTATCATAAACAATCAGGCAAAGAAATCGAAATAAAACTTCACATTTATAGCTCATGAGCTAATAATATTTTCCTAGCCAGACTCTAACACTAACATAATTAGTGAAATGCTATTGAGATACATGTTTTAAATTATAGATAAGAGATCTCTTCCTAAAAAATACAGAACTATATACCGAATAATCTTTCGTATTCTGCAAATGAACGCAAGAACAATAATTTCGAACCACTGTAAACCAATAAACGGATATATTACATGAAAAATCAGTAAAAATTTAATAAATTATTTATTAATACCGGTACATAGTATTTGTTTAGTGTGTCAATGTAAAGTTGATTACTTTTTTACCAAAATAAAGTAGGTTTTTCATAATATTACCTTTGAAAGCATTTTAACTGAACGTTTTGGATAGTCTTCATTTCAATGTGCAGGATAATTTGGTTTTCATTCCTCAATTCGAGCTAAAGGAAAACTGACACCACATATAATAAAACCTAACTTTACAGAATTGTGTCCACAAATGCTCAGTACTAAAACTTACTTCACTCAAAAAGCTAAGGAATTACTGAAATATATATCCACTGGGACTTCCATATGGGAATTAACAGCTTTCCTAAGTGCTAGGATTTCTTTTCTTTTTTTAGCGGCATAATTGCATCTGCGGTAAACTGTCCTGCACACTAATGCATATTGTGCACTGAAATCTTTTTTAACACGAGACAAAGAAACGTCGTCATGCATTTTGGAACTTTTAAATAGGGTTGGTTCATTTTTCCAATAGAACAGCTTCTCCGTCTTTAAATAGCGAGAGTAAATATCTTCTTCCCTTTTTGTCCTCATTATAGCCTCATTTGAAGCTCTAAAACAACAGTTTCTGGTGTTTAAACATCACCTTCTCTTAATTACAACTGTGTAGCTAAGTACATTTTGTAAGCTATGTTGAAGGATTCCTTTTCGTCTTTAGGCGGCGAAGAGAAATGCATTTTCTATTTGTGCTCATTATAACAACATTGGACTTACTGCCTTCGAGTGGCCAGCGTTCTCACTTCTCAATGCAGATATATTTCCAGATGGAATGGGGAAATTTTGTTCACCCACAATCATTCTCAATGCTCCCTACAGTCTGGAAGTATGAATGTGAGTATGCTTAGTAGCAAAAGCATTAAAAATACAAAGCGCAGTTAGTAGAGTAATAAGGGGGGTTTCAAACCACTCAAAGGTGCCGCTAATTGGCTAACAAAGGGGGGCTAATTGGATTACACGTGTTTTCACACCTCTAAGCCACGCCCACCTGGCACGCGACCCTGAATGACGTCAGAAACATGCCCATCTGGCACGCGACAGCCATTGACGTCACAGTCGAGCCCCTTAAACATGACGTCACAACCAGGACAATATTTTAAAACCACTCAAGCCACGCCCACCTGGCACGCGATCATGAATGACGTCACATAATCGACCCTCTTAACGAAGACGTCACACCCAGGACAATATTTTAAACCCACTCAAAGGGATGCCGCCAATCAAGGCGCTAATTAGATATTAATTAGCGGCATTGTTATCCAATTATCACCCATGAATTAATTAAATAAACAAATAACTAAATATTGAAAAGCCTCAGGCGATTTGACAATCGAAACATTAGCAGGGAAAACCGACTGCTTGGATTTACCCTGTCCTCTCCACCCCTATGTGAAATCATTAACAACGCGACAGACAGTGACGTCACAGAGTTGGGACCCTTAAACATGACGTCACACCCAGCACAACATTTTAAAACCACTCAAAGGTGCCGCTATGTTCCTTTAAACCCACTCAAAGGGATGCCGCCAATCAATTAACAAAGGCGCTAATTAGATATTAATTAGCGTCATTGTTATCAAATTATCACCCATGAATTAATTAAATAAACAAATCAATAAATATTAGAAAGCCTCAGGCGATTTGACAATCGAAGCATTAGCAGCGAAAACCGATTGCTTGGATTTACCCTGTCCTCTCCACCACTATGTGACATCATTAACAAGTCTTGAATTGTAATCTCTGCCTCTACGCCGATATGTGACGTCATTATCAAGTCTTGACTTGAAATGCCTAAAGTACTATTCCTTCGATATTAAATAATGCATTTAATAAAAAGGTCCTACGCCGAGGGTGATAGGCAACTTCTCCGACATGACTGTTTTGAGGGGGTGTATAATATATACGGGGTTATTCTAATGTAGACCGCAGAAAATTCGCTTATTATAAT
This sequence comes from Tenodera sinensis, assembly GCA_030765045.1. NCBI lineage: Eukaryota > Metazoa > Arthropoda > Insecta > Mantodea > Mantidae > Tenodera > Tenodera sinensis. The sequence goes on along the minus strand of CM060966.1, from coordinate 36,372,106 downwards.
TTGAACTCGTCTCAACGCGTATAGATCTTTCACAAATGAAACATTAGCTATCTTTAGACAAGCTCTCCCAAAATCAATACAATGGTCCTCTGTCTTCGCCCGAAAAAAACAACCTTTCTTTCGGTAATGACAAGGTAATAAACTTTGCCAGGGAAGGAAGAAGGGATCTTGTTCAAATCCGATATCTTTAGGGTTTTTCAGAAACACGAAAGAACAAGTATTGTAATTTTTCCTGTTTAAACATGGAGATAGGGAAAAACCCTTTTTACCGGATCAATGCGTCCAGGTGCCTAGCTGAATACATTGTTAATAAGGGGCACTTGAAGGGGACAATGTGTTTACATCTCAGAGGATCTTTATCTATCTATATAACAAAATCCCATTGTTTAAGTCATTTAAAAGACATATGTATTCAATCGAGTGAAGCCTTTGCTGCAGACCTTTTAAAGGTTAAGTATATTTTTGATGTAGGCTTTTCACTGTAAACTTATGTTTTGACGAGGAGAATACCACAAATAATAATTTTGCATGAACGAACAAGTTTCGTTCATAGCTTAAAGGCATATCCTCCCCCTCCGTACCGATATAAGAAAACAATATATCCTTTTCAGCTAAAAGCATCTTACTAATGGTGCAATCCGATAACATCTTTAGGGTCTTTCCGAAACACGAAAGAACAAGTATTGTAATTTTTCCTGTTTAAACATGGAGATAGGGAAAAGCCCTTTTTACCGGATCAATGCGTCCAGGTGCCTAGCTGAATACATTGTTAATAAGGGGCACTTGAAGGGGACAATGTGTTTACATCTCAGAGGATCTTTATCTACCTATATAACAAAAGCCCATTGTTTAAGTCATTTAAAAGACATATGTATTCAATCGAGTGAAGCCTTTGCTGCAGACCTTTTAAAGGTTAAGTATATTTTTGATGTAGCCTTTTCACTGTAAACTTATGTTTTGACGAGGAAAATACCACAAATAATAATTTTGCATGAACGAACAAGTTTCGTTCATAGCTTAAAGGCATATCCTCCCCCTCCGTACCGATATAAGAAAACAATATATCCTTTTCAGCTAAAAGCATCTTACTAATGGTGCAATCCGATAACATCTTTAGGGTCTTTCCGAAACACGAAAGAACAAGTATTGTAATTTTTCCTGTTTAAACGAGACAGTTGCCAGAAATAGGGTTGTCCATGTCCTAGGGACATCTTACCGCCCCCTCCCCCTCAACATCTTAAGGTGGAGAGATATTTCCTCTAAACCAATGAAAAAAGATTATTTCACTAGCCAATCACAAAGATTTTGAAAAATTAAATAGCCAATCATATCAATAGAGACCTGCAATTATGCGCATGCGCGAAGTTCTGGATAATTATTGCGTTTATATACGCCTCCTCCAGAAGACGTATAAAAGGACCTGAAAAAGATCAAGAACTCCAATGTTTCGAAAGAAATTGACTTGTGTCTACAGCAACTGAAGCTAGTCGTAAAGTGGAAGATTTTCACAATTAGTCTTCGCTGCAAGTGAAATCATCATCTCATCGAAAATGTCTGGTAAGTTTTTAAAAGAATATATATACGTTTTTATTTATTTGCTTATTTTTGTTCTATTAAGATAGTGCTTTATATAATTATTTTTTCAAATAACCCGAGCTTTTATTGCCTTTCACACGTTGAACACAGTGTGTGCTTTTTATTATGTTTTAACTTCTGTGAGTGATTACTTGTAATTGTTTGACACCTGAAATATAAGAATACTTAAATTGCAAGCTCGCACGCTATCTGCTTAAAAATATATTTGCTTTGAATAACCGGTGGTACTAATCAAAGTTTGTATCAGTTGAATGCGTTACCTTAACGATTTAACATTAATAATTATTTGATCTTAAAAGAAAACACTTATATACAGAAATACTTGGTGATAAAAGAAATTTTCAATGGAACATGGTATATATTTTTGGCTACCGTTAATTGTTAACTAAGTCATTAAGAATATTTACATCTACTTAAAAGATATTCCTTCTCTATGTATCTCAGTCGTTTTATATAAATATTTTTAAAAATTGTAGAATCTTTAAATCCTTTAACGCTTACATGTCAGATATTTCCGAGATCCTTAATCCTTTTGTGACTTATTAATTTTAATTATTCGGTGTACGTTACATGCATGTAGAGAAGGTTATTATGGTGTAATATGGAAGTATTTCACAGAAATTTCTCGATATTAACACAAAAGGTGCGTATATTCACCTTAAAATTTATGGAAGTTTAATATTGTAGAAATGTTATAGTTAAAGATATTTAAATTCATTTACCAAGTTCCTTAAAACATATTTCTTCCTCTCGTCTTTAGAATGGTTGCATAACTTTCATTTTTTTTGTGATATATAAGCCAAAAATATATTATTACTATTCATATTATTACTATTATTATTGTTATTATTATTACTAAACAAATGAACTTTCTTGTAGCATACTGGAGCTCTGAAATAAGAGAAGCATACAACCGTATGCAATTTGCGAGTTATATGGCTTCGTTTAGAGCGATGTTTGAAAATGCTGATCATCCAATAAGCCAACTGCTGGAGAATGTGCCATCACCGTTAGAGCCTATATCGCTAGTCTGGACCCCTGCAATGGCGGATTACGTCCGAAACCTTGCCTTGGGCACGAGACAGGAACCTCAGTTGGACACGTGCACACTTGATGCTCAACGAGGTATAGCTGAATTATTCCTAATGCTTTAGACGCTTAAAAAATAAATTAACTTTTAATTTCATTTTTCTGAGAATGATCATTAACATTATTTTTAGGTGAAGTTTCGCATCTAGGCAGATACATCGGTGAAGTAATAAGTCCTGCTTTGCGGAATGCAGACGATTGTGAGGACTTGCCTGATCCCATTCCACCCCTGCGCCAAGCGGAGAACGATGAAGTTCTGAATGGAGGTAAGAATGCTTACAATGTATTTGTACAATTAAATATACTTATTGTTCCTAACCTTCCATGTGTTTTAGGTATAAGGGAAATATTGGGAAAAGAACGAGCTTTCAGTATTACTCAAATGTTTACTTATTATGTGTTTAACTTATCATAATGCGTAGCTACAAGGGGCCATGGGAAAAGAACGAGCTTTGAGTATTACTCCAATGTTTACTTATTATGTGTTTTAAGTACAAGGGAAATATGGGAAAAGAACAAGTTTCAAGTATTAGTCAAATGTTTACTTATTATTATTATTATTATTATTATTATTATTATTATTATTATTATTATTATTATTATTATTATTATTATTATTATTATTATTATTATTATTATTATTATTATTATTATTATTATTATTATTATTATTATTATTATTATTATTATTATTATTATTATTATTATTATTATTATTATTATTATTATTATTATTATTATTATTATTATTATTATTATTATTATTATTATTATTATTATTATTATTATTATTATTATTATTATTATTATTATTATTATTATTATTATTATTATTATTATTAACATTATTATTATTAACATTACAGGAGATTCTTTGTCATTAGGGACCGGACTATCAGGCGCCTATTTTGGTGGAGCATTGAGGATTGTATCAAGACGCGAAAATCCAGGAAATCCTTCCACTTCTTCACGTCAGGTGGACAAGAATCACGCCGCTCTACATCAAGGTAAGAATCTTTTTTAGATGGTTTTTTTACCTTCCGTACTACGTAAAATATAAAGAAATTGTTGTTATTTTGTAAAGAAAAAAATTATGTCTGTATTTCACCGCGAATATATGTTTTGAGGTCCCCTAAAAAAAGAAACATCAGCCTAGCGATTTTGATTAAAATGGCATAGTTAAGATGTTTTTATGACAAAGGAAATGAATATTTTTGAAATTACTGGTCATAGCTTATGTAGTCGTCTTTACCCTCGACAACTTTTGAATAACTCGTTAACCGTAAGAGACACACAAAATCTTACTAAACAATAATGTAGATCTCGCTAAAACACAAAATTTATGTTCAAATAATTATTTTTATAGATGGAATAATTTGTACAAATGTTTATCTCAACTAACATGATGAAGATATATAAGTAAGACTTTGTAAGAATGGCTAGTACAAGAGTAGAGAAAGTTAAGTGAGGGCAACATATATATATGTTTATTTTTTTTTTTTGGTATATAACCCGTCATTCACTGAAAAACTGTTTCTTCTTTAAATCCTAGTTATCATTCTTCTTTCACTACTACTACTACTACTACTACTACTACTACTACTACTACTACTACTACTACTACTACTACTACTACTACTACTACTACTGCTACTACTACTACTCCTACTACTGCTACTACTACTACTGATACTACTACTGCTGCTACTACTACTGCTACTACTACTACTACTACTGCTACTACTACTACTACTGCTACTACTGCTACTACTACTGATACTACTACTAGTACTACTACTAGTACTACTGATAGTACTACTACTACTGCTACTACTACTACTCCTACTACTACTACTACTACTACTACTACTACTACTACTACTACTACTACTACTACTACTACTACTGCTACTACTACTGATACTACTACTACTGTTACTACTACTACTGATAGTACTACTACTGCTGCTACTACTACTCCTACTACTGCTACTACTGCTACTACTACTACTACTACTGCTACTACTGCTACTACTACTGATACTACTACTAGTACTACTACTAGTACTACTGATAGTACTACTACTACTGCTACTACTACTACTCCTACTACTACTACTACTACTACTACTACTACTACTACTACTACTACTACTACTTACACAGTTACTGGCATTTTCAGAATCTATCGCACCGGTGCAGGAGAGACCGAGCGTGATCCATTACGCCCCCAAGAGAGCTGAAGACGCCTCACCTAACACATCAACATACGTGAGGTCTCAATCAATAGGAACAGACAATGCTGCACGCGCTTCAACGTCCGAAATGGGGGCTCATTCGCTCTCCGGTAAGAGGCCAGTGGAAGATGTGGATGGCGAAATTCCACACAAGAAAACCAAGGTTAGTACTAATGATTGCCAGGTGCTAGAATGTAAGACTATTGAGGCTGCATATAAGGGGCGTATTTTTAATGGTAAAATCATAAATACTTTAGAAATACTTGACCCTAGAGCATTCATGGAAACCTGTAAGGATCTCGTTATTAAAGAGGTGAAATCAGTCTTAAATAAGCACAGGAGTGGTTTAAAGATGAATTGCTCTTTAGAGATATCATATTTGATCCACAAACCTGATGAGGAGGTAACCATTTCATCCTTCTTTAATTCGAAGACCAAGGTGATTCTTTCCAGTACTAATCTCAATCAAAGTTTCCATGCAATATATATATTTTGGAAAATATATCCAAATTCGAGGGGGGAGCCTCATCGAAAACTTTGTTTGCTGTACACAGTCTGGTGGTTAGCATCTCTAATTATGACCCTCTGCACGCCTCCTCATATATACAACTACCTACATGGCTAAGGTATAAGGGAGCAGTAGTGAATATACAGAACAAAGATGATGAGTACTGCTTTGCCTGGTCCATGCTAGCAAGTAAATTTCCTGCAAAGCGGCACGTACACAGAGTATCTTCATATGCCAAAGAGCTGCTTTTCAAGGTATATAATTATGAAAATATTGACTTTCCGGTGCCTCTGCACCAGATAGAATGCTTTGAAAATCAAAATGAATTGTCAATTGCAGTGTTTGGTATAGAGGAAGATTCAAGAAAAATCGTACCTCTGTACCAGCCTGCAGAGAAGAAGGATACACATGTCAATCTTCTGTATTTAGAAGAAGAAGATAATGCTCACTACTCTCTCATAAAAAATCTGTCAAGACTTGTAAGATCTCAGATTACAAAACATAAGAATAGAATGTGGGCATGTGAGGCATGCTTGAAACGTTGTGCAAATGAAGAAGCACTTAAGTCACACAAGCTGAGATGCAAAAACTGCCAAAATCTTAAGATGCCTCAGGAAGAAGAGGTCCTGCAGTTTAAATCATTTTCCAAGATCGCTCCTGTACCATTTGTTGTCTATGCAGACATTGAATGTGTTTTAGCTCCTGTGCACTCTTGCGAGCCCTCAAGCAGTGCTAGTTGGACAAGGACTATCCAGCAACACCAGGCAATGTCTATCGCTCTAAAGGTAGTGTGTCGTCATGATCAGGCATTATCGAAATTCTTCCTATTCAGGGGTCCTAGCGCCATTGATGACTTCATCAAGCAATTGAAATCGATTGCTGATGAAGTCATTGATGTTTATTCGAGGATTGTTCCGATGCATCTTACTCAGGAAGAGGAACAGAGTTTTCATAATGCCTCTGAGTGTCACATTTGCCTTAGGGGATTTGCTATGCATGAAATTAGGGTGAGGGATCACGATCACGTGACAGGTCAATATCTGGGTGCTGCTCATAACAAGTGCAATTTAAATCGAAAGGTCCCTGATTTCATACCTATCTTTTTTCATTGTTTATCGAGTTATGACAGCCACTTTCTGATAAGACACCTGGCATATGATAATAAACCGATATCATGCATTGCGCAAACATCCGAGCGATATATATCATTTAGCAAAAGGTACAGGAACATTCAGTTTAGATTTTTGGATAGCTATAAGTTCTTGGACGATAAGCTATCCAACCTTGCTGATATGCTCGAGGAAGATGAGTTTAAGCTGACCAGGGCCGAATACCCTGATAATGAGCAATTTAAATTGGTCACATCAAAGGGGATATTTCCCTATGACTATGTAACATCAGAAAAAAAAAACTTGAAGAGACGCAACTACCTCCTAAGGAGGAGTTCTCCAGCCGTCTCACTGGAAAAGGGATCACCGATGAGGAGTACAGGCACGCTGCGAAGGTCTGGGATTCCTTTAAGATCCAAAACCTTGGAGAATACAGCGATTTATATCTGAAAACAGATGTTCTGCTCCTATCAGATATTTTTGAGAAGTTCAGAAGTCTCCTACTGGATATGTATAAGCTCGACCCAGCGTGGTTTTATACGTTACCAGGAGTTGCTTTCGACGCCATGTTGAAATCGACAAAGGCGAGGCTCTCATTAATTAATGATAAGAGTATGCTGGAATTCTTCGAGGCTGGGATCCGAGGGGGCTTGTGCACAGTGGTGAAGCGCTATTCCAAAGCTAACCACATGTACATGGAAACCTTCGATCAGAGCGCACCAGTGAACTTCCTGTCCTATTGGGACATAAACAACTTGTACGGGCAGAGTATGATATCAGCAATTCCCTACGGTGATCTCAGATGGATGACCAGAGATGAAATTGGCAGTATCGATTTCATGACAACCCCACCAGATTCCGATGTTGGATATGTCTTGGAAGTCGACCTTCAATACCCCGCTCATATTCATGACGCCCATAACGAACTTCCTTTCTGCGCTCAGAGTGCGATGCCACCCAATGGCCAATACAAGAAACTGCTAGCAACGCTAGAGGATAAAAGCAAATATGTCTTGCACTACAGAACCCTGCAGCAGTGCATTGAAAATGGCCTAACTGTGAGACATATTCACAGAGTGGTAACGTACAGGCAATCCCAATGGCTAAAGACGTACATAGATTTAAATACTGCAAAGAGGGCTCAGGAAAAGACTAAGTTTGGCCAGAACTTGTGGAAAAAAATGAATAACGCTGTCTATGGCAAATTCATTGAAAATGTCCGAAATCATACAGACTTTAAGATTGTCAACCAGTGGAAACAAGCCAAGAAACTCATTGCCAGACCGACGTTTTTGAGAAGAGTCATCTTCGAAGAAGATCTGGTGGGAATTGAACTGGCCAGGGAGGAAGTAATTATGAATAAACCGATTTACATAGGTCATGCTATTTTGGACATTTCTAAATTCATAATGTATGATTTTTTTTATAATGTTATGAAGCCTAATTTAAAGGACCTTGCATTGAATTATATGGATACGGATTCGTTTATCTTTGAAACGAGTTCCGATATCTATAAGTTCATTAGAGATAACCCACAATATTTCGACACCTCAAATTTTGAAAAAGACAATGCATATGGCATTAAGCAGGCCAATAGGAAGGTAATCGGTTTGTTCAAGGACGAATTGGGCGGCAAGGCTATGAGCGAGTATATTGGACTACGCTCAAAGTTGTATGCCTACAGATATGAAGGCCAGCTTGTGAAGAAATGCAAGGGTGTCACCAAATGTGGAATGCAAACAATAGATTTCGATGACTATTTTAAATGTCTTGAAGACATACATACTAAATTATATACACTGCAGAAGACTTTTCGGACTGATAAACACAAAATTACAACTATTGAAAGTAATAAAGTAGCACTGCATGGGAATGATGACAAGAGGAAGCTCGTGGAAGGAAGCCATTGTACACTTGCATGGGGTCATTACTCCATTTAAACCACCTGGTAATTGTTAGTGCTTTCCATATACGAGTTTTTTTTAAATGCAATTTATATATATAAGTTTTCCCCTCAATGATGACTATATGAGGGTTTTTTAAATTGTATTATATGTTATTCTCTTATGTTGTAAATCTAAGTTTTTCCCTCGATTGTGTATATATGAGGGTTTTTTTAATTGTGTTATATGTTTATTCTCTTATGCTGTAAACCTAAGTTTTTCCATCGATTGTGTATATATGAGGGTTTTTTAATTGTGTTATATGTTTATTCTCTTATGCTGTAAACCTAAGTTTTTCCCTCGAATGTGTATATATGAGGGTTTTTTAAATTGTATTATATGTTATTCTCTTATGCTGTAAATCTAAGTTTTTCCCTCGAATGTGTATATATGAGGGTTTTTTAAATTGTATTATATGTTATTCTCTTATGCTGTAAATCTAAGTTTTTCCCTCGATTGTGTATATATGAGGGTTTTTTTAATTGTGTTATATGTTTATTCTCTTATGCTGTAAACCTAAGTTTTTCCCTCGATTGTGTATATATGAGGGTTTTTTTAATTGTGTTATATGTTTATTCTCTTATGCTGTAAACCTAAGTTTTTCCCTCGAATGTGTATATATGAGGGTTTTTTTAAATAAAACTCAAATAGTTTGCAACAAAAAAGTATATTTATTATCTATTTTTTTATTTCATTACAATAATTCATTTTTATTTATCCACTCAGAACCTGGAAATCCATACCATTTAACAAGGATCCTATTTCCTCGACTTCGTAAAACTTTTTCTATTAAGTAAGTATTAGGATAGCTAGTCCTTTTTAGTTCATGTCCATAAAACGCTCCCTTTATCGCTTCTCCACCATTGTCCTTAAGTATGTATGTAACTGGATTGGTGCGCTTCACACGATGAACTTGAAAGATTTCAACACTCCAGTTAGATTCAAATCCTTTTTCAAAATGTCCTTTATGTTTAGATACCCTAACATAATCACCAACACTAAACATCTTAGCACCTCTCTTCTCTCTTCGGCCTTGATTGTAGTTGTACACAGTCAAAAGAAGATCGTTGATCTTTACTTCATTGGGTTTCATGCGAATAGTAGAATGAAATGTATTATTGTATTTTTCAATAACACAGGGTAAGAGATCTAACCACTTGTACGAACCTCGGATTAAAAACTCCCGATACATTATATTCTTCAAGGTTCGAATTAAACGTTCTACAGCTGCAGCCTTCACATTACTATTGGTACTGTAATGGTTAATATTATTCCTTGCCATTAAGTTTTTAAATAACTTATTATAAAATTCTTTCCCATTATCACTTTGAATGTTCCTGGGTGACGTTTCCAACTGTTGTAGTATATCTTCCATAGCCTTTGCAACGCTAGCTCCGGTCTTGTCCTTTAATGGCCTTGCATAGGCCATTTTCGAGTAGAAGTTAATGGCAACCAGTATGTATTTGAAATTTTTGTTGACTCTTGCATATGGTATCATTTCAACCAAGTCAATTTGTAACAAGTCATTCAATCCCTTGCTAACGATTTTCCGGCGTAAGAAGTTCCTTCTTGCTGGAGCATGAAGCTCTTTAGCAATATTCTGCTTGGCTGTCATGCTATAACTTTAGATGTTTTTAGCTCTCGAAGGATTTCTTCAATTTCTTGCTCGTGGCTATTATTCCCCGCGTCTCTTGATGCAATGAGGAGTCTTAGCCTGTTCACTAGGGTGTTGGGGTTTCTCCAGAAAATGTAGTCTACCTTCTTTTCAGGATGATGTTGCTTCCACGTCAGACCGAGTCCTGAATGTTTATTAGCAAGAGGGCGTATTATATTAGTATATTTATACGCTCTACGAGATTTCAGGCGCCCTTGTCGCTTGTACCCTGTTCTGTGAAGGAGTGTATCTTTCATAATCTGTGCGTAAGTATCCAAGTCGTCAGTTGTGTATGCCGACATCTCGGGAAAATCCTTAAAGATGAGTTCTTTCAAACCTGTGGTAGACTCATACGTAGCATCCCCAATCCGGATTTGATCATTTGTGAAATGAATGTCTTTATTTCCCAGCATATATCTGCCATCTTCATATCTTACACCATATGTTGTATCAAGCTGATCCTTATCCTTTGAGCGTACTTTCTGCAGGTAAGTAGAAGTACTCTCATCTCCATTGCTACTTCTTCCATCTTTCATCACCGACGGTCTCGTCTTACCTTGTTTATCCAATATTTCTTCAAGAGGTTTAGTTACGGGCTTCAAAACTTCGGACATGACATGTTGAGTCTCGAACTTGATTCCTTTCAGAACTCTTAGTTTTTCTTTTACAGCATTCATGTGTCTGGCTACAGACTCTTTAAGTCTTATACTTTCGCTATCCATTTTGGAAATGATTTAGGATAATGGATAACATCCAATTTATAGCTTGCGTTCATTTTGATTTCCCAAAACATCAACAGTCTTACTTAACATCTCAATTGTGGTTTTTAATTGAGCGATTTCACTCTCATATTCCTGCCAGCGTTTCTGGAATTCTTTAACAAAGATCGTCGTATTGGCATATAGACCTCTGTTTGATGTTTCTAGAGCTGAAATCTGATTACTCTGCGTATTGTATCTTTCCAATAACGTGCTTACAATCGCAGCTAATGAAACTCCCTTCTCATTCTCTAAATTAGATTTGAAAGAATTCTGGGTAGTTGACTGTAGCTGGTTGATCGCAGACCATATAGTTGAAATTCGATTTTTTATCATTATTTCCAAGCTGTCAATTTTCTCACTGAAATCTCTGGTAATCTTCTTAACCATGACCTCAACTTCGTTAAAACTTCGTTGTGTGAAATTCTGCATTCTATTATCAATTTTATCCACATAGAGTTTATTTGAAGCATCATTATCTTCTTCAGGATCCTGAACATTGCACAGTCTCTTGTTCTTGAATTGGTAGTTTCCCTTGCCATCTCTATTTATTATGTAGCGATCGATTATTTTTCTAGCTGGACCGCTCCTTCGCGAGCCAAACCTGTCGATACTCATGATTCACTGTGAATGACCGTCTTCTTTTTTACCTACTTTAATATATACATCAAATCCTTTTCTATAACGACCTTCATCCATGTAAAACTCTGGAACTATCACAACAAAAGGTCTTCCTTCCGAAGGAATCTCCCACACCAATTTACAGAGATCTTTAAATTCTTTGTAGGTCATGTCAGTGTTTACATAATCATCATAAATATGTTTCAAGTTTAAGTTATCCTGTCTGAAGAGTATAATCATATTTGTATTATCGCGAATTAAATGTTTTGGCACTTTTGCATAGGACTGTGCCAGATATACAGAGTCGACATTGCGATGTCTGCCCATGCTGTAAAATGCTGCAATTTTCCCCTGCTTTTCAGTAATGACATCATCAAATATAAATACAGAATTTTCTTTCACCTCAGAAGGATCCATAACAGCTTCTCCATCGCTGAAGGTATTCACTTCTATTCCATCAATGTTTTCGAGTACTTTCAATAGGTATTGATACTTTGGCTGGTAGAGCGACTTTGAATAAATATACAGGTTTTCAAAGCGTACTCCATTCTCGTGTAGTAACATATTGAGTAATACATTTGTTTTCCCTGCATTTGAGCTGCCTAAAATAAGAGCTCTGACATTAGGGGGAAAGAGCTTTCCGTGTCGATTGCATCTAAAGTCACTTTCAAAGTCCAATACCTGGATCGGAAGAGAGCACTCTTGCTTCTCAAGCTCCATCTTAAAAACTATCTCTTAAAAGACGTGCATAGTGATTATATACATTCTGAAAAAAAAATTAAGTAGAAACTAGACTAGGTTAGACACCAAAGTGAAGATATAAAAGGAAGAATGTACATAGGCACGCATTTAGTATACCATGAGAACCCAGAGAGAGAAGACAACGCCTTATAAGATAGGTTCGGGAATTATTAATTCAATAATTAATTCACTACCCTTTGAAGCTCACTTGCCTGGATATAGATATTGCGGTCCCGGAACAAATCTAGAAAAGCGGCTGCAAAGAGGAGACTCAGGAATCAACGAATTAGACCAGGCTTGTAAGCTTCACGACATAGCCTACGCTAAACATAAAGACCTATCGTCGAGACGCTTGGCTGATAAGATTCTTATAGAGAAGGCCTGGAGACGTGTTCATTCATCGGACTCATCTTTCGGCGAGAGGCTAGCAGCCAGGATAGTAGCTGCAATCATGAAAGGCAAGGTTGCATTGGGTGCCGGAAAGAGAAAGAAGAGAGGAGGGTTTCTACCATTAATACCTATCATTGCTGCTTTAGGCGCTGCGGCCGGAGGTGCGGCACAAATTGCCACAGCAGTCAATAAGAAGAAGGCCGCTGATAGACAACTTGCAGAAATGGCAAGACACAACAAGATGATGGAGGCTAAAGGAAAAGGTCTTCAAAAGGGAAAGAAGAGGTCTAAGAAGAAGAAAGGAGGGGTTTTACCAGTGAAATCTCTAATGCCATCTTTGGCCGCTGTTTCTAAAATTGTCAAGAATTTAAAAAAGAAAAAAGGTTCTAAAAGGAAGGGAATCAAGAAAAGGTCAAAAAACTGTGGAAAAGGGCTGTACATTTACCGGAAGAAGCCTTGAGCAATATAGACATAGAAGTATATGCCAAGCGTTTACAAATTCCTTATTTTAGAGGAGTATATATGATTGATAAACTACCCGGAAAGCCTCATTTCAAAGAGAGGGCCATTGTTAACCTCGACACTTCTGATAATGAAGGAACGCATTGGGTTGCTCTAAGGAAGGAAGGTGATGTGGCATACTATTTCGACAGTTTTGGTAACTTGAAACCTCCTCCGGAGATTGAGAGCTATCTAGAAGGTGTTAAAGTTATGTATAATGCACAGAGATTTCAGAACTTTGGTTCAGTCATCTGCGGACACTTGTGCCTGCAATTTCTATTGATCTAGTACCTTCTACAGCATTCTGAAGATGAGCTACACGGTTACAGTGAGCGGATCAGATGCAGTTATTTCATCATATATAAACCCTCCGCTTCAGCTCGATCCTACAGCCCATTATGAGATTGCATTACTGAATTTTGAAACCTTCTATTCGATACCAAACATAGATGACAGCAATCATCATTTTCATTACATGCGCGATGGTAATCCTGAAACCATTGTAATCCCACATGGAACCTATGAGATTGGTGATATTCATTCATTTCTAAAGGATAAACTAGGACTGAATGACGATGTCTTCTTCATAAAACCTAATAATAATACAATGAAAGCTGTTATTAAATGTCCTTATACAGTTGATTTTACAAAGGACAACTCCATAGGATCGCTGCTAGGATTCGCAAACAATAAAATTATACCTGCAGGTGAAGTGCATGAATCTGACGACCTCGTGAATATATTTAAAGTGAGCATAATACGCATCGAGTGCAGTATTGCAACGGGTTCATTCATCGATGGTAAAAGTGGACACTCACTCTACGAGTTCTTCCCTTCTGTGCCTCCGGGATTTCACATCTCTCAAGAACCTTCGAATCCGATATATCTACCAGTGATAGATACAGAGTGTATAGACGAGATCACGATTCGCGTGGTGGACCAACACGGGTCTCCGATCAACTTCAGAAACGAGGTTATAACTACAAGAGTGCACATACGACGCAATGGCAATAAATTTTAAAAGACATTGGAAACGCCGTAATAAGGCGCGCATTGCGAGCTTGAAGCGTACTTTCTCTTCAGCAGCCGAGGAGTTAACACGTGTTAATCGCAAGTTCCTCGAAAAGTTGGGCTATAGAGTGCTATAATGGATATCTTAAACGTAACAGAGATTCCATCCTTCGATGACAAGATCACCAAGGAAGAGGAGCATGTTTTTCTACCGTATAACTCATCTGCCCTGGATGTAAACGATGAAATTAGAATACCATGTCAGGCTGAAGATTTGTATACGCTACCTAACAGAAGTTATATTTACATTGAGGGATCTATCACAAAGCAAGATGGAAAGCCCTCTACTGCAGCGAAACTCACCAATAATGCCATGGCATTCATGTTTGATGAAATTCGCCTGGACATGAATGGTACAACTATAGAAAGAACGCGAAATCCTGGTATTACTACAACCATACGAAATTATGTGTCGCTCAACCCGCTGGAATCCAATCGTCTGTTGAATGCTGGGTGGACTTATCCTGGAGAAGAACTTGACATAGTATATCCTGCAAATGGAAACTTTAATGCCATAGTACCTCTATCAATGCTACTTGGTTTTGCTGATGACCACAAGGAGTTGATACTCAATAGCAAGTTTGAACTAATTCTCATAAGATCCAAGGATTCCAAAAACTGTATACAGGCACCAGCTGGAGACTTCCCTAATGTTAAGCTGACTAGAATCGAATGGAGGATTCCTGTGATACGACTTTCTGATGCTGAAAAGGTTCATATCCTTAAAATTGTCAAGGCCGATACACCTCTACATATCGCGTTTCGTTCCATGGATCTTTACACCCAACCTGCAGTGCCAGAGTCTAAATCATTCACCTGGAATGTGGCAACAACATCAAAACTTGAAAAACCACGTTTCGTTATAGTTGCAGCACAGACTGCAAGAATGGGGAATTTAACAAAGAATAGTTCTGAGTTTGATCACTGCAACATTAATAATCTCAAATTATTTCTCAATAGTGAATGCTATCCCTACCATGATTTGAACTTGGATTTTGGAAGTGGCAAGTTTGCATCATTATATGAAATGTACTGTAAATTTCAAAGTTCCTATTACGATAGAGAAAATTATCCTCTCTTGAAGAGAAAGGATTTTCTTGCAAGTGCACCGTTATTTGTGATAGACTGTTCTCATCTACCCGAGGAAGCTATAAATGGAGCCGTCAACATCAGACTCGAAATTCAAGCATCTACACCTATACCGAAGCAAACATCATTGTACTGCCTGATTCTTCATGATAAAGTGTTTACCTACAAGCCACTTTCTCGTGTGATGCAGACAATCATATAATTATATGTGTAAGGATTGTGGACTATGATTATTATAGGTTTTGGAAATGTATGTTGGGAAGGTTTGTATTAGGGTAATTTGTTAAAATAATAAATCGAGTATATATATGCTATAACACTGTTTTATTGATTGGATTATACATTTCTATCATTTTCCTTCTACTGTTCCTACTACCTGAAAAGCTGGATGCTCCTGACATGAAAAATTCATTCAAATGACTAAGATGTCTTTGAATATATGGCAGTATATAGCCTAGATTTTTTATAGCCTCAGCGTTTAAAGATACTCCAAGGTCATTTAAACAAGTATTTTTGAAATATATTGTTTTATCAAGATATACCATAACGTTGAATGCATATATTACGTTATCACAATAACTGAAATATTTGGATTCCTCTTCTTGATATAGATAGTTCTCAATAGTTTGAAAGTTTTTAAATATTATGTCATAGTCTGTTTTTGTAATATACACAAATGACTTTTCACTCTTAATGAACAGCACTGGAATGTCATAGAATAGTCCGACATTCGCATGATGTGTTGTAGATATGCTGATGTCTTCAAGCATGAGATTCTTCATTCTGGGGGGCTTGCCTTCTGCGATTCTTCTTCAATGAAAAAGAATATCACCGGTTTATCGATTGGTATCTTCTTCTTCCTACAGCTGCGTTTCTGCTTTTTCTGCGGTGTCTCGTTATGTCTCTTCTTTCGCTCTCTCCTTCTTGTAGTTCTGTAACATATTTCAACGTAATCTTAGATGTGTGTGCGTTATATCATTTCTTTCCTGAAAGGAAATATATTTTGTTAGAGAAATCCATCCATAATATTTCAGAATGCTTTAAAAAAAGGTATAGTATACTCACTTCATTGACGGCTCATGATCTATCTCAGGGGAACAATCAGGCGTCTTTGGAATTAGAATCTGACCAATTTCCATGTCATTATCCTGTACATCATAAACGCCAGAAGTTGAAGAACAACCCCCATCAACTGGTAGAGCATTATGACCCGAGTTAGAAACAGCACAATCAGGTGCTGAAGCGGTATTCCCATCATCAACCGGTAGAGTATCCTGCTGTGAGATAGAAGCAATCCAATCAGCTACTAAAGTGGCATTCTTGTGATCAACTGGTAGAGCATCTTGGCCCGTGATTGGGACATCTACTTCATCAACATCGATTCTGTCGGGGTCCAAGTACTCTGGTGGCACTGGAACAGCTGGAGTTCTCATACGTTTTCTGAAATATAAATGTTTCTTATTAACTGGCAATATAATCAGAAAATAAATAAGGGTAATTTCTTCGATATTTTTTAGATATATTACTTACTCAAGCTGTCTCTTCCTGCGCTGATAGGTTTCACAGCGTTCATTGCAGAAGAAGAATGAGGCCATGCAATCATGCATTTCAGGTTTAATACATGACACTGTATGCATGTATCCGTCACGCGTTTCCGTATCACACGCTGATACGGGCTTTGCCACAAAAACATCGGCTTCACCGACATCGCTAAGAACCTCGTCATTCGCATTCGCGTAATTTTCTCTGCAATAGCAAAATATATCAAATTAGTTATTATATAAAGTAAACCTACTTATAATTATATATTCAAGAAATAAAATATTACTTACAGTCTCTCTTTTCGATAAACATCACAGTTCTCCGTGCATATATCAAAAGTCGACATCTGCTCGTGGTGCGATGGCTGGTTACATAATATTGAATGCATTAAACCATTGCATGTTTCGGTATGAAAATAATTGTAATGATGCAAATCCTCGCCACATTCACTCCAGTAATCATTCACATCTGATGCACGAGTATCACTACCACAGGCCATCTCGAATATCACCGAATATCACCTCAAGAATAACTGGCTACGTCGCGAGGAGCGCTGCTTATATACACAAGAACCCGTTTACAGGGTCGAGCAGGTTAATGACGTCACTTAGTGGTGGAGAGGGAGAGATTACAAGTCAAGACTTGTTAATGATTTCACATAGAGGTGGAGAGGACAGGGTAAATCCAAGCAGTCGGTTTTCCCTGCTAATGTTTCGATTGTCAAATCGCCTGAGGCTTTCTAATATTTATTGATTTGTTTATTTAATTAATTCATGGGTGATAATTTGATAACAATGACGCTAATTAATATCTAATTAGCGCCTTTGTTAATTGATTGGCGGCATCCCTTTGAGTGGGTTTAAAGGAACATAGCGGCACCTTTGAGTGGTTTTAAAATGTTGTGCTGGGTGTGACGTCGTGTTTAAGGGTCCCAACTCTGTGACGTCACTGTCTGTCGCGTTGTTAATGATTTCACATAGAGGTGGAGAGGACAGGGTAAATCCAAGCAGTCGGTTTTCCCTGCTAATGTTTCGATTGTCAAATCGCCTGAGGCTTTTCAATATTTAGTTATTTGTTTATTTAATTAATTCATGGGTGATAATTGGATAACAATGCCGCTAATTAATATCTAATTAGCGCCTTGATTGGCGGCATCCCTTTGAGTGGGTTTAAAATATTGTCCTGGGTGTGACGTCTTCGTTAAGAGGGTCGATTATGTGACGTCATTCATGATCGCGTGCCAGGTGGGCGTGGCTTGAGTGGTTTTAAAATATTGTCCTGGTTGTGACGTCATGTTTAAGGGGCTCGACTGTGACGTCAATGGCTGTCGCGTGCCAGATGGGCGTGTTTCTGACGTCATTCAGGGTCGCGTGCCAGGTGGGCGTGGCTTAGAGGTGTGAAAACACGTGTAATCCAATTAGCCCCCCTTTGTTAGCCAATTAGCGGCACCTTTGAGTGGTTTGAAACCCCCCTTATTACTCTACTGCAGTTATTTCTCATTAAGCCCCCTAAATGACCTAGAAGTTCAAGGGTGCACAAATAAACCAATAAAAGAAGAAGGAATGTTAGATACCTTTCATCAAGGGTTTATAGTATTTCATAAGCCATTTAGCTGTACAAACTTAGCCAGCATTCAATTTAAATTTAATGTCTCGAAATGAAAATGAACAAAACCTGATCAATTCTTTAAGCACAAATTCAATGCACAGTTAATTGCAATGCCTGTACCGACAGTGGCGCTCGCGGTCAAGAACATAAAATATGTCTTAAATAACTAATACGTAAAAGTTAGATTAGAAAGATGGTAGAGGCCATGGCTGCTATATTGCCAAAATCGTGTCTGATAGTGACTAAATGCCACAATTGAAGTTCATATTGTGTTAATTTAGATTGTTAATATTGGCGTGTTTTTTTTTTTTTTAAACGTGGAAGTGTTATCAATGGGAATTAATTTCAATGCTAGAGTCGTTTAACAGTAATATATGTTATTAACCCCAGTACATCATGGTAATAGATGAACAGAACAGGCACAAAAATATACATAACAGATGGACATAATCAGCAAAAATAAATTACAATTTGCACTAATAACCGAATTGCGCTCCTGGAAAATCTAACAAAAGGAGAAGAAGAAGAAGAAGAAGAAGAAGAAGAAGAAGAAGAAGAAGAAGAAGAAGAAGAAGAAGAAGAAGAAGAAGAAACGAAAGCCAACATATACTTCTGTGGACAAAATAATGAATTTCTGCGATATATGTACATATCAATACTAGTACTACTACTACTACTACTACTACTACTACTACTACTACTACTACTACTACTACTACTACTACTACTACTACTACTACTACTACTAATACTACTACTACTACTACTACTACTAATAATAATAATAATAATAATAATAATAATAATAATAATAATAATAATAATAATAATAATAATAATAATAATAATAATAATAATAATAATAATAATAATAATAATAATAATAATAATAATAATAATAATAATAATAATAATAATACTATAACCTCTGTAATACAAGTACTCAAAAGAGAAAGTATTGGATCTTTTAAACACCTCACAATAGAAACCCAGAAAGTCAAATTCTGTTTTGATACAAGAGAAAGCTACAGATGAGCAATACGTTACTTTGAGATTCATAAACCTAAGCATTATATTCATCAAATTAAACAGGAACATGATTTTCAAGTTTTATTAGTGAACTCCATCCTTGCCATTGTTCTAGCTTGTTCTGAAACCTAACCCTTACAAGGAAAACACATACAGTGACTGAATGAGTGGGACATAAGTGCCCATCGACTACAAGGTTATCTGGGCCCAACGTCCATAGATGAAAGACAGCTAAAACTGCAAAAGCATCTGGACGTTGCAGTACTTTTACTTACAGTAAAACCTAAAAGGATTAAAAGGTAAAAAGTTAAAAGTAAAACACTAAAAAGTTAAAACCTTGCAATGTTAAAATAGGACTATTACATCCTTCTTCTTCTTCTTCTTCTTCTTCTTCTTGTTCTTGTAGAATTTGATGCCTATATAATTCCCCCAAATGAATTAAATCCTTATAATATTCGACTTCTAGAAGTTGATAACCGAACAACATTACCAATAAATACTTTAACACGAATTTTAATTACATCAGAAGATGTAACTCATTCTTCATCTATTCTAAGAATTGGTGTTAAAGCTGACGCTACTCAAGTTAAACTTCTTTCGCGAATCCAATTGCAGCAATAAACCGCAGCAGAAAACACATTCAGTATAACAAGATTATATTATGCTGTTGTGAAAGTTGAACCTCCTAAACCAATACGCAGTATCATCCAGTGCAGTAATTGCCAAGATTAAGGACACACTTAGTGGCGAGTGACTTATGCAGGAGTCGAAACTTACCCCTAGTAAAAAACCAGGGAAGGCGGAAAGCGAATACATACCCCTTCCGTGGGGTTTTACATTATGGCAATACCAGATTTCCTAAAAAGAACCCCTGCTGCTACACGGGACGGTAGTCGATGTGTCATTTACGCACGTCAACCCGAAGGGAAGACTACCTTAAAACCTCCGTCGAGCCGTCGGAGGTATAGTGTACCGGGTACTAGCTCTGCAGTGCCCGAGAACATTGAGGCGTCTCACAACCTCGCCTTTTTTTTTTTGTAACTTTTTTTATTGCAATATTAAATGGATTCAACCCAGCCACCGTTTTTTTTTTTTTTTTTTTACTTTTTTTTAATTAGGTAAGCGTGGTCATCAGACTTTTTTTTTACTAACTTTTTTATTTTATTTTTTTAATATCGATATATATATTATTTTGATTATAGTTGCATTGTCGTATTTAAAGTGCAAGGCGTGTTATGCACGGCTGCATTTGCTGAGACCAGAAGTTATCAGTTGCCAGCGTGCCTGTCTCAGAAAACTGACCCAATCCTTCCTCTGCGCAACTGGGCCATTATTCTGTTTAAGGATCCAGTACAATGTTCCCATTACCAGCCAAACCACACAGCGTTGGAGTGCAGTCTTCTGAAAATGAAATTCCAAACGCTGGAGCTTCTCAAGGCATGGTGAGGCTTGCGGTGGGCACCATTTGGCGATGTGAGTCCGGAGCTCGACCCAGATGACTTCAACCTGCTTACAGGAAGCAATCCGGTGGTCCAGTGTGTCAACGGCGGCACAAGATGGACATTGGTTTGACTGTGCCCTTCCATGTCGCCAGAGTTTATCCGCTGTCGGTATAGTCTGATTTAATACTTCATAGGTGGTTTCCTGCCAATCACTGGGCACATGTTTGCAAAATAAATTCTGCCAGATCACTTTCCACTCCCTGGTGTATTTCTCTGCCACTCTGGGAACCAGATGAGCTGTCGTGAGCATACGATAGTGGTTCCGGGTGCATTCGAAGGCCGTAATGTCATCGTTGTTGTCCAGAATTCGTTTTAGGCGATGGACAGTGGGTTTGAATCCGTTGAGTGCCACCTGAGGGTTATGAAGCTGTTCCTTCCAGAAAGTTTGGTCAATTGATGAGCCAGATCCGCGCAATGATTGTGTGGCGGTTTTCCCCAATAAGGCCATGCATTTCTTGGCAATGTCCACTAAGCCGCAACCACCTTTGGATGGAGGCAAACGTAGTTGAGGCCGGCTCACCTTATATGCTTTCCCAGTCCACAAAAAGTAACCAAGGAGTTGTTCCAGTTTCTGTGCGTCACGTTTTGAAATCGACAGAATCTGTGCCACATACCAAATTTTGCTTAGACCATAAGTATGCAGGTACCAGATGCGTTGTAGCAAATTCAGGTTCCGGATCCTCTCCATGGATAAGGAATGGCGTAAACTATTAATTTTTTCCCTCCAGTTAACTACAATAGTATCTTCTGTATTTGCCATAAAGCATATACCAAGTATCCTTGTAGTAGTGACACATTGCATCCCCAAGGTCTGTGGCGGTTCCGGCCAATTTCCTAATATTAGGATCTCCGATTTCTCAGCATTTAACACTGCACCGGACATCGCTGTGTACTGCTCCAATCCCTGTTGCATGGTCGTCATATCTTCATTATCTGCAGCCACCACGGTCACATCATCAGCATAGGCTGTAAGTGTGAACCGGTCATTGTATACACTGACTCCTCGCATGGTTTGTTGCAACCTCTGGAGTAAAGGGTTCAATGCCAATGAGAAAAATCCCATTGATAGCAGGCAGCCTTGACGTACTGATCGTTTTATTCGTATCGGCCTGGAAAACCATCCGTTCCATAAGACTCGAGACTGTGCCGTGCCGTAGAGTCCCTGAATAAGGTTGATTACCTGCACTGGAAATTTCGCAGCCGTTAAGCAGTTCCACAGATACGAATGGCGCACTCTATCAAAAACCTGTTGAAAGTCGAGATTGATCAAAGCCACCGCTTTATTGTCTCTGCGTAGATGGATCAACGTGTCACGCAGTTCCGCCAGTGTGACAATAATGTTCTTTTTCGATATTGCCGCTTGGTTACAATGCATGATTTCTGCATATGCACCTTTTAATCGGTTAGCCAGAACTTTCGCAAATAACTTATAATCGGCGTTTAGCAGCGTTATTGGACGATATTTCTTCATGGTGGCGGTTTTCTGTTTCTTCGGCACCAGGGTGATAACACCATCCGCGAAGGTTGCGGGAAACGCTGCTGTCTCCCACAATTCCGCATATACTTCTATCACTTCTTTTTCTATTATTGGCCAGAACTTTCTATAGAATTCATAGGTGAGCCCATCAGACCTGGTGATGTGTGCCGACTGGCTTGTTGAATGGCGACCAACACCTCCCGCTCCGTGATAGGGCTGGTAATTATTTTTGCGGATTCCTGGGTGATGCCGGTGTCAAACAGTTCATGTTCCACACGCCTATAAGGGGTGTCTGCTTCTGGCGCTTCTTGAAATAACGCTTGAAAATGATCCGCTATAAGCTGGAGCTGGGCGCGCGTTCCAACATGGGCAGTTCCAGTGTGCGCGTCCCGTATTGTTTGAGGATATCTTCCATGTCCCTTCTGCCGCTCCTTTGCGAAATAATAAAATGAGTTCTGTTCCGCTTCATGCATGGATTTCACTTTGGCTCGAACTTTGTGTCCTTCCAACTGGTGTAAGTGTTTTAATTTGATGATTTCTTTTACTTTTTTTATCTCCGTCTGCAACTCATAGCCCTCCCTTTGCTTCAGATGCAGCCCCCACAGCGCCTCATTATAAAAATGTAGTAACTGCTTCTTGGCCTGTGCCCTCACAATACCCATGGATTTAAAAAGGGAACGGATCGCTGGTTTTGCCGTGTTCACCCACCAAAAACGTTTCCGAGTTGAACTTCTAAATGCCGACTGTAACTGAAGCCATTTGATCTGAAATTGTTCCCGAATGTCTGTGTCCTCCAGCATAGAATTATTGAGTTTCCAGTAGCCACGGCCGGCCGTCTCAAGCCTTATTTCATTTATTTGCAATTGACATAGCACTGCATGATGGTCGCTAAAAGCCACCGGAATGACCCAAATTCGATGGACATTTGGAGTCATTCCGGGAGATAGATACTGTCGATCAATGCGTGAGGCAGAAGTGTTGCGGATAAAAGTGAATTGCACTTCATTCCCATGCTTGATCTCCCATGCGTCAAGCAGTTGCAACTGTGACACTAGGTGTTGTAGCACGCCTTGACCTCACTTAAACTCCCATAGGTATCGGAAATCACTTTCCCGCCGAGACCAACCCAATTCGAACAATTCCCATATGGGAAGGGCCCAGATGTTCGGTCCAACGTACTTCTATAACGTAGTAACTTCTGAAGTACCACAAGTGCTGGGGGTACGCAGCGCTGACCCACAGTAGCTAAAGGAACCTCTATGTGTGAAATGCAATATTTGACATTTGTTATCTGCGCCGATGGTGACGCCGCCTATTGGTGGGAATGGTAAGGGTGCCACATAGTAAACTGCGGAGGTTTCCTAGTTCAGTTTAAATTACGAAGTATTTCAAAACCAACATTAAACCAAGAAAACAAACATGTTTCTACCAGCAGGAACGCATCCCTTCTGGTCATTAGCAACAATGTAAGTGACAACACGGTCGCAAATAGCACCCTATAACACACAGTAGCTCTGGCATAAGAACATACCTGAAGTCACTCAGAAACAAGACAATGGCAAAGTAAATACTTTAATACAACCATTTATTCAAATTCTATCACAGATAAGTAATCATTTTATGAAAACGGCGATGTCTACTGCTGCTAACAGAAAAATTCCTAAGTCCAGTTGAAATTGCAAAGGAATAACTAACAAGTATTATGAATTGTGCTTTTTTCTCAGTGCGTATGACATCAAAATTTTACTAGCTACTGAGACAAAATTAACACATCATGTACACTTCAACATGTCTGGTTATTGCATATATAGAGCAAATCACCCAAATAATAACGGGTCATCCAAAATATTCTGAACCGGCTGCGCTGAGTTTTGCCTGTACGCGTCCTCGGTGGTCGTTGCTGACTGCCACTTCATAGAACAGTGCATATGAAACCATACGATACTTACTATTTTTAAAGGCTTTGCTTACCAATGTTATTCAAGTAATTACTGAAGCTGGCCACCGTCGTTCTCCATTTTGGCATCTCTTTAGGAAACTCTCCATCACTCGCCGTAGTTCACGTTGAGAAATGCTAGCAATTTCATGGCAGATATTTTGTTTTAATTCTTCCAGGATGTGTGAGTTTGTCTTGTATACTTTATGATTTAAGTTACCCCAGAGATACAAATCACTGGGGGTTAGGTCGGGGGACCAAGGGGGCCACAAATCTCTACTAATAATTCTGTCCTGAAACACACTTTCAATTGTTATCATCGAAAGTTTGGCTGTATGAGTTGTTCCAGTATTGTTGAAAAAAGGCAAAATCACGCTCCCTGACCTTTAATTCTCTAAAAAAAGGGGAGGGGGTGGGGTAAAATCGTATTCACATATGTAAGGGCGGCAATGTTGTCTGGGAAAAAATTAGGCCTATAGTTCTTTCTCCACTAATAGCGAATCATACACCAATTTTTTCGTCATGAAGGGGTATCACTTGAACAATAGTGGGTTTATCAGAGCTCCAATAACGATTATTTAGTGTTTACACATATCCGTGAAGGTGGAACCAAGCGTTGTCCGTGAAAAATATTAACTGTGGGCCAATTTCGCCATTGTGTACACTATTGAGAGTCCACTCACGAACCATGCGGCTAATTACAGGATCACCTGGTTGAACAGCATGTGCCACAGTTATTTTATGAGGTTTTAAGTTCAGCAATTTAGTAGCTCTTTGCACAGAGCCATAAGAAATGCCTGTTGTGAAAGACGCCTAAGAGATTTTTCGGGGAGTTCTCCAAGCGATGACGGATGTCGTCTAATGTTTCTTTGGCAAGAACCGTACGCCGTCTTTTAGATTTCTGAGCCGGAACACTCCCTGAGGCCTGAAATTTATTGTAAAGTTCATGGATTGTTGTACGGTCTAGAACATTTATACCTGGAAATCGTTCTGCATATCACGAGCTGACTGAGTTTACACATATGAATCATAAATACATACACGGTGTGCAGTAGAACACAAATGCTGAGCCATAATACACTTTGTGACTAAGTACACACAAAGTAATAAAGCACACTTGTAATAACTGAACTACACGATATCACCGTCAGCTCAATACTGCACTTTCAGAGAGGAGAAAAACAAGTCAACTGCGTGGCCTTGTGTACAGCAGCTGCGTGTTATCGTGTTTACATGTGCACAGTGCAAAAACACCGCGCAGCGGTTCGGATGTTTTTGGTTCTCTCTGTAGGAGAGGGGTTTCAGCAGCTTTAATTAAAATAAGCTTACTACGCGATGAACTGTCCCCCATAAATGAACGTCAGTATCAAATAGCAGGGACACAACTAAATTCAAATTGAGCCTTTTATTCAGCACCTGTAAACGAAAAAGCAACACTAGCTTCTGGGTATTAATACATTAAATGAGGCCTGTTTTAATTGAAGGTGAATTTAAAAGTAAGCCTCCCCGTTAGGTTTCCAATACTTCGAATCCTAGAAGAATGAGTGAGTGAGGTGTGAGTAGTGGGTGAGTGAGTGGGTGAGTGAGTGAGTGAGTGAGTGAGTGGGTGAGTGAGTGAGTGAGTGAGTGAGTGAGTGAGTGGGTGAGTGAGTGAGTGAGTGAGTGGGTGAGTGAGTGGGTGAGTGAGTGGGTGAGTGAGTGAGTGTGTGAGTGAGTGGGTGAGTGAGTGGGTGAGTGAGTGAGTGAGTTAGTGAGTGAGTGTGTGAGTGAGTGGGTGAGTGAGTGGGTGAGTGAGTGAGTGGGTGAGTGAGTGAGTGAGTGGGTGAGTGAGTGGGTGAGTGAGTGGGTGAGTGAGTGGGTGAGTGAGTGAGTGGGTGAGTGAGTGGGTGAGTGACTGAGTGAGTGGGTGAGTGAGTGGGTGAGTGAGTGGGTGAGTGAGTGAGTGAGTGAGTGAGTGAGTGAGTGAGTGAGTGGGTGAGTGAGTGAGTGAGTGGGTGAGTGAGTAAGTGTGTGAGTGAGTGAGTGGGTGAGTGAGTGAGTGGGTGAGTGAGTGAGTGAGTGAGTGCATGCGTGCGTGAGTGAGTGAGTGGGTGAGTGAGTGGGTGAGTGAGTGAGTGAGTGAGTGGGTGAGTGAGTGAGTGAGTGAGTGAGTGAGTGGGTGAGTGAGTGAGTGAGTGAGTGAGTGAGTGAGTGAGTGAGTGAGTGAGTGAGTGAGTGAGTGAGTGAGTGATGTTTAGGAACCCGTCAACAGCAAGGTTATTTTCTTTACCAACTTGGTATAGAAGTTATACTTGCTACCGCACTTACCTTATGTACATTTGATACTTTAGATATTTTTATTGGAAAGAATACACTTAATAGGTGCTCCAAGTCTCGGTGTTGTAAGGGCTAAGTTCTGATCACTGTTCAGTAAGTACTACCGCATCACTAAGTACAATAAATGACAGTCTCACCAGTAAGCTAGCGTTGCCAGGCGAGATGAAGTCAAGGTATGGTGGGCGCAACTTCAGATGTTTTCCAAATTCCATCCAACTAAATTACATGTCATTACTTTCACCCTCGTGACTGTTTAAAACGTGTCAGGGGAAGTAGTAGTTCAGCATAAATGCCGTGAGGAGTGGATTTGCACTTCTCATACTCGCAAATCAAATATGTGCGAGACTGAGGTTTAGCAAAAAGAATATTGTACTCTGTGTCATGAAGCAAAAGCTTTCTCGTCGTTTATAACAAATTTGTGGAATGCTTTAGAAAAGGAAATATGTACAAAAGAATGTTACATTGCATAGAAGGGTACCTTTCTTGTTTCCGCAAAATTTGTTGAATTTCCTTCATTTTACATTCTAAGGCAGTCTGCAAAATTCATCCCTTAAGCACATATGTCGCAAACAGTGACGAAAGGATTCTTGACATTTAAATACTTAACCAATATAATTCAAATACAAATATAAAAGCTTCATTTTTTCACAAATTGACTTACAAAAGCTATTAAAATTTCGCCTTTCTAGGAATGACAGTTTTTGAATTATTAATGATTTTTGTTACAAATATTCGCTTTTTCAAAATCTATTTCCTCCTATACATTTTGGCCATGATTTTTTGAAATTCACTAAATAGAACTTTCTTGTGCATAAAACTTAAAAGTGTCCATATCTCCATTATTTTGTACCCAAGATAAATAAATCTATAAAAATGTTGAGACAGAATATTAGAAGACCCCAAAAGAAAATCGTTTATGTGAATATTTGTTAAAAGTGTAATTTGTTTTTTGATATTGGTATGAGTTGGTTAAATGACGAAAACGTGTTGCAAATGTTCATTGTTACGAACAACTAAGTTAGTTTAAAGACGTCATAAATATTT
Source organism: Tenodera sinensis (assembly GCA_030765045.1). Lineage (NCBI taxonomy): Eukaryota > Metazoa > Arthropoda > Insecta > Mantodea > Mantidae > Tenodera > Tenodera sinensis. The sequence goes on along the minus strand of CM060966.1, from coordinate 36,344,345 downwards.
CCATATTTGATTTTAATATATATGTATAAATATTAGAATTATATGTGTTCCATAATAAAAGTAAGGGAGGATGGTTAGGGATCGCTTCCCTTACAAGAAAGAACTATTTGATGGACGCATACGCGGATGTATACGAAAAAGGCGGTGTCACGTGAGGTGACACCATAATCTTCCCACTAGCATGTGTGTTTTCAAGGCGTAAGGACGTGTTGATGTAACGTGTGAACATTGTAGAACTTTCACCAGACTTTCATCAAGCATCCACTAAATGAAAAAGTGGAAAGGTTTTAAATCATTTAAAACGGTGCTAGGAGGATTTATTTTAATGTAAAATATAGAAAAAGTGTTAATAAAATAATACATTGTGGTGAAGAAACATCGTGTGATTTTTCATTTCATCCGTTACCACGCCCTGAGATCACAAAGATTTCAATAGCTCAAAGACCCAACGAAGCATAATTATAAAAACTGCACCAAATGGCTTGCCCAACGTGGAACACGAATTTTGGATGGAATGGAAATTACGGGAAATGAACTTACGCGAAATACCAAGTGACGCCATATCTTCGCGCCAAGAAGAAAGAAGACACCATTAGATCATCGTTTGAAATATACCATATCAGAACACCGATGAACGGATACTCAACGCGGGAAAACACCAGAGATCGATTAGCGAAGCCAACTGCCCAGGAGACGCACGTAACTGGACAAATCAACGAGAAAAAAGTAGGACCAAAAATTTTTATTTTTACATCCAGTTTATTTTTATTTTTATGTTACTGCGAAGCGGCAAGATAGTAGGACTTTTAAGCCAAAGTGAACTGAATAAAGAAACTAAAATGTCGCAAAAAGAGAGAGATCTAGTAACAGGAGTAGGGGAAGGTGCAGATAGGCCTAGTTATCAGATAGAACCAGAAAGCGAGGAACAGGTAGCAATAGGAAAAGATCAAAGGTTATTAATGATGATGTTTGAAAGACTAGAACAAAGTTTAGGTCAGAAAATGGAACAAAATAACGTAGAATTGAGTCAGAAAATAGAAGGAGTGAGACAGGACATAGAACAAAGTTTGGGTCAGAAAACGGAACAAAATAACGTAGAATTGAGTCAGAAAATAGGAGTGAGACAGGACATAGAACAAAGTTTAGGTCAGAAAATTGAACAGAATAGGGCAGAATTAAAACAGGACACAGAATAAAGTTTAGGTCAGAAAATGGAGGAAGTGAGACAAGACTTAGAACAGAAAATAGAATTAGGAAGACAGGAGTGTAAAGAAAATATGAAAATAATGGAAACTAATTTAAAATTAGTACATAAGAACTTAAATGAGACAAAGGAAGCCTTAGAAGCTAGGATAGAAATCATAGGAGATAGGATGGGAAAAATAGAATCGGAAATGAGAGAAAATAAAATTGTATTAGAAGGTGAAATTGGTAGATGTAGAGATGAAATAACAGAATGTAATGCAAGTGTAGACTGTAAGATTACAAATGTAAAAGCAGAAATAACTGAGGAATTAAGGAAAGAAATTGAGGTAGTAAAGAAAGGAATTATTAATGAAACTGTAGAACAAATTGTAATTCCTAAAATTAAGACTATGACTGATGTGGTACATTCGCAACAGGATGCTATAAATGATATGAAACAAAGTCACTTAGAAATAAAGAATGATTTAAAATCAATTTGTGAAGAAATGAAAAGAGGAAAAGAAAGTTTGGCTAATGTAAATGATGTTGTGAATGCACTACAAAGGCAAGATGATTTAGATGTAAGTAATGTACAAGATGAGAGTTATTTGAATGATGTACAAGATGTTGACTCAGCATACAGAGAAAGAGGTTCACAACCAAACAATGACACAACACACAACACATGCTACACCAACAGCATACTACATGAAATCACACCACCTACATTTGACGAGGAGAAGGGAGACGATCCAAAACTTTTTTGTTAAGGAGATGGAAGAGTATTTTAAAGTGAAAAGGATACCAAATGAGCTTAGGATGATGATAGTCAAGAAAAGCTTAAAGAACAAGGCATTAGAATGGCTTAGGTTAACACTAGCTGTTCATGAATCGTATAGCTCATTCAGAAATCTATTCCTATCAAGGTATTGGGGCCCAGCTGAGCAAAACCAAACTAGGGTAGAGCTAGCGATAGGTAGATATGATCCAACCAAAGGGTTATCGCTAGTCGATTATTTTATGAAAGTAGCCAACAAAGGAAAGCTATTAGACCCTAACCTGTCGGAAGCAGAGTTAATTACCAGCATAACAAGACATTTCCCAGACAGTGAGAACAGGGTTAATTGTTGCGAGGCCAGTAGATTTTGCAGACATGATAGAATTACTGACAGCCTTCGAAACACAAAATGGTCGGCCTAATGAGCATAGACATAGGAACGGTCACCCAAACTCACCTATCTTAATCCGGAGCACAGCTACGAACAACCAGAGTGAGGGAGAAGATAGAAATATTACGAGCACCCATGACAGAGGGAGAGGGGCACACCATTTCCCACAACCGCACAATCATGGCGAAAGGATGGAGAACACAAGACAGCGGTACCACGACACGATACCAAGGGGTGAATCGAGACACCAAACATATACATATGATCGTGGAAGACCAGGAGACCATACCTATCAAGTGAACCACATACGATTCTGTAGGGAATACTTCAACAACCAAAGACCGTCATACAACAGGGGTTCACACCAAAGGGGCAGAAACCAATGGCACACTGGCAACATAAGACAGCAGGAAGTAGATGAAAATTTACCAAATAGGGCAGATGTCGCACAGAATACAGAAACAACAACCACCACCAACACTCAGGGAAATTACCACAACTAAGTTCGTCCCAACTGACTGCATGACCAACAACACAAACCTAAGCAATTGACAATTGACATCGACACCATGATTTTTTTGCAGATCTGGACACATTACATGCCAATGTTTCTTACTGCAAATTAAACACCTTACATTGGCATTGCATTCCTTTGCACGATGCTCTGTCTTGAAGCAAATGAAGCATCTCCTTGAAACCTTTAGCTAATCTAATTTCTTCTCAAATGACATTCTTTGTGCTTGGAAGCAATCCTTGGACTCATGAAGCTTTTCACAGAAAATACAATTCAATCTTTGTTTTGTTTTGACCTCTCCCGAAAATAACTCACTTGCTGTAACTACAGGTTCTTGCTTCTTGGGTCTTTTTCTCTCCTCCTTGTTAATATGTTCATGAATGTGAAATCCAGTTCTAGCCAAGCTAATTCGCTCTTCCCGTTCTACTTCATTTTTCGGGAAGGATAACAACCGTTTCAGCTTCTTACTATATACGTTTCTTTGCTCATCTTCTGCGGCTTCGTTTGATACTGAATCCCTAAGCCACACTCTTAACATATCTTCAGGGATACAGGATTCCACTAAAGGAAATAACATAGCAGCATATTTGTCTGATATCATTCCTACAGATTCTAGTGATCTCAAATGCGATTCCAACTGGTCATATAAACGAACAATATCACGTTTATTTTGTTTGTCAGCGGCATTGTTTACAACTAACCTCAACAGTTCTCTGACGTAAAATTCGATCAGAAGACCCTCGCGACCAAACCTATCTCGCAAACGATATCACCTTGGGATAATTTTCAGAAGTAGGCGGAAAAATGTCGACTATTTCTCTAGCTCTTGTGCCTTCTAAAGTCACCTGGATGAGGTATTGAAATTTATCTTCATTTTCTATCTCTCGATCTTCGTGTATACGTTTGAATTGACTCCAGAAGCCTAACCAATCCTTTACTTCACCTCCGTATTTCTTAAGTTCTATCTTGGGTAGCCTTAACTTTTTACTTGATGTTGGAGATGAACACGTTGACATATTTCGTTCCATGTTTGCCGTTAATTTACTAAGATATATTTCTACTTCCACTCTAGCACTATCCATTTTCTCTTTATACTGTTCTACAACCATATACTCTCAGCTTCATAATCATCGTCAGTTTTGTAGTCTGAATCCAACAGTTTGGAAACAATTTCCTCGTCGTATATGGATAATTCCCGAGATATTCTTTCTAACGTCGTAAATTTGGTTCTTACTTCATGCTCGTTGGCTTGATCCGTTAGAAGATTCATCAGCAAATTATAGCATTTTGTAAATGATGATCTCACCGGCTTGCGTCTTGCTAGAAGCTTCTTCATATTTCACTTATCACAGGTAATTAACAATTCTTCTACTCTTACCTTATACTTCTTTATATTGTGAGATCACGTCGGGGGTCAGCAAATGTTGAGAATACAAGAAAAATTTATCAAATTTTCTTTTTCTCCTCTTTATTTTACAACGACAAACATGGTACACGAATCAGCCATTTTTAACAGTCTCACTCTCTTTTTTTTCCTTATACAAACAGTCCCCTCAATGAAAACAAAACACTCCTACAGTGCGTTTACGGGCCATTATCTCAGGCAGATCGACAAGAATCGAAATGTAATGCCTGAAAGGTTGAAAGCTACTGAAATGCTGCATTCATTCAAGTAATAATGAGAATTCAATTTTCCATAGTTAAGAAAGCAAAAATGAATCAATGGAAACCACGATTTTTAAGGTTAAGACAATGTTGACATAAAGGGATAAAGATTTTCCGATTGATGCATAATTAAATAAATTAATTAATTAAATAGACCAGCCAGCAGAAGTGGATCGTGAAAAGAAGAAAATATATGAGCCCACAATTCCATTCTTCAGTGCCTCATATATCAGCAACATCGTGGTCACAGGCCTTTTCTTCGGAGCAAGGGGCACAATACCAAAATCATTTGTGCAATGGAGACAACAATATAAGCTCCCTAAACAGCTACAGGACGACATTGTCCTAACGACAATAAAATACTCTGTGGCAATATGCCGAAATCATTTGTATGGAAACCATAACATTTAAATTTGAAAGTACTAAAATATAAAATAATCATTTAACTGTGCCATATACTAACAAAAACTTTTTTTTATTAACCTTTTTATGTATTCATTTCAAACACATGAAAGCTATTCTGTGTCACATGGCAAACCTTTATATAAGGTCAGATTTAATAATAAAATAAAAATATTAACATTAATAATAATGACGATAATAATAATGATCATAATGATAGGTAATAATAATTATAAGTATTATTATTATTATTATTATTATTATTATTATTATTATTATTATTATTATTATTATTATTATTATTATTATTATTATTATTATTATTATTATTATTATTATTATTATTATTATTATTATTATTATTATTATTATTATTATTATTATTATTATTATTATTATTATTATTATTATTATTATTATTATTATATTACTATTAAACTATTACAGTAGCACTACAGTAGTAGTAGTAGCAGTAGTAGTAGTAGTAGTAGTAGTAGTAATAGTAGTAGTAGTAGTAGTAGTAGTAGTAGTAGTAGTAGTAGTAGTAGTAGTAGTAGTAGTAGTAGTAGTAGTAGTAATAGTAAAAAAAAATATTTGTTTAAACAAATTTAATTTTTTTTTTACAAAAGTTAAATATTTTTTGTTTTGAATACAGCCAGAAATGTTTAAGTAAATTTAGGTTACAAATTATGAATAAACATTGCCTAGTGCACTACAAAAGTTTTAACACGTATGCTTGAATGTTGTAGGAGAAATTTGCACAGTTAGTACTATATATTATATTTTTTTCAAAACTATGTTATCAGTTTTTGCCTTATTACATGCCCATTTTAAATTTTTTGATGTTCTCTATATCAATGTAATCACAATGAATCAGTAAATATTCATCCCAAATTAAATTCTGATCTGAGCAGTAGAAGTTTAGATATCCTCCACAAAGTTATGTTTTGAAATACTGAAATCATGTACGAATCACTACCTGGTCCCCTTTGTAGGTTACCGAGCTCAAATGACACTAATGATCTCCTTGTCAGCTAAAGCTGCCACCCCACCCATCAATGCACGAGGACATTGGCCTTGCAGAAAGTGTTGAAACTCGCTTCCGGTACACCATTCGTTATCACGACACCGGACCATTCTGAGTAATGGCTTCTGTGGCACGGCTACTTGAAGGTATTAACCAATCTGAAAACATACTACTCTTAATAGGTGAAGTTATAACTTTGCATAACTACAGGCAAATATTGATGACATATTGTTCATTACTTCTCCTTCTTTATCTGATTACCCTTCCCTTATGTGGGACACGCACCCCATACGATTTAGAAGCCTGTGCCTAGGGTCAGATGCCTGTAGGAGAGCAGACGAACCTAAAGACCGGACAGAATGAACACCTGGAAGCGGATAAGCCCAGCACCAGGTATGGGAGGAGGAATAGGACATGAAATGCAGGCGAAATGATTATTTTCAAGGTGCTGATGGAGCAAATGGTGGAATGAGTGGGGGTAAAACCGAAGATCCAGGAGAAAACCCGCCCAGACGCCACTTCGTCCTCCACGAATACCACATGTGGGCCCCTGTGATCGAACCCGTGCCGTCTAGGTGGCAGACAAACGGTCTAACCGCTCGGCTACGACGCCACTATAATATTGTTCATTACACTATCCTTAACTATCATTAAGGATATCTGCATTTATACGCCTATCACCTGCACAACGTACTGATATGCGACTGGTATTAAATCACATGTTTATGCTTTATTTCTTACGTTTGTTTATAGCTAGTAGTTTATTTCAGAATTGCGCAACTTTAATTTTATAACCTTTCAAAACATTTTTCTTATTCACCAACGAAAATGCCTTATGAAGAAAGTTTGATATCTTGAAAACTATTTGAGTATTATTTTCCTATTTTCGGTTCAGAAAGAGCAAACGAAACGAAAGAATTAATGATTTTATTTCGTCTTGAAAACAAATGGTACTAAATAAATTGTCAATTATCAGTGGTGTGAAAACTACTGGAAAATTACATTTTAATATTGCATTCCATTTGTTTTTCTAATTATGCTTCAAAACATGAAGTTCCGAAATATAGCTTCCAACGTGGACTTTTTAATATAGGTATAGTGACAAGTGCGAGAATAGTTAAAACAGGAAAAAACCTCATATGTTGCACTCACATTACTTTCCCTAATTTTGTACTATTCTTAGAAACTATTATTCCTCTATTTTCATGTTGGTCGGGATAAACACTTGTAGAAATTATATTATTGCTATTTTTCTTGTAGACACCAGGGGAATATAGGAATAATGTAGGCTCTGAGCGGTAGTCAAATACTTTAAAAATGGTCGCTATATGAAAGTTTTGAAATCCCGTGAATAACGACCTTCAATTTGAGGAAAGTATGAGAATTGCAAAACTCACAAAAATATCTCCAAAATGGCTCACTTCACAAAAGAATGCATCGGGGCATAAATTGTGCATTTTAATGAGATATACCAGTATTCGGATAACCCTTCGCGCGTCAAAAGAGTTGCAGAAATCACAGGGGTAAATTCAGTCAGTGGTGTGCGTGAACTTTGTTCTGCTTATAAGAGAAGAGAGCGGTAGAGGAAATCCCCAGGCTTCAACTAGCGTGTGCAGCGCGTGATAATAGAGAGGAACAGTCCTAGAATATTTTCCACTTCACTTACAAGACTTTATTTACCAGGGAATATATTTATTCCTGTATATGCTGCTATTGTCTAACATTACGGATTACAGATTGTAAATTGCCGCAACAAAGTTCACGCACGCCACTGACTGGATTTGCCTCCCTGATTTCTGCAATTCTTTTAACGTTCACTAGTAAACAGGACTACATGGGCCACAGTCAGAAAATTCAACATAAACATTTTAGTTGGCATAAGAATGTCTTAAGGGACACTGGGAGTGACATTTTGGTCAAAATTGTCAAAAAGTCGAAAATTGTTTTTTAACCTTAAAATGTTTCTGGAACACCGGTGCATTTGGATCAGCTAACATTTTTCATATCCCCCACTCCATGTGGTCATTACGGCCCTTTCAAATAGCGCTCTTCCCTTAACGTACACAGGATGCTCCTATATAAAAGCCTGTTTTTTTTTCAAAACTTCATTTCTGCACATTCCAAAAGAAGGTCGCGCCTGAGTTTTGCTTAAAATTCAATGAAAATTTCCAAAAATATTCACAAATAGCAGCTAAACCAAACTATGCTTCAATATTGATGCTATCATTAACATGAATTCCAAAAACATTTTTTGTATGAAAAAAATCAATATTTTTTATGATTAAATTTTCTTTGTTATTAAAAAAATATGTACAGCATAATCAGCAAACGTATTTGAAATATCTCTTCATACAATTGTTACCCATGTTTTAGAGTGTCAGTTCTGACAATATAAATGAATTTTGAAAAGTCAATAGACGCGAGCTCTATTTTGAAAATGTGCCAATTAAATTCATAAAATAATTTATATATCTTAAACGAATTATCCAATTTTAATGACATTTGGTGTACCTCCTATTCTCATATAAATACAAACACAGTAAAAATTTCAGAAAAATCTATAAAAAAAATGTGGAACTTTCAAATTTCACTCCCAGTGTCTCTTAAATATACCTATAGCATTTTAATCAAAACCGTTAGAGCCATTTTTGAGAACATGGATGATGGATGGAGGAATTTACTTCGAAATCTTCGTGTCGCATTCTTAAATGCTATTAAACTTATAAATCAACTTCAGTTTTTAACAGCTGATATTTTAAACTACACAAGTAGGAGAAACTAATGCAACTCTTCAATAACAGCAGCCTACTAATGCAATAGTATTACACGGAATACCATAACAGGGTCATCGCCAATATTGGTCGCTCGAGACAGCCCCTGAACTCCCAGGCAATTCCCACGACATAACATACCCTCTCCTTGCTGAAACCCCCTCCCTCCCATAGCTAAGGTAGCAGTATCAGGGCTGGCTCAGTACTTGTTACTTTCTCTACTAGTAAAGTAGAGAAAGTATTGTATTCCACTCAAAAGTTCAACGTCAAGATTTCACCGGAGGTATATGTTTTGAGGCCCCCTGAATCCAAAAAAAGCACCTCTAGAAAGAGGTCTGCGCGCACGTGTGTATATGTGTGTGTGTGTGTGTATGTGTGTGTGCTTGTGTGTCAGTCTGTGGACAGCATAACTCAAAAAGAAAAGTCGATAGAAACCAAAGTTGGTATTGAAGTTAAATGTCTTTCAAGGATGCGACGCGAAGATTCTGAAGAAAATTGTTCCACCCTAAACTATCCTTCACATGGAAAATTATTCGAAAATTTTGATTTTCTTGAAAATGATTTAAACCATTTTGATTAAAATGCCATATGTTTAAGATATTTTGACAGCAAATGAAATGTATGCTTTGAATTTTCTGGCTATAGCCTATGTAGTCATGTTTACTCTGGATAACGTATGAATAACTCGTAAGCCGTAAAAGATAGACAAAGTCTTACTATACAAAAAATGTAGATCTCGCTAATACACACTATTTATATCTGAATAAATTTTTTTGTAGAGTAAACCATTTCGGAGATATTCCGTTTTATTTGTATAAGTTTTGGGAAACTTATACTTCTATGAAAATGAACATAGCTATTCATTTTTTATGTGTTAGGCGTGAAATGAGAACGGAATTTGAAAGCTTTGATAGATTTGACTATCGCTCAAGGCCTACTGTATTCCCATATTCCCGTTTCACGTGCAAGAAAACGAGCAACGAGCAATAAGATAATTTCTGCAAATGTTAACTGAACTAACACGAAGAACATAGAAGAATAAGAATTTGTAAGAAGGTTAGTACAAGAGCAGAGAAGGTTATGTGAGTGTAACACCTCATATTTTTTTTATTGTATACTCTTAATTTGTTGAGTGCATCTTTTAAATTGTTTGTCCAAAAATCCTCCCTACTTTTTTGCCAAAATTAGTTTGAAGCTTTTATATATACATCTAATGCACTCGGGTTCCAATTGCACCTTAAAACGGCTATAAATACGCACCATTAAAATGACTCTTCTAGGTCTTGGCCAGATGAATTCTGGAGAACTTTCCCAGCTAAGATCGCTGTCATCTCATGTCAAGATTTTCCAAGTCGTGTAAATACAAGCTTAACACCCCCTCCAGAAAACCATTGCGTCTTGGTTTTATACCATTAATAACGTACTTCGCTGAGTTTGAGTTTGAGTAATAGTTTTGAAGAGTCTGCAGTAATATGGCAAACTGGGTTAAACTATGCATTTAAAAGGCACTTAAGGAAGTAATGCTTTCAGTAATAGCATCCTGATGCTAACACCGTAATTGTGATGTGCGAATAGCTTTAAAAGGCTTTTAAAGAGTGGGAAAAAACTGAAGGTGCGCTCTTTGGAGAATGTAGTCAAGTGGAGGGGTTTAACAGACTTTCTAAGCCTTCAGGAGACCTTGTAAACACAAGGGTGGGATTAAACTGCGATAGTGGCGAAAGAGAGAAATGTAGAGTCGAGCTGGGAAGCCCGCTGGAGGTGGAGGGTTAAGTCCCTTTAGTTAGTACGTGCAGTAACTGGAGCTGGACCTGAGGGACCTCTTCTGGGTTTCAAATTTCCATGTAAACAGTGCAAGAGAGATAGAGCGCTTGCAAGAGGATTAAGGCAGAGCCGTCCGTTTGCCGATCTGTCAGTCTCAAACAACACCGGGGCTGTTACAATCCCTAATGTGCCTTCTTACAGAAGGAGGCACCCCTTTTCATTCATCCCTGGGGAAAATGGGCCATGCTCTAGCCGCTGCGGCAAGCCAAGGAACTTGCGATGCTTGCTTTGATTATCCCGACGAAAGTTTAAAGCCCTTCCCTACATTGTACTTGCTCCTCTGCATTTCTATATTTATTTATTTGACCTTTAGATATATGGGAGAAGTTCTTTTGGATTTTAACATCATATCATTCCACTGGCTTAACATGGGTGGGCTTTCAGAGCTGAATAAATTTGAATTTACATATTCCCATAGTAATCCTTTCTAATTTGCTAAGCAGGTGAACTTCTATATCGAAAGTAAACGTAAACGATTAATGTGAATTTAAGTTACAATAAAATGTGAAATTTTGTAGATCAATAAAAATAAAATTCCAAACGAATGCCTAAAACTATTTTAGTAACGTACACTTTATTTGGTATCAAATGTCATTATCTTTTAAAGAATAAGTATTACTACACAAAAGATGAACACAAAGCAAGTTAGAGGGAAAATACTAAATAGAAGTATAACAAGTTTATAGAAATCAGTAAACGGTATTATTTTGGTGAAACTGGTATGCCCAGCCCTGGGAAAAGGACTGTTGCTTAGTCAAAATAGCCGACTCTTGGTAATGCAATAGTAGCAGCTAGAGCATTGTTGCGTCATTCATTTTTGCTCATTCATGTTTGATGTTTGGGTAAGTGTGAACACTTTTTAAAGTGCAACGGAGATTCCGAGAGAGCACTACGATTATGTACGACTTCAAATGTGGCATAAATGTAATGTAGTCACTTGAATATTTGAAGAGGCTTTTGGGGACTGTTCTCCATCAAGTATCACTGTATTCCGCTGGTTTTCAGGGTTTAAAATGGAGCGGCAATCTCTTAAAGATGAAAAGAAGAGTAGCACAGTAGTGACTGACAAAACCGCTGAGGGAACAATGAGCTGGCATTAGGGATTAGTCCGCCTTGTGTTTCAATCATCAATGAGCACCTTCGTGTAAGCGGCACATTGTTGCATCATGACAATGCATCAGCTTACACCGTTAATGTAACAACAGAGCTTATGCAAGGAACTGATGCAAAACCATTGACTCATCCACCCTGTAGTCCCGAACTGGTACCATGTGATTTCTTCCTTTTCGCCGATTTTCTAAGCCTGAAGAAGTAGTTTCTGTCCTCGAAGAGGAGTTATCAGCAGTGCCAGAAACTGAGTGTTGCGGATGAAGCCAGAAGTAGTTCTAGAGGATGAAACCCTGCGTACACTGCCAGTGACTATTCATATTTTGGTGTCTCAATACATTACTGACCCTTGTGTTATAAGACTCCTGGGAGGAAGCGATGGAATGAGCGTACTCTACCGGCGGAAGGGAACCTGGACGAGCAGCGAACAGACGTGAGGATCCCTAATATGTGTTGGAGATTCTTCATCTCGATACCAGGGTTCACCAACAGGTGCCAACCGTAGCAAGCCTAGCCACCCATCCGTCGAGAACAACAGTTACATGTGCGCACATTCCCCAAATGGCAGTGTAAACTCCTCCAATGCCAACACTTCCGGCCCTGAAAGACTGGATTGAAAGGTTAAACGAAATAGAGAGACGAGACATTGAGTGGATGTAATTATCCCTTCCAGGTGGGTCGGCCGCGATAGTCGAACCCACGAGCTCCCGAATGCGAGTCTCACACGTTACTGTAGAGCCATCTCGCTGGGTTAATGAAATACTAGTTTTCGAGTAAATAATGCGAATAAATGATAATGGTGATGATGATTATAATAATAATAATAATAATAATAATAATAATAATAATAATAATAATAATAATAATAATAATAATAATAATAATAACATTTTATAAAGTGTTAGCCGTGCCTATGATGCTTTATGGTGGAGAAAACTTGACATTAACAACTAGTTTGGCAAAAAGGATTGAAGCAGCAGAAAAGAGATTGTTAAGACCGTTGGCAGGTTTCCGATTGCTAGATCACAAAAGGAACCAGGAGATTCGAGAACAGTAAGGTACTGAGGCAATTCTGCAGAACACAGATCAGTATAGGAATAAATGGCATGAGCATATGACACGGGTGAAGAAAGACCCCGTATCCGTAAATAACTCCATGAATACAAACCCCAAGGGAGAAGAAATATCGGATGACATGGAAGGATCAGATGTGAATTGCTTGGTTTCGGCTACTTTGTCTAATCCGGCTATTTTGGTACATTTGCAAATATCATGATAGGTTTGTTAACCTAATCCCACAGAGTATAGTGACGGTGAGCCGGCTAATAAGGCACAGTTCAGTGAGGAGGAGGGATGGGAGGGGGGGGGGTGGAAATTGACGCTCGGATTTGCTCCCTTCCGCAAGAACTCCCGTCAGGCGAGAGGTGATGTGCCCCCGATTGTTATCGACACCACTGGGACGATTGAATCGAGCTGTGTATTTGTCCTAGCGCAATTTGACACATACAAGGGCATTAATTCAGATTAGTGCTTGTGCTTAGAATGTTCCTTCCAGGTTCATATATTTATATACAAGTAAAAAGGGAAAATATTTGTGGAAGGGTGTTCAAACTAATAAAGGGTTATGATAAGAATGATGTATATATCCAACACTTTATAAAATGTATACTGAAAAAGCTATTGAAGACTGGAAAAAGAAATGTAACACGATGGGAATGCCACTAGATGATGATTTAACAGTATATTTCCTCCAATTCGCAGATGATCAACTAATAGTGGTTGAAGAATTTAAAGATGAATACCTTACAAGAAAATTAGTACAAGAATACAGTTAATGGGATTTAAAACTAAATGTGGATAAATCAAATATATGACCATAGGGAACGTTCCTCAAGATTTAATATTAGAAGATTTCGGGACAATTAAACCTACTGAAGAGTATAAATATGTGGGACTTAAGATTACAATGGATGGAAAACAAGAAAAAGAGATATGGACTAGGATCAATACAGGATGGATTAGTATATCTACACTAAATGGAATACTATGGGACAGGCACATTTTCAAAGAAAAAATAAATTAATACAATAATCAGAAGCATTATGACCTATGGAGCTGATGTAAAAACTGGAAAAAGAAATTGCTTGCTGCGGAAATGGACTACTGGAGACATACTGCAAGATTATCCAAGAAAGAAAGAAAAAAAAAATAGAAATTCTCATATAAAATAAATTATGTAGATCCAATAGCCATTTTTATATTTTATCAAGAAAAAGCAGCTTAAATGGTATGAACATATTAGGACAATGGAAGATGGAAGACTTCCAAAGCTAATCATGGATTGGAAACCGCAGGGAAGGAGGAAGAAGGGAAGGCCACCTATTACATGGATCCAGGAATCAACGAGGCCAAGAAGGAGTGGGAAATAGAAGAAGCTATATAGATGAACAGACAGGAATGAAAAAACGTGTTAAAACAAATTTGTTAAAGGCTGTGAATTTGGGTGCCAGAAAAATGCTTATACATTGCAAAACCGATTTAATAAAAATAATGTTTTATATATTTTACATATTTATAAAATGCTTTAAATTGTTATTTTTAATTATAACTATATTTATTGTTAACTATTTTTAAACAATCAACAGCCATCCTTCTTGATTTATGCAGAACTAACACATTTCTTAATTTAATTATTCTGTTCCAAATTCACTAAATCCGTCAGTTTTAGGACCAAATTAAGCAAAATGTTATGGAGTTTCGATTGCCTGTCATTAGATGCCCAGATGTTCATATTTTCTTTGTAATTTCAGTTTTACTATCGGCAACTGTTTTTAGATTGCGATCTAGTCAACGTGAAAAAGGAGTACACATTAAATGCACGACTCTTCCTTGTAAAGCAATAGTGGATTTCGAATTCAATTACAGCTACTCAAAGTGCATACCAGAGAGAATTTTGGTGTCCGGAAGCCTCCCCAAAGAAATACAATACTGGGACTGGTAAACAAATTGGAAACAAGTGGATCTTTGGTGAGTGAAAAAGGCAAGCATCGTTCATTTAGGCTTCCCACGGTTATTGTTGACTTAAGAGCACGACTGGAGCAGTCCCCTAAAATCATTAAGACGTTTGTCGCAGGAGACAGGGTGCAGCTAGTCAATGTGTCAGAGAGCTGCGCAAAGTGCAGCCCTAAACCGTATAGGATTACGGTTGTCCATTAGTTCCACGAACCAGATAAGGATAAACGACTGAATTAATATTGCTAGTTTCAGGCGTGCCTTGTGAACAATACTGTCCATCATATGGTTCCATTATTCCAAGTATGTAAACTCAAATAGCGTACGCGTACGCGTCCACATGCTGTTCATGAAGCACCTTTGCACACGGTTAAAATCGGAGTTCGGTGCGCAATATCTGCACAGAGAATTGTGGGATCAATTGAGGCGTTGAGCGCAACAGTAGCCCAACCACTAAATCTACATAATGGAGATAATGGAGTGTAAAGAATATCCGTGATTTGAAAGTTCTATATTCACTTTAATAACTAAGCAAGAGTCATGATATTTGGAAATGTTAATCAATATAGCACCGACATTGTGATACATAGTTACATATATGCAGGAAGGTTGGGCCACTGTTTCTATCCAGGAAGTCAGATTCAGTTCCATTCAATAACACACTTCTCAGGCCATCTGTCGGTGGTTGTAGAAATGTGGTATAGGCCACTACTGATCTCCTAGATTTTGATATGGGGAACATGTCTGTGATAATAACTCAGTTTCTGAATTTTTGTGGGTTGGGCCACTGTTGCGCTCAACGCCTCAATGGTTCCTTTAAACAATGTAAACACTGCATAGTACCGACGGATTTCTATGGAGTTTTCTGAACAATCAGGCGATGTAGAGCTGAGTCCAGGATATTTTCAGCAGGAAGGCGCTACCTGCCACTTAGGAGACAGGGTTTATCCCTTACTTCCCCAGACATTGGACGATCTGAAGCACAATATTACACAGGAGATTCAAGCTATTGACAACCCTCCTCCAAAGAGTGGCCAATAACATGGAACGACGTGTTGAGGATGGAGGACATTTTCAATATTTTCTATAGAGGTGAATTATCACCCAAAATTCCTCTGCATTTCAGGTATAATAAGTTCTCGCTAGCATAACTCATTTTGAAAAAATAAAGAAATGAATGTGTCAGTTCTTCACAAATCACCCTCCACAAAAAGGATGTTGGTATGTATTCAGACTGTTAATAATCTTCACTGAAATAACTTGAGGGATTGTAGATGTGACTGATGTAAGTAATTTGAGATAGTCAATGTATGGTCGGGGTCTAAACATATATGATTCTTAACATATTGATATCAGATGCTGATAAATTGGTGCTAAAGCAAAGGTGGGTAAAAATTGTCGCAGAATGTCTTTAAAACTGCTGCTCGAGTATAGAAATATCGATTTTCATTAACTCGCCATCATAGATCTCAGTCTCTCACATCTCAAAATAATCACTTGACATTGCGACACTGAACAACGACTAGCTGCCTTCTTGTGCATGTAGCTACTCAGAGACGTTGCTTGATTCGTAGCACCGAGAGCAAAGTCTTGGGTTCGTTTCCTGTCAAACAGTTACACAATGTTTTCTTTCTATTTTATTCCATACAAATAAGGCAGTCGTTCCTTCGCCGATGTCAACTTTGCCATGAAAATTCAGGTCACTATTTCGTACAAAATAACCTAGTCTTAGATGTATTTATAGTTCCCTAACCCTTACACCAGCCCCAGTTTGAAGTACATGATATAAACATATTAAGAAGGATGCAACCTTTTGTTAGCAGGAATTACAATTGTACAGATGCGTTATAAAATGCGTAAATTGCAACAGATTTTGAAATGTACACTACAACATTATGAATATGCTCTACTTAAAAGAAAGGGAAAAAACAGTAAACGAGACTCGAACTCGGAAACGGTTATGATCTTATACTCGAACGCTGTCATGATCATTGCACCAGAGAGGTACACTGTACACGTGGATTGCTCTCTGAATGGTTGATATTAGCCAGTGGCGTACTGGCACTTGAGAAACTTTTAGCCGTAACTTCCAATTTTGAACTAACAGCCCTAAGTATGCCATCTCAAATTATTTGTTTAGTATATCTACATGTCCTCTGAAAATAAGACACGGTTTATGTAACCGTTCATCTAAAAAACAACTTGACCGATCACCGCGAAATTCGGCTGCTATATGTAGTTCTTTATGGAGAAGGTTTTTATGCTATCCAATATATTACTTTCACATGCTTTCCTCTGCTCGCTTTTCTTTTCAGTAACACATTAATATATCCTACTATATATCCTATATTCTCTACTCGCACTTCAACATACAATTCGTACAATATATCTCTCTTTCTCTCTCTCCCTCCCCCTCTCTCGCTCCCCCTCTCTCTTTCTCTCTCTGGATGTTGAAATGCATGAGGCTCATGCACTCCAAAACTAGTTGACTGATCATCATGAAAACTGGCGCATCTGTCATTTCATTTAGAAGATTTTTACGCAATCCATTTTACTACGCAACTTATTAAATTAATAATTTTCTTTACCAGTCCTTCTTTTACATAACACATTCACATGGGCTTCCCTACTCCTTCTACAAACAATTCATATATTTTTCTATACGTTTGAAATGTAAATGCAACCTATAACTTTCATACGGTTTTTTCTGCTCATTTTTCTTTTACGAAACACAATAACACATTTCTGTATTCCCTCTTCTACAAACAGTTCATACAATTTATGTATATTTGGAACAGAAATGCAATGTATTACATTCACACTATTTTCTCTAATTAGTTTTCTTTTACCATACATAATCACATTTCTTTCTCTACTCCTCTTCAACGAACAGTTCATATAATGCTTTATAGAAATACGCATTACATCCACGCAGTTTTTACTAGCTTTTGTTCCTGTAGTATTTGTTATTGTTCAACAGTACTTTTGCATAGTGTCACTCCGGTGTTTTTTATAAATAGTTAAAAGAGTAAAATTGTCACAGTTGGTGTCAGGAGTGTGATGAGAAACAACATGGAGCAGTTGAGAACAAATATTAGTCAAGAAGAATATACTGGGAAATGAACTGACTTACGAAATGCGGAGATGGAAAAAATTTGGAAGCCGAATTGAAAAATGTAAACTCCAAAATGGAAAGGAATGAAAGTGGGAATGTCTGATATCAAGACAGAGATATTGGAGAAGTTAGCGAGCAACTCGCCTGGGTGAAGGAAGACATGTAAGAACTCGGCGGAAAAATAGGTCTTGGCCAACGTGTTAACGCCCTGGAAGTTAGAATCGATGGCTTCACCAAAAACTGCATCTCATGAAAAAACAAATGATCGACGAAAAACTCTAACTAGTAGACGGTTTAGATAGAGGCATGTGTTAAAAAGTGGACGTCCTGCGGCTGAAATGATGATGCATATGAAATATGTATATCTATCTCTATAGATATCTCCCATATCTTGGAAACGCCTCTAACGATTGCGATGAAAATTTCTATTTAGTTAACGCTTTGGGTAATCTGACTAAGTAAGTAGGTTAACGTTTTGCTTTTAAATTTCATCTAAATAGGTATATTCTCGGAAAAATAATATTTTACAAAAAATAGGCCATCCAGGTACTTTTATTATTAAATGTGTCAAATGCCAATATAATATGAAAATAACAAAAAGCTTACAATATTCTAAAACTCTGTCTAAACATCCTTGTTGCATTATGCATTAGAGGGTTAATACGCTGAAAAAATTGGACTTGAGGAGTAAGCAAGTCCAAGTGATGCTCTAGTTTTGTGCAGCACGATGTAAATTTTGACATCCGCTTAAATCCATTCCTATTGCTGACATTTGGTCATTGAAAGTGGGTCCATGCACATTTTAATCTCTCCAGCTTCCGTAACCGTCAGCATCAGCTGAAAGGATGAGCAATTCCAGAGGGTGAACGGATTCTTTTCCGAAAGAGAACAGTCATTTTCTGGGAGCCTGGCCACGTAGAGAAAAGGTTATCTATTGTCGTGGGACACTTCGTCCGGAGTGGCGGTAAATCACCATTTGAAGTGAAGATCGCGAGGAGCGGGAGCGAGGGAGTTCAATAAAGAGCAGACATTCATTTGAAGTTAGATCGGAGGATAAGACTGGAGTGGAAAAGCTGCGCTGTAGACCTCTTCACCCAGCTCACCTGCTGTCCGCGCTCCAAAATTTCAACACGTGTTATCTACTAAAGCATCAAGCTTCCAGAGAAATCTCGAACAACTTAACTCTCATGTTCCTACTTCCAACTCAGCTTGGAGAGAGGTGAAAAAGGAGAATGGGGAAAAGAAGAATGCGCGGTAATGCGTTCAGAGGAAAGGAAAAGAAATCGAAAGCATTACAAACGACAAATATCAAACCAATATAGACAAATAAAAATAGCGGTAAGTAAAGCATGAAGGCAAAAATTAAAAAATGAACAAATCTGATTTTATTGCATTCACAGGACTTTCTCTACTCTCGTATAAGCTATTCTTGTAAAGTCGTATTCCTCTATCTTCTTCATGTTAGTCCAGACAAACATTTACAGAAATTATTTTGTTGCCAATTTTGTTCTAGGTGCAAGGGAATCGACAAATAGGCGATAGTCAAATCTTTTAAAGCTGGTCGTTATGTGAAGGTAGTTTCTAAGGCCAAGAGATAAAAATGTGAATAGCGATCTTCCATTTAAGAAAACTATAAATATTGCAAAACTCACACAAAATAAGAAGGAATACCTCCGAAATGGTTCACTCAACAAAAAAGTGCATTAGGCCATAAGTTGTGTGTTTTAAAGAGATCCAATTTTTGATATAGTAAGATTTGGTCTGTCTGTTACGATTTACCAGCTATGCAAAAGTCATCAGTAGTAAGCACACTACATGTGATATAGCCAGAAAACTCAAAATATACATTTTATTTGCTATGAAAATATCTTAAACGTATGGTATTTTAATCAAAATTGTTAGTCATTTTTGAGAAAATCAAAATTCTCCAAAAGGTTCTAATGTAAAGGGTAGTTCAAGGTGGAAATCTTCGTGAAGGATATTTAACCTGAATACCAACTTTGGTTTTCAACTGACTTTTTGCGTTTTAGCTATGCTGTACATAGGTATGCGCGCGCGCACACACACACACACACACACACACACTCTCTCTCTCTCTGTCTCTCTCTCTCTCTCTCTCTCTCTCTCTCTCTTGCATTTCTAGAAATGCTTTTTTTTATTCAGAGGGCCTCAAAACATATTTCGGACATCGAAATTTTGAGTCGAATACAATACTTCCTCTACTTACTTAGCACCGGGTCACTATGAAATGCTTTGAAATTCGGCTCTCTTTGTACAAACAAAAGAGAGAGCCGGAAGTAAAGACGAATAACGACTTCTCATTTTATAAAAGTATAAGCATTTTAAAATACAAACCAATAGCGAATACCTTGGAAGTGGTTAACTCCACGCAAATAAAATTGAGAAATTGTGTCGTTATATTAAATATACTTGTTTATGTTTTGCCTGTCTCTTGTCTATCAGTTATGAAAAAATCAGATTATAGAGGACTTACGAGGCTATTCCAATAAAATTAAAAATAAACATTTTATTTATCATAAAAATAAACATATGGTATTTTAGTAAATATCAGAGTCATTAAGAAAATCAAAATTTTTGAAGAGTTTTTCATGTAAAGGATGCTGTGCTTCTTTTCTTTATGAAAATATTCGTGGAAGTTTAGTTTTTAATCTAGCAGTCGTTTTTGATGCACGCTGTTCAGAGACACAAACACACGGACATTTTCCAAAAATGTATTTTTTGGTTCAGGGGACCTCGAAACATATCGTCTAAGGAACTTCGACGCCAAATTTTAGTGGAGTACGATATAACATCTCCTATACTTACTGTACGTAGTTCAAAAATAAATATGATTTATAAAAAATAGAATCAAAAGCAATGGTAATAATTTGCTTAGGAGAATAAACATTTGGATGTGATGGAATACTGTAAATTAATGGGTAGTAGGTCTCTAACACCTTGCGCTACACCATTCCGGTAAGTACTGACACATTAATACGTTTCCCTAATTAATTGAACTACTTTCCATAATTAATTATAATTAAAGTTGTCTTTGGAATTCAGGTAAACCTGCGCCTCTAAGGGCACCTCTAAAGAACATGTCAGGTGACATAGCATTAGTTTCTATACCATGGTCACTTTTTCAGAATGCACCGAAATTATAAATACACCAATCGAATGTCAAAGCTCGCACACCGTAGGCCAGAACTGTTTCATAGCCTCGGGGGGGGGAACGAATAATGAACGGCGTTTTCAGAACTCTAAAGTTAGTGCGTTTGGCCACTTTGTCAGGGAGAATGTGTAATGACAGCAAATGAACTCAAAATCCATAATCCTGTAGATGCCCAATAAAATCTTTCCTTACTTTATTACTATTGTTGCCGCAATATGGAACATGTTTACAATTGTTCCTTATTCACTGCAGTAATATCTAGTTAATGTTTTCCAGTTCATTTGCCATTGCTTTTCATTACTTGGATTCCTTTATTACATGGATAATTGATATATTTAATCTTCTTCCAGAAATAGTCTTTGTGACCGTGAAAAGGGAGGAAAGAAATCATTAAACTCTTCTCAAAATATCTGGAATCATACTGACCTGTCACTCTCTCATACGATTTCACTACCATAGTCAAAGCAATGCCTTTGCAAGCTGGACCGCGTTCGTCTCATAATTGGCCCCCTATCTCGTCCGTACATTTTTGAACGACCCAAAGTCACCATATTTTATAAAACAGTGTTTTTCTTTATTAACGACGCTATCAATTGCTAGGATCATATCAGCGGCGCCAGTGTACTGGAATTTCGTCCCACAGGATTCCTTTTACATTCCTATAAATATACTGACAAAGGGCTGTCTCTTGTAAACACACGTGAAAACCGTCGGTTTGGGCAGGGTTTGAACCCGAGATCTTGGCATCAGTAGACCAGCACCTAACCGAGTCACCTAAATCGACACCTTTTCTACAGGTACACTGATCAGATATGTTAGGGAATTCGGAGAATTAATTTTTCTTTCTTTATCTCTCGTCCTCTTTCTCTCTCTCTCTGCTTCTCTCTCTTTCCTTCTTTCGTTCTTTCTTTCTTTCCTTCCTTCCCTTCCCTTCCATTCCCTTGCCCTTCCCTTCCCTTCCCCTTCCCTTTCCCCTTCCCTTCCCTTCCCCTTCCCTTCCCTTCCCCTTCCCTTCCCTTCCCTTCCCTTCCCTCCCCTTCCCCCTCCCTTTCCCTTTCCCTCTCCCTTCCTTCCTTCCTTCCTTCCTTCCTTTCTTTCTTTCTTTCTTTCTTTCTTTCTTTCTTTCTTTCTTTCTTTCTTTCTTTCTTTCTTTCTTTCTTTCTTTCTTTCTTTCCTCTTTCTTTCTTTCCTTCTCTCTTTCTTTCTTTCCTTCTTTCTTTCTTTCTCTCTTTCTTTCTTTCTCTCTTTCTCTCTTTCTTTCTTTCCTTCTTTCTTTCTTTCTTTCTTTCTTTCTTTGTTCTTTCTTTCTTCTCTCTTTCTTTCTTTCCTTCTCTCTTTCTTTATTTCCTTCTCTCTTTCTTTCTTTCCTTCCTTCCTTCTTTCTTTCTTTCTTTCTTTCTTTCTCTCTTTCTTTCTTTCTTTCCTTCTTTCTTTCTTTCTTTCTTTCTTTCCTTCTCTCTTTCTTTCTTTCCTTCTTTCTTTCTTTCTTTCCTTCCTTCCTTCTTTCTTTCTCTCTTTCTTTCTTTCTTTCTTTCCTTCTTTCTTTCTAGGTGTATCACTTCCTCCTGCAGCAAACTTTGGCTAACCTCCTAGGTTAGGAGCTAGGTGAAGATATTACTAGTTGAAAGGAATAATAATAAAAAGATTAATCCGTCCCATTAGAAGCATACTAAGTCCCCTCTATCCTCGCCTCCCCCTTCCCCAAGAAAAAGAGAAATCTAACCAGAAAGTTCTAATGAAACTTTCAGATTGAATACTAAAATGTGAATGAATGGACTTTACAGCTTCATCTGACAGGCAACTTAATCCAAAATTAAAGTAAATCCTTCTCCTAAATGGAACAAGAACAACATATAGAAACTCGTGTGTGCACAATAAATATACCGAGCGAGGTGACCTCGCGGCAGAGTGTGCGACTCACATTCGGGAGCTCCCGAGTTCGATTCCCGTCGACCTGCGCCCTCACACTTCGGTACTCCGCAGTTTCCCCTTGTCAATTAGGTGAATGCTGCGGTGCTTAATTTCAAGCACAATTGCCCTTCCGCCATTTCCCTTCATTCTGTTTCCTTATCACTAGGGCACGAACCTCCATACAGAGAACGAAGGTTTGTGGAGTTTGGACTACAGGAATTGGGAGGGGTCAGTCTGTCACATGATCACTGCACAGAGGAGGCCAGGTATGCTCGAGGCACGAACGTATCCCCCTCAAATCACAAGCCCTCAGTGTATTGCTTAACAACGGTTAACAAAGATTTGACACAGCATACAGATAAATTAGTTCAGCACCACCGAGAAGTCCTTTCTGGAAGCATAGATTGCTGCAGTGATTTTTCACAAGAAATATTAGCCTTCAGAAAACAGATTCATTTGACGGAAGGTTTCAGGACCATTTCTGTTCCTTTAGAAAAGTATCGATGTAATAGAAGCAAATTTTTACCTTTGATTCAACCTGTTGAGTTACAGGAATATGTTCTATTTAATCGCCACTATGAGTGATATTTGGTTGTTTTTAAAAATTCAGAAGAATGTAAAATAAACTTATATATGCACAATAATTACTCTAACTCCAGCCAAGATATGAGTAAGGAGTGAAACATATGGTGAACATTTGTCCTTCAAGCTGTTTTAAAACCTGAGAACAGTCGGATTTATACAATGAATGTGATGAGTCAGAATGTGGATGGGGCATCACGTCCATTTAATAAAATAACGCTTTTGTACTCAGAAAATGTTGCGATACATTTTAAATTTGGTGTTGTTCTGACGTACTTGCCTTGGTTGTTGAAAACTTGGTGTATCTATCCCCAGATGACAACATTTCTATGCTTCTAGAGTTTTATGAGTTCAGATCTGGACGCAAAAGACGTCACAAGTTTGTAGAAAAGTTGAACAAAGGACATACTAAGATTAAAAGGAAACGCTTGATACTAATCAACATCTGGAGCCCAGAGAGGACCAGAGCAGTGAGTTTTAGAGCCAAAAGAACTGAGCAAGGTTATCAGGAGAACAGTTGTGAGTTTTGAAAGACTATAGACTGTTAACGACAGGAAGGAAACTGTGTATTTATGGCAACATTTTAGAAGAAAATAAAGTGATAGAAAAGTAACCGGACTGGATTTTATCGTTTTGTCACAATATTGCAAAGAAGTATTTCTTGATTCTCTTGCGCCATGATATGTATTTTGCATCTTTATGCTAAACCATTCAGGTATGTTTTAATGTTACGTTAAATGATACAGGAGCAGAACGGATAGTTTAGTCGTTTACAGAGCTAATCACAGAGATGTAATCTATTATAGTGTATCTATTGACTAGGCATAATGGACGTTTAAACAGAAATGTATATAAATGACGAAGGGGGAGAATAACACAAACTGATAGACTTGATCTGTCATGTAGCTCACTCCAAGTGTTCACATTCTTGTGAACATATTACAGTACACCTACTTGTATGTCGGAAATGAACTGTAATAATTTTCGCAGCCAACAGTGCTCTTTAGATTTTCACTGTCGCTCACAATCAATGAAGTCGAACTGCCAGGCCGCAGTAAGAACAGCGCTGCTTTAAGTGGAAACAACTTATCAAATGAAGACCTGCAGCGTGCTCTTGCTTATATTTGAAAAAGACCGTCTCCCTTGATGCCTCTTTCAGTATGCTTTGAAGGTAGGTAGAAAGGACATTCTTAGGAACAATTTACTCTAGTGATAAAATTCTTCTGAATTTTTGCTAATATCAACCTTATTTTCAAAGTAGGGTTTCTACATAAAATAGCTGTATTAAGCTTGCGAGATTCACAGAACAAGAAAGTTTGAACAACAGAACAACTAAAATGGAAAACATGAAGAAAGAAAAATAAAGAACAGCGGGTAAGGAGGTCTGAACATTCAATACGTTCCGTATAACGCTACATGTAGAGGAGAAATTCTAGTGTTGACTACTTCACTCCTAGGTGACTGGTTGAAACCAACCAATCATGTGCATAACAATTTGAAATTTCAACCAATGACAGCCTTCATTCATTAAAGACATATCAAATTTCACTATCACCTCCTCTGATTTTCTATGTTATGATCAGGTTATAAAATCTAGCTGCAATGTCCTACAGATGCGCAACAGCTTATGTAATTTGACGCAAAAGAACCACTAGGTTTAAATGTCAAAAGTGGTTGACTATCGCTACAATGAAACATCTAATGCTGGAATAAATGAAATAATTCAAATAGGGGAACCCCAGAACCCATAATACAACTGAAATATGTTTGACACATTTTGTATTGAACGAAATTGTAAATTTACAGCAGATACTCCTACTATTAACATTGCTAACACCTTAAAAGATTGGAGTATCGATATGATCATTTTACAGGCCGTGTCAATGGACGCTGATATATGTATTCATGCTTCATATTTTTAAGAGGTTCGTAATTACAGTACAGCATTTAAATATCATTTCATAGGCTATATCATGCTTTAGTTTGTGAAATAGTCTTAATAAATAAACTCGTGATAATCAAACTGTCTAGCCAAATATTCTCCTCACTTCGTAACTCGAGAATGAATCGATTATTTGACAATCACTCGTGGCGTTTCAATAGACGGAACTCACAGACCAAAAGTTCAAAATGTTTTACAATGCCTCCACAACCGCTGCACTGAATGAGATTGAATTCGTGTGACGATTTTGTAACAAAGGCTTGAGCATTTTATCAGAATTAGCTCAGTAATTGAACAAAAAGGGGTGTTTTTAAGATGATGTGGGCTGTTGAGAGGTGTCTAAGACTTTTTTTTATTAATACTGTATTAAATACTTCTAGATGAAATATCTTTAGAAACAAAATGGTTTGCGTTAAATCTGTGATCACTGGAAAACGGCAGCACGTTTCAAAGCGCAAACCCGTAATCACTAAGCGATATTTGAGATAAAGATCAATACTAGATGTCAAGACAGTTGTGTAACTGTAGAGAAAGTTTTGTGTTAACTCAGTTCTCGAGTTGGTTCTGTACTAGTTTATTTAATGCCAATATTTTGAGACTCTCGGTATGAGAAAGTTAAAACTCAAAAGAACTTCTACTGTAAAATTGTCACAAAATGTTTTATAGCACCCAAGTTTCAATAGCTCAATCAGATGATGGAAGCGCCTATGTAGCTGCATCTGCAGTGCGTAGAGCAAGGTTTGCGGGCTAAGGCAGATCCGTTATCCTCCAAGAAGCTCCTGCTGCAGAGTTTGTCTCCGCAGCCGTATTGGTTGTGCTTCAAGTGAGAAATGGCTTTAATTAATGCTGTCTAACTAACGGCTATCTCTTCCTTTCCCTTTCTCTTTGTGCTGGGAATAAGAAGGAAAGCTCTGCCGTAAGGAATGCTAGGCGTCACATGTCTGTGTTACTTCCCTTCCGAGTACAAACAGCAAAAGCTGTTCCTTTTTGCTCACACTTCTTCCACTGTTCTACAGCAAATAGATCTGTTGATCCCTTATTCTGTCTTTACAAAAGTATCTTTTTGTATCAGCTGTTGAGCATTGCTGTCGGTCCACTTCCTTCTTCTATTCAGCTTGCTTTAATGAGACCTTTAGTGCAACATGTAGCTCTGAATCCACATTGAAGGAACCTAAAAAGATTTTAGGTACTCACTGTAGCATAGTTTTTAGCACGAGCCACTCGTACTGGAAATTGGGCATTACCTATAGCAATCAACAGAACAGTCATTTATGTAACTAGTGTACAATCTGATTGTGAAGGAGTGTTTACAAGTGTCACAATGAAATAATGATTTAATATGGCCCCTCGGCAGATGCTGTTTTATTCGTTTCAACACTTACCTATAGAAGTAAATGAGAGGCAATGATAAAAGTATTGAAAATATGGATTCCTGTTGACATTTTGAACGAAGCCAAAAGTGCTGAGAGCTTACTAATTCCAAAAAAATTAAAAGATGTTTACGAAAAAGAATATAAAAGGATTTGTGGATGGAGAAACGAAAAATCCGTTCCACATTACTGACATATTTTTCAGAGCTGATAATTATACAAACGTTTGTTACTTTTTAATATGGTAAGCGATTTAATATTAGGTTGTAGTTTCTTTTTCACTAGAAGATTAAATTAATAAGATAATTCTTGTGTTTGAATGCTGCTGTAGTTCATAAGAGTGACGATTTCGGCTTTTCTTACAGGCACAAGGATAAAATTATTTGGCGTTGGTGATGACGTCATTTCTGTCTTGTTGCCATGAGATTACGTCATTCATTTCCTGGTCTGGTACCAGAAATAGGGTAATTTCGAACGACTTATGTCATCTTAATAAGTAGTTTTAAAGCTAAGATTGCATAAACACTTTTAAACACTCCATTACAACCACCCCTTGTCGTTGAAGAAGTGACACCTCGTATCTAAACTTTTCACCGAAATTGAGTTTTTTATATGAATCATTTCAGAAAAGGAAGCTCTTCCTTTCTGTTGACAACCCGTACCTTACAAAATTCTGTTCATGCAAAAAATTGAAATATGTGATTTCTCGTATGTCAAGCTCAACCACATATCGTCATATATTCCTTGGTTTGTGTAAACTCGTATGTGAGTATGAGTAATGAAGCACATCATGGAATGCGCATGAGCTGGCAGCTCAGCGATTATTGCTACGGACGGTAGTGTTTACAAAGCGCCCAACAATACATACAACAGACCAAGTAACCTTATCAGTACTTAAAACACAATTAGTTTCCATTCTGGTGTTCAGTCACAGACTGCAAGGAAGCAGCGTTAATTTTCATACATTAGTATTTTGAAAACATCTAAAATTCAAGGTAATTAACTTAATAATATGTGA
The DNA here is from genome assembly GCA_030765045.1 of Tenodera sinensis. Taxonomy (NCBI): domain Eukaryota; kingdom Metazoa; phylum Arthropoda; class Insecta; order Mantodea; family Mantidae; genus Tenodera; species Tenodera sinensis. The sequence goes on along the minus strand of CM060966.1, from coordinate 36,316,562 downwards.
AGGAAGAAACGATAGCTTTGTATATTTTTGTGGTCTGTCGAAGTACTAAAACGAGTTTTCCCCTTAAAGGTTAAAATAATAAATTTAGCTGTTTTTAAGATAGAAAGCTATATTTGTTTTTCGGAGGACGAGTAAGGTGTTCGTGTGTTCTTCGGAAAATATTTAATATCCTAAATAACATGTTAGTTTGGTGCATCAGCATAGAATATTATTTTAATTGATTAACTTGATTATAGTCTAGGGACCACAGTTTATGGGCTTATAATTCTTTCTATAACATCAAGATTTGAAAAAATGTACACGTTGTTTGGTGATTATATAAATAAATATAAGGATCAGGTTCCAATTTTATAAAATTATAATTAGGTTTATTGAAATCCCAGGTTATTTATTATAAATACTAATGTCGCATATCCGAATATTATTGAATATGCTAAATTCATTAATTATATGCAGTGCAGTGCAGTTTCTTAAGAGCTGGAGTTTGCTATCCAATAGTGAATCCGAGAATGTAATAATTTTCGTGTAGGCCTGCTAAAATTACTAATACTTTGTTTCAAACATTTTAACGTTCTTATGTATGGCATCCCTTGTATAGGCATATGCACTTAAGCATTTATTACACTTTTTTCAATAATTCTGAAATAAGAATCGCAACCTACAGCTTAAAAATTAATATTGTCAAAGAAAATAATGGTGGAAAGTCTAACTCGGCGTTCTTGGTTTTAGGTTGTATACTGAACAGAAAATGACAAAGGGATAACTTTAAAGGGAGTAAGAAAAGAGGAAGTGACAAACTGGTTTACTTAATTACACAATGTTTTCTTCACGCTCCCAAAAAATGACGTTGTGCAACGCCTACGCCGGGTGTGAAAACCACAATTGACATAAGCCTATCTTTACAACAGAGTTAACAAGAAAACACTTGGATGAATGTGGATGGTTTGTTGCAGATAAACAGGGGATGGGGGTAACAAAAGTTGCAGAAAGCATTAACACATTAAAGGTCGTACGGAATAAGAAGGCACACGAGACGGCGTTGACCAGCTGTCTAGCGCAATATTTGCTGTTCACTTTTCTCTTTGCGTCCAACAAATCCAGCAACGGCTCATTGTTATAAAGTATTCCATTGAAAAGAGCTGGAAATGTTGAAGCTAACTGTCCAAGAAACAACATTTTAGGTGGCCTATAGCCCAAGATACCAGCAATTAACTAAACAGCTATAGCAAACCCCACATGCCTTGCATCATGGTTGTTTATTGTCATCTCGAATCATTTTCTAAGGAGTTTACTTTATTGCTATGAGTCTTCCGAGTCATACTCAGGATATATATTTACAGTGATAAGTGTGTCTTGCAGTTACCGCAACTCGCTTTGCTGTTAAGAAACATGCCATTATCGAAACCTTCGGCTTACAGATGAGTAGATCAGAAGCAAAAGTGTTGCATTCAGATGTGCAGGCAATTATTTTCAATGTTTACACGTTTTAAAACAAATGTCAGAAGAAATGCGTGTGAACAGAGTCGGGTGCCAACAGTCAACTTAAGTGAACATTAAGTGGAGTGGAGTGTTAAATTTAAGGGCCCATCCACAACGTGGTCATTTGGGCCCTGAACATTAAGTGAACTTTGTGATTTCAAGTATATGCTTGTATTCTTAAAAGTATATAGTTTTAGGTATTGTATTTTAACGGGAGTGATTGGTAAATTTTCGAAAATTCCAAGAGTTTTCCCGGGTGTTCTAAAATTATAACAAGTGCTGTATTGTTATAAAGAAGCGTAGCTGCATGTGTGTTAAGTTATTCCTAGATTACATTTTTTAAACCACAAGAGTAAGTTATGTTTAAAAAGGTTCTCCTCACGATGCAATGTTCACAGCTTTTAAATATCACTGCATACGTATTTTCCTTATTGAGATGTAAAACAAGTTTGCTTGGAAACCCAACACAATTGGGTTTTAAAAACATAAATTTCTTCAATTGTGGGTTTCGCTTTGTAAAACAAATGTATATATACCAAACTTCGATGGGAATACTGTCGTAACACGCTTGCCTTACATTAATAACGGTGTAGCAAGTTTTAATTTGGGCATATTGGGGAAACTATTTCCGTAGTTTTACTCTGATAGCTTACAAATTGCATCGAAAGGAACATTTTAAATGCGGAAGTATGTCTAAAATAAACAAGCGAGAAAGCCACACTGGAAAAATAATCGTAAACTCGGCCTGAAATTGTGCTTAGGCATTCGCTAATAAATAATGTACATTTTTACTTAGAATACATAATTTAGGAACTGATTAACGTATGTGCAGAAATTTTGCATAACACTTTTAGAAAAATACGAGAAATATCAGAAATGGCTCAAATGCGCAACTGTATATCTGGTTAAATTTATTTAAATCACGCTAACTCTTTCATTTTCACTCCAATAAGAAAATATTTACACGAAAGCGTTCCTAGAAAATTGGATATAAAATCAAAATTGAAAAGTCAGAATTGTAATCTTTGATCATTTAGGTCCAACTTCCATCATGAAGAATGTTAACTCTCTTGTTTCAGCTGTTTTGTTACAATAAAAATGTAATTTATGTCAACTATGTTTTGATGCTATTTCAGAAATGTTCATTACTATATGCTTTGTTTAGGCAGTCATTATATGCTTGTTTCCCGTAGTGAAATTTCAGTCAGGACATAACAACCGTTTTAAATATTAGACTATCGCATCACCCTCCTGCACCTTTATTGTTTGTACAAATAAATGTATAAGGAAAGCATTTATGCGAAAGTTTAGCTTGATTAACAAGAACAATGTGAATGTAGGACATGTTTTAAAGAATGTGTTATTGGTCCAGCACTACAGATTACAGTTCCAAGCATTATCGGTTTACGATTCGATGATTAATCTTCTCCCCTAGAGGACACTTAACTATTTCTAAGATTGACATACAAATTAAGTGCTTAGAAACGACCTAAGCAATTGTTGTCTTGTCTTGTCTGTCACAGAGCGTATTTCGATACGCCAACGATAGCTTATTGTGCGTCAGGCCCCCTGAGGAAGAATGATATGAAAATACCCTACAGGCGGCCAGAACGCATCACAGGTAGAACTACTACAGTGGGTCCCTAACAGATGCAGGCTGGTAGGCGGCCAGCCGACCGCAGTGCCCCCTCAGCCTAGCATTGTATTTCCAGTGCATCAGCTCCACCGCAGCGCATTCTACCGGCGATTCCACTGACATAGCCTGGAAATATCGGATACAGAAAGAATGAAATGAATGAAATGAAAGGGAGTGATTCAGGGATGTAAGGTAAATATCCTCCCCAGCATTCGCTTGAGTGACTCGGAAAAAAAAAAAACGAACAAAACCCAAAGTCAGGAAGATCGGCCGTGGAAATCGAATCCGCGTTCTCTCGAATATGGGCCACAAACGTTACTACCTGTGGCATCTTAGTAATAGTTTTAGATTAACATAATGCAGAAAGTGAACTCATTCAAATAGAAATCTATACATCCACAATATTACACATATACAGAGTGGAAGATACTGCTTCGGCCAACATTAACCAGGGATTCTACATGAAGAGTGTATCAAACATGTCCAATATAATTATCAATAAAGAAGCCTTTCGCCGTAAAAAAAAAATTTATTTGTGTCAAATATGTGGGATATTTGGAGTCAACTCACTTCTTAACGAATGGATATAAGTGGTTTATTATTTCAGTAACTGTTGTACAGACATTCTGTGAACAATGCTGTAATATCTTTTTATTTCAGCTCAAATAAATTTAGTCACAGTTTAATGTTAACGTGACGTTGCCACATCTCTCTTAGAAATTAAATTATGCATGATATTTTAATATTAAATTGTAGCTAAATTCATTTGAATTAAGGTAGAAATGAATTACAGCAATGTTCATGCAATGTCACATTGTTCACACGACAATTAATGAAGTAAAAAACTCGTATTTATACCTATTCGTCAACAAGCTCCAAATGCTTGACAGAAATTATTTTTTTCAGTGAAATGGCTCTTTATTGACAATAATTGTATTAGACGTATTTGTTACAGAATTCCTGGTTAACCTATGACCGAAGCAGTGCCTTCCACCCGGTGTATGTAAGTACAGCTTACTTCAAGTATATATGGCATATTAATACGTTGCTTAAAGTAACATGTGTGTTGCACACCATGATTACAGTTCCGTTTCCCCAAGCAATTTTACTATTTTAGTTATTCGGCGAAGAGACCTCCAAAGATTATGAGTTATCTATTTCAGTGACCAACTCCAGAACCATGGTGTAAACTCTGCAGTACAACTGGCACCGAGAATGACAATTTGCATCTCACTGCCCTCACCACTTTACAATGTACCTGTGTTATGAGTAGATATAACCAACGCCGTTCCCGCTAACCTGATGCACCATACTGTACCTAATGAAGTGTGCTTAGGACTGTAGCATTTGCGAACAAGAGAATAGCTTATTGCATTGCTTCGAGACCCTTCACCTCTCTGCTCTTTGGCTACAGGCGTCAGGTGCCGAACTTCGAATTCTGTACGCCCTTGATATTTGCTTCGAAAATAATTATCTGCTAGAACTTGTGTTCCGAAGATCCTCGTAGTTCAGCATAGAAAAGCTATACACTGCAATGGGAATGTTTGCTCGATATATATTGGAAGATGCGTTTTGAAGAAGCTGTGAAAATGGTTGTGTTTAGAACAAATGTTACAAATATTTCATATGTTCTTTAATCACTCGATTATTTTCCGGATATTGAGTAATTTTCTACGTGCAAGTGGAAGAATATATCAAGCAAGCTTTCAAAAATCTGAGTGTATATGACCTAGCGCCTATGTTTGAGTCTATGAGCATACTATAAAATGCAGATATAAGTAGCAATATCTGCCCTTTTACCAGCATCCGTTCTGAATAATGTATGGGATTTTATACTTCCTGATCCAGTAATCCTTTTACTTAGAGAAAATAATTGCTAATTTAATGGTTGTTAGAGAGCTGTAAGCCTTATAAACCTGCATAAGAGGAATAATGACATGGGAACTGAGTATTAATGGAAGTATAAAGTGCCGGTTTATTCTTTCTTCCTTTGTTTAATAGCGCACAAATTGATTATTCCTATTATACTAACAATTTCATATTGATACCAATGCCATAGCCTCCGCAACCTTCTAGCTTAGAAATACTAACCATAAATGTTAGATCATAACTGGAATGTATGCACATAAACCATTAAAGAATTATTGAATTACCAATCTAATTGACAACTACGTCGTTTCCCATCCAGTAATAATTATTAATAATTTGGAGCCACAGCAGACCATTGGTTAACCTATCAAAAGTGATTATAGGAACAATTAAATGGCTGCATATTTACAGCAGTTAAATCAAGCATAGATAATTCTGTTGACTGCACAGATTTTGTTCTTCACTCCAGGATATTTCCCCATCTCACTTTGTTATTTTCAAGGAATTTTGTACTACGGCGTTGTTTATGATTGTGAAAACAGGAATTCACAAAATCGCTGCCTACTGTTTCCATACGTATTAATGTACTCGCATTCCATTTTGAAGTTCTAGTCTAATTCTCGGTAGGCGCAATTAATTGTTTTCAAAATACAAAGTTCTTTTGCCTGAAACTTTCCTTGTCTGAAAATCAGAATAACAACCAACTTTCTGTGCAAAAGAGTCACGCTCACTTGTGCCATTAATTTCTTCACAGAGTCAGTCAACTGTGTATTCTCTGACATCAGCGATTACGTCTCTGTTTCTCCCGGCTGAGAGAAAGGAACCAATGGAATGCAGGTGAGGTAAGAGAAAAGGGAAGTTACGGTTTGGAAAGGACTAACGGATAAGCGGAATATATGTTGTACTTTATACTCAAGTGGCTTTAATAGATAAAGCCGACCATTCTCTTCCCGTTCTTTCCTTCTCGATTGCTTACGAAACCCCAAATTGACTTGAGTTGACTGACACTAGTCAAGCCCTCGTTGCGTGGAATCTATAAAAATACGAGCTGAAGACGGAGAAAGAAAAAATACGATGTGTTATATTCACATTATTTTCTCTACCTATGCTTAAAAATGTTCTTAAAAAGACTTATTCTTCTGTGTACTACGCAATCACGCGTTAATATACATTATTTAATACATATTTCCTTATACTTAACAATGAGAGTAGAAGAATACAGAAGGCTTAAAGGGTAGTCAAAGATTTTAAGAGCTGGCTGTGATGGCTTTAAAATTCCTTTATATTTGCATGGCCAAGAGGAATAACGATTTCCTCCTTTCAAAGTTTAAGTGCTTGAAAAGTCAAACAAATAACATCTCAGAAATGTTATCTCCACAAAACCATTTTAATTTGTGCTTTAAAATATCCAGATTTCTTATACAGTAAGACTTTATCTTCAAATGTTTAGAAGTTATGTAAAAGTCATTCAGAATGAATTGCGCTTCAGGGCTATTCCCAAAAAAATGAACAAATGCGTTTCATTTGCCGTGAAATTGTGTTAAATTTATGGTAAGAGCGTGTTTGACAAAGTCAACATGTTCCATAAGATTCCTATGCAAAGGAAGTTCGGCAGGGGGAAACTTTCTTGAACATTTTGGTGTAGCATTCTTCTATCCTTAGAATTATGCTACTCAGAGACACAAAGACACACCGAAACACGGTAACACACAACTAGGATCATTTTCTAAAAATCATTTTTTCTTTTATTCACCGGACTTTCAACGCAAATTTAAACTAAAGTACAAGGGCTGGGACAGATATACCGGACATAACCAAGATCGCACAAAGATGTTGGGAAAAAGCATCTTTATTCCTCTACCTAATCACCATTCAGCTCGATACACTTTTCCCAGCGATGCTCAACAGTTTCCATACTCTGCTTGTAGTGATAACCGTCAAGCTCTGCAAAATAGTCATCAACTGCAGGCTCCACGTCTTCACTGTTGGCAAATCGTTTACCACCAAGTTATTTCTTCAACTTTGGAAACAGAAAATAATCAGTGGGGCTAATTCTGACGAACAGAGTGCATGAGGAAGCAATTCGAACTTTGGATGTATGAACTGGTGTATTGTCTCAATCAAACAACTCTTTCGCTAAATGCGACCATTTTACTTGATTTCATCACTCAAACACTGCAACAAGTTCGCAAAATACTCATAATTTATTGTTTGTCGTTTTTGAAGACAATTAATGAACATTATCCTTCGTGCACCAGAAAAAGCTGACGCTATGACCTTGCCTGCAGGTTTCCCATCTTCACCTCCTTCGGTGCCGATCCTCCCCTTTCAGTGTACTGTTTCCATTGTTCCTTCGTCTCAGGTGTGAAACGATGAACCCATGTTTCATCTATGGCTCTATGCTTATGAATCGACAGAAAAGCTCAGGTTTATCGCGGCGAAATATCGCGAAACACTCGGCTGAAACATCTTCACGACGCTGTTTTTGTTCCATTGCGAGCAAACGCGGCACTTTGCCACAGCTTTCTCGTGTCCAAATTTTCAGTTAGACTGCGATATACAGCACTTTTTGTAATGCTTGCAATGTCTGCCAACTCGCGCACTTTCAGTCGATCGTCATCCAACACAATTTTATGAATTTTCTTTACAATTCATGTATATCATTTGGTGCACCACTGCGATATTCGCCCTTACTGCCCATACTGCCTCGCTTAAACTCTGCCACCCAATATATCATTGTTGCAAATGAAAGAGCAGACTCCCCTAGAGTAAAACCTAAGTCAGCCTTACTGTTAGTTGGACTAAAATTTTTCAAACGAAAGATATTGTATCGCATAACGATGACCAGTTATATGCATGTTTACAAATTCACTGAGAGCATTAATTGTTAATGGCTGCCAAGCAACTCGTACTAAACAACGTAGCATCGTCAAACTTCGAGCTTTATGAGGCTGGTACTTTCTGCCATAATCATTTGTTATGAACAACAACCCGATTAATACGTCAGCTCGGGTACTCCTGGGACATGTATCAAAATGTTGAATGGAAAGTAATTCTTTCTAAACCTATTATGTGCACGGTAGAGAGAGTAAACAGAAAGGAAGAGGTAAGAATTTACATTTTAAAAATTCAACCTAATCTATACGTTGTTTACTGCGGTGCAGTAGTTTCAGTAACTGTGAGGAACTTCATGGTATCAGTATTTTATATGTAACACCTAAAGGGAAACGTTTCTGGGAGATTTTTGTCACTGTAGCAACTATAGTGTATATTTTCAATTAATTTGTTTTTGAGGCGGAGCTGTGTCTGAGCGGCAGACCGTTCGGCCCGGGTTCGGTGCCATACTTAGGGGCCCGCAAGTGGTATTTGTGGTGGACGAAGCGGCCTCTGCGCGGATTTTCTCCAGATTCTCCGGTTTCCCCCATCATTCATTCCACCATTTACTCCATCATCACCTTTCCGATAATCTATTTCGCGTGCATTTCTTGTCATTCTCTTCCTCACTATCATACTGGTGCTTGGCTGACCATCTGCTTCCAAGTCTTCACTCTGTCCGCTCTATAGGTCCCTCTGCTCCATGACAGACGTCTGACCCTAGTACAGCCTTGTAAGTCCTAGGGGTGTATGTTCTACATACGGAGAGGGTAATCAGCTAGTAAAGAAGATTCCCTTTTGCTATAAAATGCCATTACACAATTTGACTTTTTAAGAGTTGGTAGACATCATCAATTACGTTAATCTTTTATTCGGTGAGATCGCGGCTACCAGTGAAGTTAGCGCTCCAAAGATTAAAGTTATTGCATTCCACCCAAAAATTCGATGTCCAGATTTCACCGGAACTATATGCTTTGAGACACCCTGAAAAAAAAATAGAAAAAGGTCCGTGTATGTGTGTTTGTGTGTCTGTGGACAGCATAACTCAAAAACGAAAAGTCGGTTAAAACCCAAGGTGGTATTTAAGTTTAATGTCTTTCAAGGATGCGGCACGCAGATTTTGAAGAAAATAGCCCCACCCTAAACTACCCTTTACATGGAACATTTTTCGAAAATTTTGATTTTCTTGAATAAGTCTAACGATTTTGATTAAAATGTCATATGTTTGAGATATTTTTATAACAAATGAAATGTATATCTTGAATTTTCTGGCTATAGCCCCTGTAGTCGTATTTACTCTGGGGGACTTTTGCATAACTGGTAAACCGTTAGAGATAGACCAAATCATACGATACAAAAAATGTAGATCTTGCTAAAATACACATGTATTTGTCTCAATGAATTTTCTTGTAGGATGAACCATTTTGGAGATATTCCTTGTTATGTGGTTGAGTTTCGGAAAACTCTTTCCTGAAATGGAACATCGTTGTTCATTTATTTATATGTTAAGTGTGCAAAGAGAACGGAATCTCAAAGCTTTAAAAGATTTGACTATCGCACAAAGCCTACTGTATTCTAATATTACCCTTGCTCCTACAAGGAAATAACCAATAAGATAATTTGTACAAATGTTTATCTCAACTAATAAGAAGAAGATATACGAATAAGAGTTTGTAAGACTGGTTAGTACTGGAGCAGAGAAAGTCATGCGAGTGCAACACATCAGATTTTTCCCAGACAATTTAGACTGAACTTAAGTTTTTAATTCTTCGCATTTCTCTCAAAATTTGAGTGTGTATTAAAGAGTTATCCACATAGTATGTTTGAGTATAGTATGTCCTGATTACCTGCAATTATTCAGGAAGTTGTGTGATAGGCACATTGATTCATTATTTATTTGATGCATTTAGAACTAGGACACGTGACGTCATCTGAACACACGGATCCAGGACTATTCCACTGACGTCCGTAGTTCCAAAGCAGTGTAGACTTGCTGTGCGCTCTGTGTTCACGTTCTGTTTTGCGCTATACAAAGTTCGTATGCCACAATCATCACATGCCACATTGAAAACATTAGTGGAAGAATTTGGTGCAAATAATTTCACTGTGAATGGAGAAAATATAAAATGCAGTTTGTGTCATTTAGAAATACGAAATTGTAAAGAGAAGCGAAAATTGCTAAACTAACACTACTGAAAGAAAAAAAAAAGTCATTTGAGGAAGACAAATGAACAACGACAGTTCACCACTATAATTGAAGTTCTTTGAATATATGTGTAAAATAATGATGCACACCAATATACAATTTTACTTTTTCCCGGGTTTTAAAACGTCATTAGGAAACATACTAAAATATTTCGCAAACAGACGAAAGAGAAGATAATACAACAGTAAATGTGTATCTTTTGTACTATATATGTATCTGTAATGCCTGTTTTTTTTAAATTAGATTTGTTGTTACACCCTTGACTCTAATGTTTACAGTTTTTAGTTACCTGGGTCATCATCCCCCCCCTCCTACCCTCACAACATTAACCACACATGCTCGCAGCGCACATGCATTGCAAGCAAAAGGACATTGTCCTAGCTGTAGTTTAGCGATGTCCAACCTTGCCTCTTAATTGTCTTGCGTAATGAGCTGCTACTCCCCACCTCATCCTTCAGTCGGAGGGTGAATCAGCTCACAGCCAGTCAGTACCCAGTTATAGACATAAACAGGCGATTCCATGACAGTTTCTTAGTCATCACTTGAATTTCCTGGAAGTGTACTCAGAAGACCTATTCATTCTGAACGATGCTTGCAGAAAAGATAAACAGTAAGAGACAAACAAACGCTTACTAAATAAAAAACGTGGATCTCCTTAAAACACACAATTTATGTAAAACACTTATTTTTTTTCCTTTTGAGTGAGCTATTTCCGAGATATCATTTATTATTCTTATTTGAATTTGCCCTAATTTATACTTTTTTCGAATAGGAATATGTTATTCGTTGTTTTATCGCTTGGCCTTGCAAGGAGGTCGGAATTTCAAAGGCATCGCACAGCAACCAGTACTTAAAAAAATGCACTGTCACTTAAAGCCTACTGTATGCCCATGTTCCCCTTGCACCTACAAGAAAATTGGCAATAAAACAGTTTTTGAAAATGCTTATGCAGATTAAAATGTAGTGGATAGAAATAAACACTTGCAAGAATATTCGTATAAGAATGAATATAGCTCCACATATATTTGCGAGTAGTTTCTACAAATTTAACTATATTGAAAGTTTGTTTTCAAAACAGGTTACGCGACGATCACTTCATGTATCTTCTAGGGCTGTACACTTCGACTTTGTCGCCAAACATTGATAGACTTCATGGCCGTCAGTAGTCCCAAAGAAGTAACTAATGAACACATGTTTATCGCATAAGGTTTGAAAGTGCGTTCGTAGATCAAACAGAACGCACATATAACCAAAGCGTCATTGCAACACAATTGAGTGTTAAAAGAGTGCCACAGTCCGTAAAGTGGAAGGAGATAGATCCAACCTCCTCTCTTTCGTGAATGTTGGACATAGCTGCTGTAGATGTATTACAAACACCATGAACGCAATTATCATACGGTATGATTCATACCCTAAATCACCTACCACTCTCCTGAAAGTTTGTCAGTTGAATACTGTTATAGCTTATGTAGATATAATTATAATTATAAAATACTCAGCACAAATGTGAATAAGGTAGGCTAGCAAGAAATATGTTTCTGCAGCCTTGCCTCTTTTCGTCTAGCGATACAAGATCGTAGCCAGCGAGGTCGGCTTGTGGAGCAATCAAGACTCTGGGATGCTGATTGCTTTTCCAATGTAGAAACTGGCAAGAAAAAATCCTTCTCCTCTGCCCTTCTTCCCCGCTCCTTAAAGCCACATCACGATCTTTTATCATCCATTAACTGCGAAGTGGATTCGGTCGACCTATCCCCAGCACAGAAATGAAAACTCCAGTCCTGATGACTTTCCCTTGTCGGTGCTTCAAAACGGCGTATGAATTATTACATTACCTATTGTATTCCACGTTTGGTAAATGGTTGAGTGGAAAATCTGCTACGGGAACGTTGACCACCGAAAACATTGTTTGTAAGTGCTATTGCATCAGTGTTTTCAAGTATCATTTTGTCTCCTCAAAGGAATATCTTCACTAAAACTAACGGCATCTATAATCATTCTGTGTGTCGTTAGAAAGCAAGCAAACAAAACAGACTTCATACAAACAAGAGAATACTGTAAACCTAATTATGAACATCCAGAGGCTGGAGAAATTTGAATTAACCCTAATTGTTGAGAGGGCGAAAATTAAGGATTAATTCCAGTTTATTCACAGAAAGTTTGCACTCTCGCGTGTTAGTGAGAGAAACAATCATGTAATAAGTTTATAATCAAAAGCAGTTACCCAAACAGATTGTGGTAAATATACTCGTTCAGTTATCCTTAAAATCGCTTCTTCACCCTTTATTTCCTTTGCTTATATTTTTGTTGCCTTCGCATGCACAAATTGTCACATATACAAACTCTTTTCCTATAAACTCAGTCAAAATTAGTAACAAAACACACATGAACTTAGTTTACCTTAGCACCACGTAAGATTAAACATAGGCAATGCTTCCCGCACGAAAGCACGGTGCTTAGCTTTGCATAGATGATCCGTCCCAACTTCACAATATTTATATGTCTAATAAAGTGTTTAATTCAGGGCTAGGAAACGGTGCTCACTGGACACAGCCTGCTCATGGCCTTGCAATAATAACTACATCTTTACCAGGTAAAACAATGAGGGTAGCTCAAGTTATCCCGCGAGTCGTCCAAATTTGATTTAATTTCTCTTACCAATGTTAAATTGTGGAATGCCCTAAAAGAGATCAAATTTTTTTTGCTGGATTGCCGAAAATATCAACTTCAAGTTTTGGACGTGTCTATTATATAAACCTGTTTAAAAATTTCAGGAGATATTTAAAAACACGCTTAATTTCACATGAGGTTTCACATATAAAGTAGATGTTATCCAAATACCCCGCAAAATTAGCTTAAAATATAGCCAGCATATATAACATTAGGAAAAATCATATTTTTTTAAAACAACCAATAAAAAATATCAGTGATAAGTTGTATTCAAAACCTTCAGAAATAATTTATACATTTTTTAAGTCTGCCACTCTAAATACATTCTGAGGAATTTCGGAGTTTACAAGTACTATTTTGACATTGGCATTCCGAATCCTTTGGGCATCTTTGAAGCACATTTTTATAACTTTAGCTGAAATACTCGGCGTTGCCCGTGGTTTGACTATTTATCTCTAAAACATTCGGACTAAGCTTGCACTTGCCCAATAGCCTTGTGGTTCTTTGGAGACATTTAAAAATATATTACTTAACATGCTTAAACGAATATATAATTAAAATCCTAAGGATACTGTAAGTAATAAAAATAAACTAAATAATAAAAACACTGGGAAGACACTATGCAAATACCAGAGCAAGAAAAGTGGGTAGAGAAAACCATGTGAATTTAATCGTTGCATTTCTGTTTCGACAATATAGAAAAATGTGTGGACTGTATGTAGAAGAGTGATAAGAGAAATACGTGTGTTAGGTAAAAGGACAGTGAGTTAAGAAAACCATGTGAATGTAATACGTTTCATTAGTATTTCAATCATTTATAGAATTACATGTTGAAGAGCGAGTAGACAACAAAATGTGAATGTGTAACATAAAAGAAGAGTAGAGAAAACCATTTGAACGTAATACGATGTATTTCTATTTCAAACATATAGAAAATTATCATGTGTTGTTTGTAGAAGTGGGAATAGAGACAGAAATGTTGTGTTTCGTAAAAGAAAAGCGAGTAGGGAAGGGTATGTGAATATAATATGTTGCATAGTAAAATTAATAGTATAAAAATCATCTCTATGAAAAATCATTTAGATCTGCCAATTTTCATCACATTCGTATGAATGATACAGCAGCCCATAAGCGAGAAACAATAGATGGCCTGATTGACTCAGAGAAATATTGTCTTTAGGTGGGTTCAAACAAAACAGCGCCACTTTTCCGGAAAACAACAGTAAAAACCGTACTAATTACTTTGCTGACAGCAATTAAAATACAGAAATGCACATTTTCAATGCGGATTGCGTGCAGCTGCGTGTATCTCTTTATCCGTTTAGATCGTTTTATCACTGTATGTGATCTGCACATTCACTGAATATAAGCTGGAAATTAACTCAAAACATCACTGATGGAGTCGACAGCCATATGCTGAATTGAGCTGTCCACCAATCATCGCCTAGTAATACGATTAAGGAAATTAAGTAGTTTTTGTTTGGGAGTGTAAGTTGTTAAAGATATAGATATTTTGTAAATACGGGTTTCCAAACACCACTCAATTGCCAGCACCAAATGTCGATTTAAGCCGATAATCAGATTCGAAATCACAACGCTTCAGTTCCGAAACTAATGATTCAGAAGTGTAACGCTCCAAAGCACTAGGACGTGAATTCGATCTCGCTTTGTAGACCCTTTGTTACAACGGATGTATCCAATGAAAGTAATTGTTTCTGCTGGCCACTAAATTGGTGCTGTGTTTCTGGGTTTTAAAATAAATTGTGTGATAACGACATCTTCTCAATCGGATTAATCAGGTTTATAGACCGGTAGCTTTCCCATCAGCAATTAAAGTACAATTCAAAATGAAAGGAAACAGATAAAGTAAAAACACCTGGAATGGTTTCTGTATAAGGGTTGCCAACCTGTACGATAATTATGGGGGTGTACGATAATTTCGATATCAGCGAAATATCATTTACACTGGTTTGTCACATCAGCGAACTGAAATTAATGACAAATAGCGACACCACTTTTTCCCTCATGGCCTGTTTCCACCTCTCTAAGGCAACTATTTCATATTCCACTAATACTTCTACGCTCCGTTCTCTTGTTGCCAGTGTGCCCAGATCTGGTAATCTCAGTGAAGGCGGCAGTGTTCAGAAAACTGATGATCAATGGACAAACCTCGGAATACGTGATATTCCGTGTGAAATAAAGAACATGCCAACGGCGAACCTTACCTAGGAGGAGTGCGGAGCTTTTCCCCGGACTAATAGCTATTCTCCACTTCTCACTCCAGCGGCCAATTCATTGAGTTATCGTGAAGGGAAGGGAGGCAATATCTCACATTCTTGTTTTGTGCCATGATAAGGACATCGTCCGCATGCTGCAATCGGACATGTATGCTGCGAAGAGTAGCGGGAAGAGTACACTGTCCTCTGGGACTCCTGCCGCTATGTCTCTTAGTGCAGACAGTCTGCCTTCCACTTCCACTCTGAAAGTGCGGTGCTGAAGAAAACTGCTAATTAATGTGAGATATGGGGAGGGATGTTTGCCTACTTTAGTTTGTACGAAAACCAAACTGGTGATCCGGTAGGAGTTTCCTTTCCTCAAAAAGAGGCGTTAGGCGGGTGAGGAGCAACCACTCGAAAACTTTTGAGACGGTTGAGAGAATACTGATGGAGAGGTAGTTGTTAGGAAAGACTGGGTACTTGCCAGGTTTCAGAATACACACCACCGTCGCCTCCTTCCAGCATGCTGGAAAGTGACAGAGACGTAGGTATGCATTGAAAATCCGGATCAAGCCTTTTTGGGTAGGTGCTGAAGCACGAGCGCCGTGACGCCGTCATGTCCAGGGGATTTATTGGGGTTTAGACTTTGGATTTCGGAGATCGCCGCTTTCGGGGTGATTATAGGAACTTGGACCTCCTCGTGTAGCTGCCATGGTTCCTCATATAATATGTAATCCATGGTCGCTTCCACAAGTTCCGTAAAGTCTTCATCTTGTGGGTCCTCCCGGGGTTCGAACTGTACCTCAAGATGGTTCGCGAACACAGTGGTTTTCTCGTCTGGCTCAAACGCGAGCCGCCCACGAGTGCCATGCATGGGATGCTGGTATTGGGTCTTGTCCTTCCTCAAGGCCCTTATAATCCGTCATGGTTTCTTTTCCTGAAGGTTTACATTCTGAAGAGTGTTTTCCAAGGCTGTTGTTCTATGCGCACGGAGCAGTCGCCTTGCCAGGGTTTTGAACCTCTGGTATCCTGCTCCTATCCTGGGATGGCGGAGACGCTGCCATAGCTTCCGAACAATTACCTTGGCCTTTAGTAACTGCCTTTGCAGTCTCTTATTGTTTTCATATCCAAAGGCTCGTGTTCCTCTTCTCCCATCTCCACCATATCTGTACCAATGAATGCAATTGCCATTCTAACTGCAATCCAAGCAGGGTCAGAAACTTCTGGCCTATGCGGATGGTTCGTGGTTAGAGCTGGAACAAACAACAGCTCCGTAGTAATTAGGTAACAACTGCAAGTGATAGCACAGAATACTGGATCATGTAAAGGTAAAATTACTAAGGATTATTATATCGTTTCTGATAGAATATCAATCAAACTTAAAATGGGGCCATAATAGTGGATCGCCCTGTATGTAGAGATAATTTATTCTTTATAGAGTTCTGCGGTAAGAAATCTTCAAACAAAGAGAGGAACTTGTTACTGAAAAGCAATACTAGCGCCTTAAATGAGACGGAAAACGAAGAAGCGAAAATTTCAACAAGGTATCCTAGCAGTTATATTATCTTTTCTGCAGCTAAATTACACTTTATTGGATTTTCTCAACCGACGCTATTCAATATGTCAAAGCCCCCAAGACAATCTGTTCTAGAGGTTTGATGTAATTACGCCGCCATGCACTTGTAAGAGGATGCAGTCAAGAGGAAAACATATTCTTAGTTCTCCGAGGTGCTCTCAAATTGCTAGAATTGTCATTATAACATTGTTTTCATATTGGTGATCTCTATGAACAGTTTGGTATTTTCCAAATGTTTTAGACCAGTGAGTACGCTTCGGGCAAGATAAATCATAACGGAGCCTAAATTAAATGTGAAGAGTTCTATGTATATTAAAAGGGTTTATTTTCTTTGTTTTAAAATAATATAGAGGGACACACTTTGACCTACTTATATTATCGCTAACATCTTCCAGGAGAAAGGGATGGACCACAGGAGGTGACAGGCCACACAGACACTGAAATGCGCGGAAATGCTAAAGCTCCCTACAGACGGTGACATTTGTTGTATAGAAGAGATGGCGCCACACGATGGTGCGTCTTATACCACTGTCTTGCATGCCATGTAGTACGAAGCATGTATACACGGCACCACTTCATTCGCAATAAGCTTTAGGAAAACAGCTGGCGTAGAAGATAGATGTACTGCAGCTGCTACTATTTTAATTGTTCATTCTGCAATTTACTGTGATGTTGCACTAGATGCACTACCATAGATCATGAAGGTTGTCGAGAATTCCGTAGGTTAACAAACAATTTGCTCGTGCAAATATTTGCAGTGGCGGTGCTGGCCCGTTTTCTGAACATGGTCATTCAGAATGCTGCATAGTGATTTGTAAGCTTGTACTCCAGGACCGCTTTTAAGAATTTGTTTTCCTTATTAAACTGTGCAACAGAAGTGGTGCACTGGCTTTTCATGTTATTTCATATTTTGTTCATGGCCTTGTTTCCTTTAAAGCATCAAAGAGCATCCAGCTCTGCTTCCGGAAGGACTTTGTTGCACATTTTCCTCAATAAGCTTTACATATGTTTAGCTAACATCAAAACATAGATAGAACTTTCTTATTTTAAAATTATCTTATAGGAACGAACACGAGGTCAAGTAAGAATTTATGCTTATAAGAACTATTTTAGCCCTTAGCGTAACAGCCCATGAAGCACGTGAGACTTGGGAACGCCTTAACTTACGAGCGTCCAGGTCTCGCTACCAGGAGCTTCAACAGTGGCTCTTGATTTATAAACCAGCGATACAGTCCTTCTACAAATGTGTTGGTAAGGCTAAGGCTGCCGAACGAGCTAATAGCCAACATTGTTATTACGCCCTGTTACATGATTTAACTAATCAACAGAGTACCGGCAATGACGTCAGTGGCGGGATAACTGCGATCAAATTAAAAATTCGTAAAATTCAGGAATCCATTTTAGATGGTATACGGGTGCGTTCTCGTGCCCTCTCTATTACCAATGATGAGCGTGCTGCTTTGTACCATGTAGCTTCGGAGAAGAAACGACACCAACGTAAATTCATATGTAATATTTTTACTACCAATGCTACTCTCCTACGCACAACACCTGAAATTCTCCGAGGGGCAGAGGAACACTTCCGACAGCAATACGGTGAACATCCTACTCTTGATTCCTCAAAAAGAGTACTTTATGAGGCTATCAATAAAACTGTGAATCCTACTGATAAGGATGAATTGGACGCACCTATCACCATAGATGAACTTCGGGACGTGATTTTTAAAGTCAGCAACAATTCTGCATCAGGACCAGATGGTATTAGCTATACCTTTTACAAAGTATTTTGGACGATTATTAAAGACCGTCTGCTGCAAATGATGAATGCCATTTTCGCTATGAGCAACCACTTGTCAGGGTTTAATGAACGAATTGTAATTTTAATTCCAAAATGTATAAAACTGCACCATTTTAACAGCTTTATGCCGATAACACTACTGAACACTGATTTTAAATTTTTTACAAAGATTTTAGCCAACAGATTGCGTAAAGTACTGCCAGCTCTGATTGGCCCGGAACAAACTTGTGGACTTCCAGACAGGAAAATCTCGCACAATTTGATACAATTACGGGATGCTGGTAAATACCCTGGGTCAATATGATCACCATCTTCCCAGGAGGCGCAAAAGCTATCGTTTACCCAAGGATGTCTTGGGCTAATTAGCTTCGCTGCTTCCTCATTTCACCAAACATTCCAATGCATTCGGTTTCTCGCTAATTTGACACTGCTTGACTTGCTGGTTAGACAAGCTGACCTTTGCTAAGTGAGCAGAGGGGCATGGGTGCCCCAGGATGGGTAGACATTCTAACTGGCACTCATATCCCTAGTCTATAGCAAGAGAGAGTAACCAATCATCACCATTGGCTGACACTGACACAAATAGCTTGTACATTTGACTACACATTTCATACCTCACGGGTAAATCCATACTAAATGGATAGGTACCGTGGGCATACATCCCGCCCGGGTAAACCCGAGCGACCTGATTTGGCTCTTGGCTCTTGGTATATATCTCGAGGAACATCCCGAGGAAGAGGCAACCTTGTTGTCATTGGACCTCGAGAGAGCATTCGATAATATTGACCATAATTACATTTTTGGTGTCTTGCAGCACATGGGTATTTCTGATCGTATCCTCCAAACCATTAAAATAGTGTACAAGTCTGCATACTCCAGAATCCATATCAATGGATATTTTACTAGGCCAATTCCCATTTTGAGTGGTATACGCCAAGGCTGCCCCTTATCCATGTTATTATTTACAGTTTGCACCGAACCTCTTGTGCGATTGATGAACAAACACGTATTTTCACCTACAGTGCCGACAAGACTACTCACCATAAATACTTATGCCGATGACATGACCCTGCTACTCTGCTACCATCATCAAGTTTTCCTACTTCCTCACGTATTATAGTTTCATGAACAGGCATCTTGTGCGAAGATTAACAATCAAAAATCCTCCTTGATGCCTTTTGGAAGCTGGCCTCGGACGTTAACTGTGGTTGATGTTCCCATTAAAGACCACGTCACTATTCTAGGCCTCCAAATCACCACGAACGTCACAGAAATGGTCAACTTAAATTGGACATCCTTACCGAATCACATCCGCTACTCCCTACAGCGCCACTTGAGTAGAAACCTCAACATTCTCCAGAGAGTTTGGTTTGTTAACCTCATGGGCTTATCAAGCTGTGGTATTTGGCCCAAATTCTACCCATCCCGTTAGAGATTTCCCAGCACATCGAGCTGGCAGTATCATACTATCTGTGGAATGGACATGTATATAAAGTGGCAAAATCTCAACTGTGGGGTCCCGTCATGAATGGAGGCCTCGGACACATTAAGGTTTCCGAAAAATGTTCAGCACTGTTCATTAGAACTTCCTTACAGCTGGGACATCTCAAGGACAACAGGCAACTTCAGTCCAGCACTGGAACATTAATGAACCATGCCATTTATCGCCGGATGGTGAAATTTATTACCACTTCACCTGCGAGTTTCGTTTCGGGGGAGGGGATCCAATTCCTACTACAAAGATCCTCTACCGTCATCTGCTGTTACAGCTTCTTTCCACTCCCACAATAGAGGAAAAATATCCTAACATTTCTTGGAAGAATATCTCGAGAGTTTTTCGCTACGCTGATATCCCGACGGACTGGAAGGCCTCTGCCTACAAGATGCTCAATGCCATAGTACCCACAGCAGAAAAACAATATCGCCACAACATCTCCAATTCACCGTATTGTTCTCGATGCCACAACCTTGACACCCTTCACCACCATCTTACAACGTACATTCCCGAAACTTGGCACTGGATATAACATAAAATCCGCTGCATTACTAGGGCAGATAACCCTAATACCATTCGCAGGGCGATCCTGCAGCTAGATATCCAGGTGAAACAACACGTCTTTGCCCAAATATGGCTTATTATGGGCTATATCCACTATATTTTGCAGGATCCATCTCCTAGTGTCCGTGGCCTTGAGAGATTTTTAACGGAACATAGGACGCGCCTCAAAAGGAAAAAACGCGACTTTCTCTTGATGCCACACCCTAACATAGATCTCCTTTCTGTGTAAAGGATTGTGCCAGCTGGATGGCGGTGTCACCATCTCGGAAGTGTCATCGCCCAGTTGCCAGATGAAACCAAATAGAGGACTAGCAAAGGTAACTGACATCATGCAATGAACAGTAATATGCTTTACCAAGTGAAAGACAGTTACCAAAATGCAATAATGGTTTAGTATTGTACACCCGATTGTAATTTCAATGTGTTTCTTTTATCTAATTTAATTAAATAGAAAAAAGGGCCAAGGCTTGCCACCCACCCTCCGCGTCCCCCACCTCTGCACACTACATGTGTCATTGGTGGGGTGCAGTAGTGGAGGGTGGGACGTGGGCGGCGCCCTGAGCCCTTCCGGCCGTTTATAACTATAAAATATGAAAAACTGCTTGGGAACTATTAACCTTTTAAGACAGTATGTTATGCTATTACACGTATATTTAAATATGCAATTTTTTATTAGCCCTACTTAGAGCTGGACTTTTCTTTTAAACTTAAGCCCAGTCCTGTTTTACTAAATACATGTTAAATAAGCCAATCGTATTAAAAACGGTCTTCACATGAGCTGCGTCTCAAAGAAAAATCGTTCAGTTTATAAAGGTTTTGAAGCCGAAATTGTGAACGCCATAATTATGGACATGATACTGCGTCACATGGCAGAATTAAATAATCAGGAAATGTTAAAGTCGTTACATTTATAAAGCTACAGAATCTGGAAGGATTAGTTACGGTTAAAATTTGTCAGAAGGGACACGTAATGTTGCAGGCATGTCATTAGTGGTAAATTCCAGATAGCCTGATACATAGTAATACCGGTTTTCCTGGAAATCGCTCAGTGCAGGTGTTGAGCAGGAAAAGAAGGGAGGGCCGCGGAGACTTCTTCGAAAACCGTCGTAGGGGTAATTATGAGATGAAGAACATTGAGAGCGTCATGCCGCGGAGTTTTCGCGCCATGAAATTGGAGGGGTTTTTGAGGGAAAGTCCGAGGTGACTTCTGACCGGGAACGCACTTGCCCTCCAGAAGCCGGACGGAGCGGGTCCGTACACTTGTCGCCCAGATCTCCGAGCGAGCACTTCAGTCACGGGACTTGTATTCCGGATCCTCGAGCGTGAGGACAGATTATATTTAAGAGTAACAATCTTCTGTCTTAGTAAAGACACAGTAACGACTTAACGTTGCTAATAGCAACAGGCAAATCTCACGCATTCTTATTTTGGTGAGAATAAAAGTGTTTCAACGAGAGTTCTAGCTTTCATTCGCAAACACCCACGCATACCCAGAAATTAAGATCACATGCCAGAGCAGCCGGCGCAGAAATCACCTGAAAGTAGCATTCCGCGTAGGATAGCGGAAGTGAGGAGCACTTCCTAATACTTCCTAATACCACAACCCTAATACCGCATCAGTTTTCAATTTTGCATTCCTTTTAAAGAACTGGTTCAAAATGCTGCGGAAAGAATCGTCATTTGTATATGCCAATACCTGATAATATAAATTCTATCCGACCTCAGACCTTAGCAGCAGTCCATTCCCAAACCAAGTCTAGTTTCCCATAAAGAGGAAGCTAGATTTCCATATGGCCGACCAAATGGTCGACAAGTACGGTAAATACTACCTTGTTACTTTCAGAGTATGAAGTGTTGCCTATCTCCAAAAATAATAAGGAACAGGTGAACCATCTTGTATAGAACGCTGCTAGGTGTCGCCCTGTAGGTGGGACTTAAGTTGATAAAGAAGCATGTATTTCTAAAGCTCTCTTATTTTCCTTTGTAAAACACATACATAAGTTTTTTACTCTGATCGATTATGGACTGCTTATAGACTGCCCGGGTTATGTAGATACAGTGGTTACTGACAGGAAGCCTTCCTCTTAGCATCTCTGTGGCTCACGGCAACTTCTGTTTCACATGGCTATTACGAAAACATTTATTTTTAAGTCGTGAAGCCTGGATACGTCAGCAGTTAGCCGATATAATTGAATACGTTCTAGGCTTAAGGTTCAGAAATACTTCAATTTTTCCACTTCAAGCTGTTCAGCATTAGTCTCCATTAGGTTTATCAGCCGACTTAACCGGTTTTGTCTATTCTCGCCCACTGCACGCATACCGGATCTCATAAATCACACTGGAACAGCTGACAATAGACTCTTCTTCGTAGAACAGAGTCGAGACGGGCGTCAGAGATGATACACGTATCACTTTCTCATTAATGGTTACACGTTTAGTACATACTTGTACCATTTTGTACCTTGGCAGTAATTCCCCCTAAGGATAAACAGTTCGTTTTTCTATTTAACATTTTCTCATTAGCGTTCATTTCATCGTTGTCAACATATAGTTAGGAAAACTGTAAAATAAGTATAAACAGTCGAAATGAAGCTACGGTTGCATATTAGTGTACCTTCTAACTGACGCCATACGGTCGACGGAACGACCTCTGCATCATCTTCCTCCAACCACAGATAATTTCACGACATCGGCAATGACATGTCACGATTACATTCTTTCGGCCACTTCTGGAGATCTGGAATCAAATATCTGAATTAAGTAAATCCTCAATAGTTCTCTTTAAACCTATGAAGAGAAAAGTCCGCACTTTCAGACCTCCCAGCGAAGAGAACGTTTAACAGAAACCGAGAATCCGATCTAAGTATTATCCTTAGTAAACTTTAAAACTACTGCATCACCACGGGGATTGTTTTCTATAAACAGAAAAAATACGTCATCATCTAATGGACTGTTTGAAAATTTGCAGTTCTTGATTTACCTAGCTCTCACCTAAACCCATACCACCCATGATTTAAAAATTTAAAATATATTTCCGGACCATGTATGCAATTAAATTGCTATTTATGTAACGATCCTAGAATGAGAGTTATTAAGAGGCGAGTGACGGGTAACTTACGACGCAGAAGAGCTTCTTGATAACATTATATGAGAGTTGCATGCAATAGTTCTTCTACGAACCTTAGATAAACAATAAGGATTTAATATTTAGGTGCATAAAAAAAGAAAATATAAATCTATTTAGAATTAGCATTACTAGTAACTATCCCCAACACAATAACAAATACTACACGAGAATCCACAAAAACAGGATGGTATGAAATCTGTAAAGAGTGCATGAATTTGCAATCTGAATCCTGTAAATCTGAATATCTTTTGTTACTTATTACAGTGGAAAATGCACGGTACGTAACGTTGAGATTAACATATTTGGAAATATATGGCAAACAAATACCTACCTATCTTAACCTTCCTGACCCACGGTCATTCACTGGCCACTACTTCCGCAGGAGTTCTACAACTATGTTAGTTGATGCAGATGGTGACATTGCACCTCTAAAATACCACAGTGGTTAGAAATCCGCAACAGCAGCTGAAATTTATACAAATGAACCTCTTGAAAATAAACTAATGATAAAAACACACAAATAAATATAATTTCACTGTCTACTTCAACTAAATTTCATAAGGCTTCATTACCACAAATTATCTACGAAAATTGAACTACACAAAATGGGTGTATTAACAAGATACATGACAGATTTTGCGTTTTTAAAATCTTTGTTACTAAACGTTTGTAAAATGTGTACAGAGATTGATTATAATTTCATTGGAAAGAATGAAAACAGGGAAACAAATTTAATATTTGTTGAATCGACTGTTTTTCAGTGGCTCGGACTAGGTCGACGTACAAGCGCGGAAATCTGTATCGAAATGGACTTCATTTTGATACAGATTTCTAGCAGCAAATGAGCACATTTAGGTATAAGAGCCGAAAAACAATATTTTGATATTGTTTCTTAG
This sequence comes from Tenodera sinensis, assembly GCA_030765045.1. NCBI lineage: Eukaryota > Metazoa > Arthropoda > Insecta > Mantodea > Mantidae > Tenodera > Tenodera sinensis. The sequence continues at coordinate 36,292,159 of CM060966.1, read as the reverse complement.
CAAATGTAACTATAGTGAAGGCGACCTCTATAGTAAGAATCTCCACAGAAAACCCCAGTAGGTTATTCGGTAGTGTTGGAAATTTACAAGTGTAAAAACAGTCTATGTACTCAAAAATCTCTAGTTAGTCTGATCGGAATAAATTACGATGTTAGAAGGTCAATTAAGTTGGCTACAATGCATTGACACTGAATAAAATCATGGAGTATAATTTACATAATTTTCAACAAAATAAAAACTATGGCTTTCAGAACCATACATCATAATTTGATTACTTTAATAATTAACATTTATTTAATTTAATTAGTATATAATGTGTAATTTTATTGTGGGGAAGATTTAAGCCATGAAATAAGTAAACTTATAAAAGAGTACGGGAAGATAGTAAGAACATTAACAAACGAAAGTAGGAAAGCCCCATCATGATGACGTTTTACAAAGTTACGATCATCATCCACCCACAGTAATGTACAATCATAAACTGGACATTGAACAGGTCATAAGACGCAAAAAGGGGGGGAGTAGATTTAAAAACTCCTGATGTGTTGCACTGGCATGACCTTCTCTACTCTTGTACCAACCATTCGTACAAATTCTTATTCCTGTATCTTCTTCATGTTAGTCAAGACAAACATTTGCAGAAATTATCTTACTGCTTATTTCCTTGTAGGTGCAAGGAGAATATGAGAATACAGTAGGCTTTGAGCAATAGTCAAATCGTTTAAAGCTTTGGGATTCCGTTATCTTTGAATGGCTAAGATATAAGAAAAATGAATAACGATCTTCTATTTTATGAGAGTTTAAGTATTACAAAAGTCACACAAATAACAAGGAATATCTCCTAAATAGTTCACTCCACTAAAAAATGCATTTTTACATAAATTGTGTGTTTTAACGAGATCTACATTCTTTGTGTAGTACTATTTAGTTTCTACAATTTACCAGTTATGGAAGTCATCAAGGGTAAACAGGACTCAAAGGTATTATGGCCAGAAAATTCTAGATACACGTTTCATTTGCCACAAAAAAATCTTAAACATATGGCATTTTAATAAAAATCGTCAGAGCCATTTTTGAGAAAATCAAAATTCTCAACAAAGTTTCCATGTAAATGGCAGTTTAGGGTGGAGGAATTTTCTTCAAAAGCTTTCTGTTGCATTCTTGAAAAATATTAAACCACCTTTGTTTAGCTGACTTCATTTTTTAGTTATCTTGTTCACAGAGAGACACACAGACATACATGGAACTTTCTGTAAAACTGCTCTTTCTTGAATTCAGGGGCCGTGGAAACACATATTTCCGGTGAAATCTTGGCATGGAAATATTGGGCCAAATACAATGCTTCCCCTACCTAGTAGCAGGGAAAGTAAAAATGACTTAGAGTACTTTAAAAAAATAAAAAATAAGTATTTCAAAAAGCATGTTTGCGTTGTAGACTGAGCATAGGCTTTTTAATCTTTTATTGTCTACTCAGTTCAAGTTTTCTTTTTGTAAAGTGTCTTAAAAATAAGCAGCCTATCTGTATGTGTGACGGTTGCTTTAACGAGAGCTTGTTAAGTATCCTCTTGTTATCAAACGAGAAATACGTGTGATAATCTTCTCTCGACTATAAGATCTGGTTCCCTCAACCTCAGTTTTATAGCTATAGGAACATATCTCTTGGGTTTATGTTTAGTGTAACAATTCCAGCAGAGTGTACCCGTGCATTTTATTATACGAGAGAGACGACTCCTGCCTGAGCTGGTAAAAAAGGAAACGAATTTACACCGCAACAGAAGAGCGTTATGTTGCACTCGAGGGGTGGAGCTGCATAAGCGAGAGGGCGGGAATTCCGTTGTCGTCTTGGGCTCGTAAATCGGCTCCGTCACGGACAGGCACTTCTCTTCTTATTGACGTCGTAACCAACGGTGAAGAAATCACAGTTTGTTGTTAGAGTTGAAGCAGTTGTAGAACCGCGGTGATTCATGGATCCTAGGACCCTGCTGTGAAGAAGATGGCAGTCGTTACGTTCCCCACCCAGCCCTCCAAAAGCTCCCCTGCTCGTAGCAAATTTATCTAGCAAATGCAAGTCTGCAAATTTACTAACACTGCCGTTGTCAGTACAGAGATTATGTAGTAACCAATTGACAAGCCCGAGCTGCAAGAGCTGAGATTCCTATTCGCTCTTTTCTAGTTTTGGAATCAAATGTCACCAACCTCACCTGTTTTGCATTTTACTTACGAAGGCTTCTCGAACCTTTTCTTCTCTTTTTTGGAGGAGGGATAATGTTTTGTCCATTTCTTACCATTTACCTCTAATCATACAAAAGTTATCCACAATGAACAGGACTTCAGAGGAGAAGCTGTTGCCAACAAATTCAGGATAATTATGCTTAATTGAAAATTAGTTGTTCTTTCACATTAACCTTTGTAGGACAAAGATTGCAAAGCTAAAGGCACACTGAAAAATTCAACGCCATAATCGGGATTTAAACCACGGATCTTTTGGTCTCCATCCAGGTGCTCGTCCTATGAGTCATATGAATTTGGGATCTCCTTATGGTTCTCCGGGAGAAGATGCAAGTCAGTTGTGGAATTTAATGTTGTACTGGCATATTGCCGTAGTAGCTCACAAGAAAGAGCAACCAGACGAGGCCGGAAGATCCACGGTTCAAATCCTGGTTATGGCATGAACTTTGTCAGTATGATTCCAGCTTAGCTATATATTTCATTTTTCGTGAACATATCTTAAACATATAGTATTTTAATCCAAATGGTTACAACCATTTTCTGAAAAAATCAAAAGTTTTCAAAACTTTGTCAAGTAAGGGATAACTTGAGGTAGGGTGACTTCCTTTCAAATCTTCCTGTCAGATCCTTGAAACATGGAAACTTAAATACTAAGTTACATATTTAACTAACTTTTCTTTTTTGAGTTATATTTACATACGCATAGATGGACACACATTTTTCTTTTTGGTTTCTCTACTAAAAAGTGGAAGGAAGTATTGTATTCCACCCAAAAATTCGATGTCAAGATTTCACCGGAAATATATGTTTAAGGATCCCCTGAATAATAATAATAATAATAATAATAAAAAAAAAAAAAAAAAAAAAAAGCATTTTTAGGAAAAGGTCCGTGAGTGTGTCTGACTGTGTGCCTGTATGTGTGTGATGTGTGTGTGTGTGTGTGTGTGTGTGTGTGTCAGTCTGTGGACAACATAACTCAAAAACGAAAATTTGGTTAAAAACCAAAGTTGGTATTTAAGTTTAATGTCTTTCAAGGATGCGATACGAAGATTTTGAAGAAAATAGCCCCACCCTAAACTAGTCTTTACATAGAAAAGTTTTCAAAACTTTTGATCTTCCTGAAAATGACTTTGATTAAAATGCCATATGTTTATGATATTTATATGGCAAATTAAATGCATATTTTGAATTTTCTGCCCATAGCCCATGTAGTCCTGTCTGCTCTTGATGACTTTTGCATAACCGTAAGAGATCAAATGTTACTATACAAATGCTGTAGATGCTATTAAAATACACAAGATGTGTCTAAATGCATTTTTATGAAATGAACCTTTTCGCAGATATTCCTTGATATTTCTATGAATTTTGCAGTACTTAAAATTTTCTCAATGGGAGGTCGTTATTCATTTTTATCTTATTCTGCAAAGAGAACGGAATTTGAAAGCTTTGATATAGCAACCAGTTTTAAAAGATTTGACTATCGCTCAAAGCCTATTGTATTTCTATATTCCCCTTGTACCTACAAGAAAATTAACAATAAGGTAATTGCTGCTATACATGAAGAAGATAGAGGAATAAGAGTTTGTAAGAATAATTTGTACTAGAGTGCAACACATCAGATTTTTAAAAGTAGTACGCACAAATTAATGCAATACTTAAGAATGTGGCCACTTCAAGCATGGTTTAGAAATTAACGTAAATGTGTATACCCGTTTTTAATTATAGTGGATACAGTCCGCTGAGAAACGTTCTGCACATCATAAAACTTAACTTCTTATAAATTGCAAAAAGCTCTTCAACACAATAGATAGTTTTCTAAACGATTATTTCATATTTTCTGATAACGATTATAACAAAATAAATTAATTAAAGGACTACAGGTTTCCTCTCTGCAAAGTTTTACTTAATACTACTTAAACTGCTGTTTTTGCTTGCGAGGCGGAGTACAGCAAAGGTAAAAGGCAACGCATTCGGAAAGTAAAGTTTTACCTAAAATTAATCATAAAGAATGATGTAGAAAATGTGCATGAATTTACTAGCTGTAGCCACAGTAAACTCCCTGGAGATGATGTCAAACCCACTGCTGATTAATGTGATCAGTCCATTTGCCCTGGCTATCTCCTCTCACGTCCCAAGAGAGTATCTGGATACTCAGCTGGGCATTTTAACCAATCCCTTGGGACTATCATGTTTGTCGTTAATACTTCACTTAACACTGGTGTATAAAGCTTTCGCCGCAATCCTCTGGTTACAATTCATTGATGGAAAATTCAAAATGCATTAATTGATTATGCTGTTACCATTGCGTCTAAATGTCACATATTGATATTTATATTATAATATGTATGATACATAAAATAAAGACTGCAAATATTTTTAGTACCTATCAGATCAAGGTACAACACTTTTTAAAGTATAAAACCACAATCCTTTAGAGATGAAATAATTTATTTTTCTATTTCTTTTACGTCGCTTTAATACGTAGCCATATCGCCACGAATCCGTTATAAGATACTCGTAGAACGGTGTGTGGTGGACAGTGGCCTTCATGTCTCATCCCTATCCATACAATCCTGCTTTTTCAAGAGTCCACAGAGGAAGCAGTGCAGGGCAACTGTATCTCCACTTCTGTGATGGGTAGATGGCATTAGGGTGCCATCCAGTCTATCTGCAGAAACATCTACAGTTAGCCTTTCATCCCCAAACAATACAAACTTACTTGGTCACGAGTTCCCAGATGGAACAGTGCAGAGCAACTGCCTCTGTGACGGAAGATGGCATTAGGGTGCCGTCGAGCCTATCTAAGCGATGGCCAGCGCTTGCGAAAGAGGGGAGGTTGGATTTACCTCCTTGTGTTGTTCGCAGACTTCATCATTCTTTAATACTCGGACGTACATTGTGTAACAGTGGCGGGTTGGTTACATTTAAGTACGTTACGTTTGATTTATGAAAGCACTTTCAAATCCTATGCGATAAACATCTGTTCATTAGTGACTTCTTTGGTACTACTTACGTTTAAGATGTCTATCAACATTTGGCGACAAAGTCGAAGGTGCACCAAGTGATCGTCACGTAACCTACTGCAATCCAGACTTTTAGTATAGTTCAATCTGGAGAAACTATGTTCGCAAATATACGTAGAGGGATAAGACTTAAAACCTTCACGGTGAACGTTACTAATGATTGCTTTTCAGGTGATCAACCGTGTCAAATCTATAGAATTCGAGCTTTCGGTCATTTTAACTCCACCGCCTTTATCAGGAAATAATCAAAAACGTCCTGGTATATAATGGTGGGTATTACCCTTCCCTTCCCCTACACTACAGCTCTCCGACGTGCTGGTGTGGCTGCGAAACCACGGCCGCCTCATCTGCGAGTTCTAGTCGAGTTCATCTCCTCCGCTGACCCAGCCGCCAAAATGACAGTGACCACCTAGAAGGGCCGGTCGAACTAGTTCTCGTACCTCCTTTCGATTCCCGTTCTGGTACGCGTGTGGCCTGGCCGGTCAGGAGAACGAGTTCCAGCGTTTTGCAGGAGCACATGTTCTAGACCTCATCTTGCTTTCGGAAACATATCTCCGGCCTACCGACACCTCCCGACTCCCGGACTGCCTCAGGACGTGAAGAGAAGTGTAGTCCATTGACCCGCCCGACTCCCTCAACTTCAAATCCTTGAAGCCACGACCGCCTGTATTCACTTCGAAGGAACGGAAGTGTTGATGGTGTCTGTGTACCACCTACCTTGAAGACAGTTCGTAGTTAACGATTATCTCTCCATCCTCACCCTACATACCAATGTCATTCTAGTCGGGGACCGGGGAAGTTTACAAACACATTTGGAAGCTATCTAATGGGAAAGCCACCGGCCAGGACAGGATAATCAATCAGCCTGGCACAATTAACAAAATTGTTTAACGCATGCTTTAAATACAATTACTCTACCCACACTTGGAAACGAGGCATGGTCAGCATGCTACCAAAACAAGGGAAGAGTACCAGGCACCCTCAAAATTACCGTCCCGTCAATCTCCTGTCCAACATTGGAAAATTGTTCAAAAGGCGTGTGCTTTTTCGACTCAAAAACAAATCTCGGAGACGGAAGAACTCTCCAATGAACAATTTGGGTTTAGAAAAGTTCACTCCACTGAACTATAGCTACTAAGACTTGCTGATGACGTCACCAAACAATCTAACAATGGGGCTTCCATGTTGGAGCTATTTTGGGGCGTAGAAGCTGCATTTGATCGGTACTGGCACAATGGTCTGATATACAAATTGCACCAAAATTTTCCGGGCTTCAGAAACGATTTATTTTTAATTGACAGCTTCCTAAAACACAGACACTTCTACGTTCAGGTGGACCGTTCCTACTGACATGAGCGGGTTTGCAGGCTGGCGTACCACAAGTGGCAATCATGTCCTCCTTTTTGTATATACTTTTCAATAACGACTTTCCTGTGAACGGCAGATGCAAGGTCACCATGTGCGCTGATGACACTGCAATCTACAACCACCATAGAAATCCTCGTTTCGGCCTTCTCGAGATGCAGCGGTACACTGACCGCTTCCTTTCATGGCTTCATGATTGGAAAATTGAAATTAATGCAAACAAGTGCCAGCTTATTTACTGTTCAAACAAGCTGCATCTTCCGGAAATGGACCTCACGGTTGGCGGTTAAACATTGCACTGTAGTCAGCAACTAAAATATTTGGGAGCCACCTAGGATAAGCGACTCTCTTGAAAAGCCAACAAAGGGCGGCAGCGTTTAATGATATGTGCCCCCGTCTTTAGAAGCAAAGAAATAAAGATCCGTTCCAAACTAATCCTGTATAAAGCCTTCATCCTACCTACACTTTTATTTGCGTGCGTGGCCTAGGCAAGCGCCTCAAAATCCGCTCTTCAAAAAATTCAAACCATCCAAAGAGTATGCATCAGGAAAATACTTCAATGTCCACTCGTCATCTCAACCACTACCATCCACCAGGAACTCCTTACCCCCTACCTGTCCGACCATATCCACAAACGAGCCATCACGACGTGGGCGTGAATTAGCACCAAAATTTCCTCATAGCCAACATTGGCAGCGGTGAACCACGCCATAGAAAACAAAAGAATACGCGTGTTCTAGGGAAGCCACTGCCTAGCGCGCCCACAATCACTGGTCCAAGGGCACGCCACGTAACGCAGGGGCCGCTGCCACCAACAATCAACTCCACAGGTCATGCTGCCCACTCAGACAAACAGTGGGAATTATGTAAATATTGAAGAAGTGTAAACAGTGTGTGCGCACGAGTGTGTGTGAATGAGAGTGAGTGTAAATATGTAAATATTGTATATGTGTATAAAGAAGAAAACAAGTGAAACCAAACAAAACAATTACTACATCAAACTGTTCTCGCGAATCCACAGTGGGCTCCCGTATGGGTTTGGGTAAACCCAGAAAGACTTTAAATATTAAGAGCCCGAAAAGTATATAGATACCTATGTAAGTTACCCCTGTAAGCTGGGCCCACTGTACCGGCAACAGGACAAAATAATAGTAAATAAATACCATAACCTAAGGTAAATTTGGGTCGTGCTATTAAATATGAATCCAGTGTTTACTTTGGCACTGAGGGAAACCTGGTAAAATCCCTAATCAGAATGGCCGGCGCACGGGATTTGAACCCCGGACCTCTCGAATGCGAGCCTTACACGTTATCGTGGAGCTATATCGCTCGGTCAAAATAATGTGAAATCACAGCAATTAATATGGTTCTGTAAGGACAATCAGTTAAGTAATTGAAGCCCAACACACGTTTATCGCTCCTGTATTACTTTATACGTGCCAGATTTGATTCCTAACGAGCAAACAGAGGTGTACCGAAAGAAAATCTAAAGAAAAATCCTGGGCATTTTACCAAAAAATCACGTCCTCCAAGAATTTAACACAGGAGGCTGCAAGCATAAAATGGAAATGGACGAGACACGTCACAAGGCTTCACCACGATAGATGGGCTCGTCCACCATCATATGGCATCCATATACTGTAAGCAGAATCCAAGGAAGACCAGGAACAAGATAAGCAGTCAACCGTGGTGGTCCAACTGATTGGAAAGCTTATGAAAGATAACGCTGGTCAACATGACGTTTGTCTCGTGAGTACGAAAAGTTGTCCTTAATGCACTTGTTCATCATGTTTTCAAATATGTATTCGAAATTTCTCCATCTTCCACAGTTTCTTTTTTATTTCAATTTCAATGTTTTTAAATAAGCATTTTTCTTTCGTCCATTTGTTGTAAAGTAACAGCTGCTAGAGCATTGTAAATATGATGGAACCAGATGAACTAAATCAAATGGCATCACTATTACCGTTGTGCATATACAAACATGCACAAATGCAGTCTAAAATGCTTGCTTCCCGCTAAAAGGACGGAATCTTCTTCAAAAGAATACAAAGATAAGTACTTCTCGCAATCGTCATTCTCAATATGAAGACCATTTTTCTGAAGAAAATGGCCTAACGTTTTGTAATTTGGGTTGCAATATATCCTACACTCACCAGATGTATTTCTTCCCGCAGTAAGCGATGAGCATGGGGAAGCCTTCATCAGGAGATTTCAGCTATGGAACAGGGATATTAAGGCAAATGGACACCTAGTACGCTGGCCGATCATTGCTGGATAATCAAGAGGAATACTCCACAGGCAAAATATAGCAGAAAATAGTTATCTCTTACTTTCTAAGTGAATCTGAATGTATGAATAGCTTGTAGTTGATAGTATAGGAAATATTAGAACGCTAATTATAAATGCCCGTCTCTAGAAAACCTTGTATGATGGAAAAAAACCAATATCATATTTGAATTCAACAGAAAAAATACTTTCAGAATCACACATTTTTTTTTTTTTCTGAGGCGAAAAAGAAGTTCGTTTTTTGTTCCTTATTGTAACCGATAAAAATCGGATGTGCTGCACCCACGTAACTTTCTCTACTCTTGCACAAACTATTTTCATAAACACTTACTCTTCTACCAACTTCATGTTAATCGAGACAAACATTTGCAGAAACTATTTCATTACTAATTTTCTTTTAGGTACAAGGGGAATGTTTAGGCTTTATACGAGTCAAATATATCAAGAGTGGTCATTATATGAGGGCTTTGAAATTCCGTTCTCTTTATATGGCCAAGAGATAAAAAAGTGAATCACGACCTTCTATTTGAGAATGCATGCCATCAATAAAATGTTATAAAATTACAACCGTTTTACCTCATCATAGAGGTTTTTTCTAGGTTAGCCAGTCGAGAGATGTATTACAGTTTCTACAGAAGATCAAACCATGTCTTCTTACTTTCTCTAATACGTAGGTATAGTAAGTAGGCGAAGTATCTATTGTATTGGACCCAAAATCTAAATGTCGAGATTTCACAGCAAATATATTTTTTGAGGCCTCCTGAATCCAAAAAAGCAGTTTTAGATTAAAGTCCACGCGTGTATGAATGCGCGGGCGCGTGTGTGTGTGTATGTGTGCGCGCGCGCGTGCGTGCTCCTGTGCCTGCGTGTCGGTCTGTTTGTTGGTGAATAAAATAACTCAAAAACTAAAAATCGGTTAAAAACCAAAGTTGGTACTTAAGTTTAACCTTTTTCAATAAAGCGACACGAAGATTTTGAGGAAAATTACTTCACCTAAACTACTCTTTATATGGAAAGTTATGTCTAACGATTTTGATTAAAATGCCATTCGTTTAAGATATTTTTAAACAAACTAAATGTAAATGACGTCACCCAGCGCCGAGAACAGCAGCTCCCAAAAACTAACTCTGACGATACGACCTTTCAACTCTCATTAACTGCTTCAATATCTTCCATTCGCCACAACTGTACACACTCACATACATACATACACACACTAAAACTAAAAACTAGGACTTGCATCGTCTAGTAATAACTTCCAGGTATTGTTAAGAATCTTGCTATAATGCAGGGTTGTTCAACCCTGCAGCACACGCCTCCCTACACATATTATTTCCCCCCACCACTGACTAAGGCAACGAGAGACCATCCTAGCAGTCAGAGGCGGATGGCACGGAGCAGTAGCACTGTCGTAGTATAAATAACGTACACAAACAGCTAGGTCTACATACTTAAACTCTCTTTATTTTTTACAAAAACAAAGCAAGAACAAAAACGCATCTGGTGGCGTTAACAACAACTATTTGGTTATAATCACTGACGGTAGATGTCCTCAGCTACTCTGTGTCCTCAACATCCTCCCCACCCTGGTCGATTTCCAGTGGAATCACCAGTTGTACCGGTCGACTGATCCTCGTACCATCGGGTAGACGCAGGATGGCTGTCCTCACTCGGCCATCTCTCCCTTGTAGTACTTCGTCGACTCGGGCTCTCTTCCACATGTGTCTGGGCAGGACGTCTTCTTGCAGGAGGGCGACGTCTCCAACTCGCAGTTTCGGATGTTTGCCGGCTGGACACTTAACCTCGTGGTAACTCCGCAGTTGCAGGAGGTATTCCTTTTTCCACCTTCGCCAGAAGTCTTCGGAGATTTTCATCTTCTTTCGGAATTCCTTCGTAAGATCTTTTCTTCCGTCAGGCTCAGGTCCGTTCGGAATGGTCGTGAGTTTCTCTCCGTTGAGGAAATGGGAAGGTGTAAGAGCTTCAAGGTTGCTCCCGTCTTGTACAATGGGACGTGAATTTAGGGTGGCTTCGATGCTGATCAGAACAGTGTTGAGTCCCTCTTCATCGACCTGTGATCGACCAAGTACCTTTCTGAGACAGCGTTTGGTGGAACCGATCATCCTTTCCCACCATCCTCCCCACCAAGCCGCCCGTGGAGCTATGAACTTCCAGGTCACGTTGTGATGCGCTAGATATTCATGCGTCTTCGGATCGGTGAGAACTTTTGACAGTTGAAGCTCTCTATTTGCTGCTTGAAAAGTTTGAGCGTTGTCAGAGTATATGATTCGTGCTACTCCTCGGCGTCCCACAAATCGCTGGAATGCCATTAAAAATTTGTCAGTAGATAGGTCCGTAGCCAGTTCTAAGTGTATAGCTCGTACCGTTGCACATGTAAACAGAACGATGTAAGCTTTCTTCATCTCGTTCCCCGATTTGATATAGAGTGGGCCGGCAAAGTCGATGCCAGTCACGGCAAATGGTCGAGTAGAACGAACACGATCCAATGGCAATGGGGCTTCGATCTCTTCACACCTCTTCTTGTGGGATATTTTGCATGGTAGACATTCATGCAAGACCTTTTTGATCACCTGTCGAGCTCGCAAAATCCAAAATTCCGAGCGAAGCTCTTCTAGTATTACACGGACACCCATGTGATGAAGCCTGATGTGAGTCTGTCTGATAAGAAGGTATGTGAATGCATGTGATCCGTCTAAAAGCACTGGATGTCTTTCATCATTTGTCAGATCTGCGAATTGTAGACGTCCCCCAAGGCGAATAATATCATCACGCAGGAAGGGATTAAATCGAAAAATCTTGGAAGATTTCGGCAGTGGTTTACTTTTCTTCAAGGATGCTAGTTCAGTACCGAAGCATTCCCGTTGCACCTGACGTATCCAATACATCCTTGCTGTCTCTATTTCTTCTGCAGATAAATAGTTGACACATCCCTTTCTTTTCTCTTTTATGCATCTTACAAAGCGAAGAATCCACGCGGTGACATGTAATATTTTCCAGTATGAACTGTAGCGTGACGCTCTGAACAGTGTTTCTGGGGCTGTAACAACAAGGACTTGAGAGATCTTCTTTTCTTCTGGTAGAGCCGTGTCCGGCACAGTGATATCACGAGACCACGAGTTAGGATGTTGGACAAGCCAAGAAGGCCCCTTCCACCATGAATCCTTCAAAGACAGCTCTTTTGCTTGTAGTCCTCTTGAGAGGTAGTCTGCAGGATTCTCGATGCCGGGACAGTGTCTACATTGCCTAGACAAAGTATACGTATGAATTTCGGTCACACGGTTGCAAACGAAGGTTTTCCATCGATTTGGATTGTTGCGAATCCAGCCCAAAGTGACGGCCGAGTCGCTCCATAAGGTGGCACAAGAGGAATCAATTCCAGTTTCCTTGCAGAAGTAGCGAAGAAGACGTGATCCAACCAAGGCTGCAAGTAATTCCAGTCTGGGAAGTGTTACTCTCTTCACAGGTGATAACCTATTTTTGCTGAAGACAAGTTTGACATTGCAAGTGTTGTCAGTGGTTGACCGAACGTATAGTACAGCGCCATATGCTCTTTCTGAAGCATCACAAAACACATGGACAGACAGATTATCGCTTAATGTGGATACACCAATCCATCTTGGAACCTGAATAGAAGACAAGTACGACAGATTTGAATTCCAGGCTTGCCATCTCTGGCCAAGATCAACTGGCAAGATACTATCCCATTTTAATCCCTTACACCAGGTGTCCTGAAAGAGAATCTTGCCGATGATCAGTACTGGTGAAAACAAACCAAGTGGGTCATAAAATCTGGCTGTAACACGTAGAAGCAGGCGTTTAGTTGCTGGTTTGTCTATTAGTTCGTGAGTAATGTCCTCTGGAGTGGCAAAGAGTAAGTCCGACTGTGCATTCCAGTTAACACCGAGAACCCGTGTTTCTGATTTCACCTCTTGACCTTCTGCTCTCCATATTTCTCTGAGTGGTAGGGAATTCGTAAACCATTTCGACAATGGGAGTTTGATGTGTCGAAGTAGAGCTATAAGTTCATAATAAACGGTAACTGCTAAGTTATCATTATCTACGCTGGCTGCAAAATCGTCCATAAAGGTACAGCTGTCTAGAAGTTGTGCTGCAGTTGGGTACTTCTCATGATACATGGCTGCAAATTCTCGCAAGGTTGCCGAAAGGAGGAACGGGCTACTGGTAAGTCCAAACGGCAATCGTCTGAAGCGATACGGTACAATGTCCGTGCTCGCCTGCGTAATTCCATCAACATGAGGTTCCACTCGGTACCATATAAATCTTGTTAGATCCCTATCGTTCTCATGTAGAGTTAGCTGTAAGAATGCTTGACTGCCATCGCAGACAAGGGCAGTTGGATACACTCTGAATCTGAGTAACGTCGCTACGATTTCGGGTAGGAGATTAGGTCCCATTTCTAGTGCGTCGTTCAACGCCGGTTGGCCTCGCTCATGAGAAGAGGCATCGAACACGATCCTCCATTTAGTGCCATCTTTCTTTTGCTTCTTGACTGCGTGATGTGGTAGATAGAAGACGTTTCCGGGAGTCTCGTTCGTTGGAGCTATTTCGACTTGTTCCTTTACGATGTAGTCCAACATGTGTGCGTGGTACATTGCCTTGAAAACCGAATCGTGTTGCATTCGGTGCTCAAGAGTCTGGAATCTTCTCTCAGCTATTGGCAGGTTATTTGACAAAATTACGCCCTTTTTACGTGGAAGTGATACAACTCTTCTACCGTCTTGGATACAGTATGTTTTGTGGAATTCATGTAGGATAGTTGCATCTTTCCCGGACATTTGTCTGCCATGTGTCTCTCGAATACCAATTGTTTCCAGATCCCAGAACTGTCTCATGGATTCATCGGATATTTCGCAGTCAGTGGTTGAGATGTGGTAGGTCGTAACGTGATTAACTGAAGCTCCGGACCGGTTACCTGTCAGAACCCAGCCGAAGACTGTAGGAAGCAGTACAAGTGAAGGCGTTATTGGCATTGGCTGTTCCATTTTTACTATCTTCCAGTAATGGTCAGCACCTATTAATATCTCAATAGGAAGTTCTTCGTTGTTAGTTCCCGGATCAGCAAGCGTTAGATTACTGAAGTCCTGGGTGACACTTGGATGCGATGAATAAGTGTTGTCACTTTCAAAGGCCGTGAGAGTGACGGTTTTCCTTGTTGAAAATCCGATAATGTCAAACTGAATAAGCCGTCGTAGTTGGGAACCAGTGGACGTTGCTTCAAATGATTTCACCGATAGGTCTCGCTTGTCAGTTACGTTTAGTTTGAGAGTGTCTACTAGAACCTCTGCAATGAAGCTGGATTGACTTCCAGCATCCAGGATACATCGTGTGAGTTTAGAAATTCCCGTGGGCCCTTTGATCCACACACGAGCAGTTTGGAGAAATGATAAATGTGATATTGCCACTTGAATTTTGCTGACAGTAGTGGGTGGCGTGTTATTGGCGTTACAGACGGATATGTGATGAAGTTGCTTGCAATTTGAGCAAGAAACTTTTCCTTTCTTGTTGCACTGGTGGACAGTGTGTCCTCTGTTAAGGCAAAGAAAACATCGCGTGGAAAGTCTGAGCTTTTGTATTCTGTCTTCCAGGTTGGTTATTTCTTTACATTCTTGGGTCCAGTGGCCTTTATTTTCACAAAAGACGCAGAATGGATTTATGGTTTTCTTCCATCTCGGTTTTGATTTTTCCCTTTTTGCAGAAATTTGAAGAGTGGCCGCTGTCGGAGTATAGAAGGATGGAGCGGACGTGGTGGTTTCTCCTCTGATCTTCTCAGTTGTTAGCGATCCCTCTACCTCTTCATTGAGAAACGCCATTAATGACATCATGTGACCTTCTGTAATGTTTTCTCGCTTTGCGTGTATTAGCCAGCGTCTGCAAATTTCAGCTGGAAAAGCTCGTAGGATTTTTGGAGCCAATATACGTCCGTATAGGTTTACATCTTCCCCTAGGGCTATGAGGGCTTGTACTCTGCGATGACACTCCACGTACGTCGAGTTCAACTCTTGAGGACTTTCCGACAAAGCAGGTCTTAAATTTTCCAGGAAGTCAAGGTGGGCCTGGATTATTCTATCCTTGTCTCCGTATCGTGCTACAAGTATCTTTTTCGTCTGTTCATAGGTATCTGCGCTCACTGCTATGCCATCTATGAGTCGCTTTGGCTCTCCTTCGAGGTATCCTCTTAGAAACACGTGCTTATTTATGTCAGATATTGTGGGGTTCTTGTCAACTGAGGACTGGAGCTGTTCCCAGAACCTGCACCAAGTTTCTATATCACCGGAAAAGGGTTCGAGCCGTATTGTGGGTAGTTTAACCCCTTGTATGACCGTGGGTATACCGTCAGAATAGTTATTAGTAGTAGAAAGCACACCAGGCTTGTCTTTCTTCTTTGTAAGGAGGGTTTTGGCGTGCTGAAGTGCGCGCTTCGATCTGTATAAATATTCTTCGCAAGTCTGTGTGTCTGGTTCGTATTCTTCGTCTGTTAACATGTCATGAATATAGTCATCTAAGGTGAGTAACATGTTTAAAGTATCCTGAAGACGATCGCTGATGTGTTCGATCTCAGCTGGATCTGTAGAGTCATTACTGCCATTTAAAGATGTTGCAAACCGTGTACAATTATTGCGCTGAGTGGTACGTTTTCGTTTAAGTTTCTTAAGTTCTTGTTCTTTGTCCGTCATTATGTGAATAAGAATAGGTCTGTTAGCTAAGTGGATTTGTCTTGATTTATGGCTGGAGAGATGGGGCGAGCTTGAAAGAACAGCTGTGCTCTGTGCTATTCCAAGAGGCAACCAGATGGCGTTGGCAATGGCAAAAAAAATGGCTACTCGAAACTGATGAGGTTATCAAGCATACATAATACACAATTCTACCAAATCAATGAAAGTAATGTAGCAAGTGTTATTGCAAACATGCTGCTGCGTTATGCAAATCAACCCGTATACAATGGATTATTGTACTTATCCGTTGTGTTGAAATGGTGTCGTCGTGTGGCGTTGTAAGGTTCCGTGTCTTATTTCAAGTAATCTGCACTTCACTGCAACTTTAACTTAGTATTTTCTGCTTGAAATCTTCAAGATGTTTCGTTTCGTGATGTAGTGATCCGTGATTCGAACAGTAATTAAGTTTCGGCACCAGTATGTCGTAGTATAAATAACGTACACAAACAGCTAGGTCTCCATACTTAAACTCTCTTTATTTTTTACAAAAACAAAGCAAGAACAAAAACGCATCTGGTGGCGTTTACAACAACTATTTGGTTATAATCACTGACGGTAGATGTCCTCAGCTACTCTGTGTCCTCAACAAGCACAATTGAATACTCCCCACTCTCGTTGCCTCACCTGCTTATATAGCAAGGATAAAGTAACACGGACCTTTGTCGAACTTCTCAAATACGTCGGGCGCTGGACACTTGTCGAATAACATCGAAAACCTCTTTCGGTTATGTTGTTCTAATTGTTGTCACGTGTTGACAAACAGCTTGTCCTTGGGCGTCTTTGATGCACGTACGCCAGTGGTGTGGTGCAGCCCGGCCCTGATCCTCCTTTGACGTTCGCCGCCACGCTCGGTCGACGTCGCAATGCGACATTATTACATAATTATGTTAATAGTATCCCTGTATTTCTTGTGGTTTAACAGTTATTAAAAGTTGGGTGGGCAAAGCGTATTTGGAATGACGCAGAATTCATAGACTATTCGCAGAAAATCCAGGTATGGATTTTATTTAGTGTACAAAGATCTTATAAATGTATATATATAAAGAATCAAATACAGTAGAACACCGCTAATCCGAATTAATTGTGGATGTGGTCTGTTCGGATTCGGAAATGTTCGGATTATCCGGAATTTTAGATTTACAGAGTTTGGATTAACGGGATCTACGTATAATGGAAAAGTTTCCATGTACTTTAAGGTGGAGGCACTCTTCATGTAGCAGTTTTGGAAGATAGCAACTTTGGGACGTATCCGACATTTTGTTTTTGAGTTATGCTGCGAGTGTACAATGCTCTGTCATCTCGCTCGCAGCAGTTTGATATTCCCTATCTCACGTGCGGTTTTGGTTTAATATGAAGCCATTCGTGTAAAGCTCCACCATAGCGTTTCAATATTCATGAGCATGTGCCGCCCGCCTGAGTGAGATACACATTTAGCTGCTAAGGTTGTTCCAAACAAGAACAAGATCTTCAATATATTTTAGAAACTCTGGTTTTCTCTGACACCTTACATGAGCTTATGAAGGGTTTAGATACAGTGTCTTGTACGCTGCGCGTGTAACTCGTTTTGCTGTAAGCAATGTGTGACGGTAAATACATTGTATTTTCTAGCATTATACTAAGCAGAAGGTTCCGAAAAAAGGTCAATGATAAAGGATATGTTTCCAAATAAGAGATACATACTTACAGAGTGGGGTGGCGCCGTGGCAACGTGCGCATTCGCGTGTTTGATCCCCTGCTACCAACCAATCTGACCATGGTTTTTCTTTGTTTCCCCTGCTTCCTGGTTCTACCCGACTTACCTGTCCCTCATTTCCTGTAGTCTTAATTTCCTTCATTGCCTTCAATTTTAAGGACCAGTTGTCGTTGTGTGGTGCGTTGCGCCTGACCGGTGGACATGCGCTCTGTTAAGGTTTCTTCCCTGGCATTCTTTGGTACTCACCAATCATTACCCGCCTCCAGGGGGGAAACTGGTTGGGGTTGGAAACTTGTAGTGGTCTCGGGTGGCGTCTGATGCGTTCGAAGTGGAAAAGTTAGGGACCTCCCCATGCTTGCGTCCTCGTCATTCGCATATCGCCTTTGAATCTCTCCACTTATTTTCCAGGAGACGCGGTAGAAACAGAAAGGGCCGATGGTTCACGCGTATGTGGGATGCTGTGCCACGATTGCAGGGGTCCTCTGTTCGTCCGTACCTTCACATTTATTAGCAAACTGTGCAGAATACAACTAAGAGTAATCTTAACAAGCACGTTTAACTCTGGCTTTCGGTCATTGTATTTACTGAACAGATACTCTTCTCTTAGGGAGATAATTATAGGGCTTCCCATATAAATTAAGACCGTACCGCAGTGTTTCTGGTCCACGCTACGGCAGTTACCTCAGCCGACTGTATGTCGCATGCAGCAGCGCTGTTTTAAGTATGTGTTCAATCTTATATAAACTCTTAGCATATGAAAGATCCTGGAAGGGTTATCCTTCGTATGTTATACAGCATTGTGGCTGGTAACCACTCTCTGGCTGACACAAATGAGTTCTGCCACTGTAATGTTTCTAATTTCATTCGTTATGTTTTCTATCAGTTCCCCCAATGTGTGCAGAATTATTCTATACACTTCTTCTTTCACCCTACTAGTGCTAATTTTGTGAGTGATTTATTAGGTTACCGTTCAATACCGTACCAATGTCTTCTGGCTTTTTCTTTGTTGAAATTGTTCGTGTTAGCGTATTTTTTAACTGAGCACCGAGCCAGTAATTTCAAATGTATTTAAAATTACTTGAATCTGTGCTCGTGAAAGTAGCACTCACCAGAAAATTGCTGAAAAATGCATCCCGTACTCCAATACTGCAGCTTAGGTATAGGAGAGTAAGCGCGCCGCGTCAGCCAGAAACAATGAATAACTTCGGAAGGATTACATTTCAGCATAATTATAAAGTGAGAGTTCCTATAAGGTTGCATATTCTCTTGAAGCAGCGTGGCCGCGCGCGACATAGCGTTCAGCTGAGGCAATTGCCGCAGCGCAGGGCACAAACATCGTGCGCACGGTCTTAGTTCTATAGGATACCTTACATACGGGATGCTTTCATTTCGCTGCAAAATAGTATATCAAAAGGCTGTTCAATAACTTCCACTAAAGTCTCCTTTGAAGCGCAGGTTTTCCTTTACGCGTATAAATCAACCACAGTATTATTCCATCTGGGATTGAGGGCACTTCGGTCTGCCGGGAGTTGGGGAGGCTGGGAAGGACAGTACAATTTACTGTGACATGAATGGGTGTTTACGATAACAGCCACTGGAAGCTAAGTGTAATAATATGTTAAGCTATGTATTAGTTTAGTATTTGCAATATTACTTGTTAAATCTAGGCATTTAAAGAAGGTAACATCTTTCATTTGCACTAAGAAAATAGCATATTCATTACGAAACTTAGTTTAGATATCCCTTTAAATGATGTATATCGTATTGGCCCGAAAATAAGCCGCTACCGCAATAAGCCGCACCCATAAATTTCGAGGAAGAATAAACAATGCCACAGAGTCTGGTTGTATTGTTACAAATTAGTATAGCTTTTTGCAGCAAGATTATGTAAATATACAAAGTGGTGGATATAAGTATATAGCACCCTAACCTTTCGAGGGTGAAATTCGATTCTGGACCAATACGGAATATCTTACAAAATAAAAAATAAATTAAGACAGCAAACCTCTTGAAAAGTCCCCCAAAGTAGCATGCTGGTATTATTTGTATCTGTTCACCAGTGAAAGACTGGGTTGCAGAAGTAATTTAAAATGAACGAAGCAAAATTTAAGAAAGCACACACCTACTAAAAAATTCAGGCAATTAAGCCGATTTACGCTTTAAAAATAGAAAAATAAGATGCTAAAACTCCTGCTATTTTCAAATATTTGTGATCTTAATTAAGAGAGAACGTGCCTTACTACAGCCGAGTTCACATATTGGAAGTTTGGTGGGAGCGTGTGAATAATGGAAAGCAATTCTGGGGCGGATGTGTGCTCAAGAAAACCCCGAGGAGCCAAGTACGTGCACTGTGTCGACTTCAGAGCTAACAAATCATGAACTTTGAGGTAAATGTTACCTCTTGCACTGTTCTCCTGGATGCCGTCGTTAGGTATTAAATGATTCTGGTCCCGACATCCCCGAGCATAACGATTATGAAGCCTTGCTGTTTTTATACCTATTGTTCTTCATCACCATCCTCTTTCATGATCTCCCACTTATTGTTCCCTCCCTTTGCACGCTTATTTCTCTTCCTTCTGCTATATTCCTTCAAGGATTTTCTTTTCCTTTTCCCTAGGTTTCTCCTTCTTGAATTTATTTCCTGATTATCTTTACGTGCATTTCACCAATGTTCTTCGCGTCTTTCTCCTCCTTGGTATTGTAGTTTCTTGAAAATGATTATTACTGCTGCTGAGAGTTGCAGCATAAGGTATAAAAGTTCATCGCACAGGGCGGTGCATGAAAATGGAGCTCTTATAAGGTTAATACGGTATAATAACGCGGAAGCAGGGTGTATCTTCCTAGAAGACGATGAAAATGGTCCCCGTAGCATTCATACAAGCTTGTGCGTGTCGGTTTACAGGCCCGTTTTTGTGACAAACCCTATCCTGTATGGATATCTTCTCAGTATTATATCACAGGTTCTCTTCAGATCCCTTCTTCACACAGAACTGCCACGGTTTTATACGCTTTTTTTAAAAAAAAACTCGCTACCATATTTAATAGAAACGAAACAGTATTTTGCTGCAGTAAATATTGAGTGATACTTTAATATCCTGATCCTACTAAATTTAAAAGCATAATGTAACATCTAGTAACATCACTAATAATAATAATAATAATAATAATAATAATAATAATAATAATAATAATAGTAATAATAATAGTAATAATAATAGTAATAGTAATAATAATATAATAATAGCAATAATAATAATAATAGCAATAATAATAATAATAATAATAATAATAATAATAATAATAACAATAATAACAATAATAACAACAACAATAATAATAATGATGATAATGATAATAATAATAATAATAATAATAATAATAATAATAATAATAATAATAATAATAATAATAATAATAATAATAATAATAATAATAATAATAATAATAATAATAATAATAATAATAATAATAATAATAATAATAATAATAATAATAATAATAATAACCTTTGACAAGCATATGACCTATAAAATACATGCTGCTATTATTACATAGGTTGCTTTCATCCTCTTCTTTTTTATCAGTTTAGAAATCTAAGGATCACGTTTTCGGTTTATCTTCACAATTGAAAGTTATCATAGTAGGGCATTATCATCATCACAGGGTAAATAATGCACTTCTTCCAAATTCTTGGGATTTTGTAGATCAAATTCCTGTTTGTGAGAAGCAGTAACATACTTGCAATATTGGACAACTAACGAGGAAAAACATATTTTAGCAATATGTGAGAGTAACACACACTATGCCACACGTGACTGCCGATTTGTCATTCATGCAGCTAAAGAAATGACCAGATAAGGTTGTTGCTCCAGCAAACAATCGATTAAGTTGCAATATTATATGTCCATGTCAGACTATTGCATGTGTGGGTTCGTTCGAAAATTATGTTTAAATGAACCTATGGGTCCCTCAGGCCCTTAGCGACCAACGGAGGTTTAAAACTCCAGCTGATAGTAACAAAACATGAGTAATCTGGCGCCCTAGAAACTCCTCTGTGATGTAGGAGAACTAGTCATACTGATGCAGAAGTTGATGCCGTTCAGTTTAAACTTAAGTTGTCTACACAGAATTGTTCACTATCATCTGGCTAATGATAGCAACACTTAAAGCAGCCCTGGGAAACTGATACTATCTTTGTTGATACCATGAAGAAGTAATCACTGGAGTGGCTCTTGAGGAATTTCTGGACAAGCAAAAGTTTCAAGACAGAAATGAGTGTAACAAAGGGAAAATCAATAAAAAGCTTTTCTTTTTGGCCTTGTCTCTATTTTTAAGAATGATTAGGGATCCATGAAATAAGTTAATCAAATTGTAAATGCCTACAAGACACATGCACGGATTGGTAAACCAAAACACAGAGCCCAATAATTACAAAAACAGGATGATGCAAATGTAACTTGCAATAAAAAATTACTAACTTTACATTCAAGCGTTAGGGGCACTAACCTCTTCTATGCCAAAATGTATTTTAGCTGTGGTTTATTTTGCTGGTTTATTTAGCACTATGTACACATATTGTGACAAAGACAATTAGACAGATCGCACTCCTGAAACCAGTGTGACAAAATCGACAGAAGTCTAGTCCAATTACTTTCTTCTCACTTTATTTTCTTCCAAAACTTTTGCACAACACAGTTCTCGTTTACTGCCCTTAACACATTCTACAGTCCTTCATGATATTACAACTCACAGCTATTTTCTTCTCATAACCTTGACCCATTCTTTTTGTCTTTCTTCACTTCCTCTGTCTCTCAAACAGTTGACTTTGATGATATACAATCACTCAACATTCATTAACTGCTGCCTTATATTTCTTGCGACGCGACCGTACACACGTACCTGATACGCACTAACAGTAAACACTGACGGACTCCCGACGACTAATATCTGTAATTAATACTAACTCCTCTAGTCACCTCGCCTCCTTGTATAGCGAAAATGACGTAACATAGACTTTTCTCAAACGTCTACACATATGCCGGATACTTCTCGAATAATCTTGAAAACCCTTTGTGTTTCTACCGCTATGATTGTTGTCGCGTGTTTGCTCGAATGAATGGTACGGTGCAGCTTGACCTTAACCGTCTTTGATACACGCTGCACCTAGTATGTGGTGTGGTAGCTTCACCTCAACCGTTCTTAGCTGCGCGTCGCGGCCGGCTTCACAATATGTTGCACCAACGATGAGTATTTTCTGTACCGCATATATTACTCTCTGTACTATTATTTTTTGTAATCTCGCAGATTGCCGAAGGCCTTCAACTGATGTGTGCATTTCAATCTACTAAGTTTGCAGGGTAATTACTCAGCATAGCCTAAGATATTGCTACGGTTGAAATCTTCATTCAGTTCAGATGAATGAGAAATTTAAGAAAGCTCTCGATGATCCAATGAACTGAACTAAAAGTTGTAGTGCCTTCCTTGTATGTGTGGTTATACAATATAACACTTACAGGACATTTAGAGGCTTACACTCTTAACTGTTGAAATTACCTATTCCATCCTACAAACTCTTACATTTTAATTGCGTTCATGTCCACCTTTATATATATGGAAATGGAAAATCCATTTAATTATGCTTTGACAGTGTTTTACAATTTGCTTATTTTAAAATTACCTATTTGCAAAGCATGATTTTGTAATTGTTCATGATTTAATTACTTATATACGTAGTTATACATTTACGTAACAAAATGCAGCTAAATATTTTATACTGTTAAGTTTCGAAAATGGAATTGCTCAATTTGCACAGAACAAGAGTATCCGAAAAGAGAAAAACAAGAAGCGTTAATCCTGACAAGAATGCGTTGCACTGCAGTATTTTAAAGAAAAGGGTGCATTTCGGTACTGCAGATATGGAAATCTCTATTCCATTATCATTTATGGCCTCTATAATCCTGGAAATTGCAAAATCGAGAAGCATTAAATTAATAATTTTATGGACCTATATCTCTGCGCATATACAGATTTTAACGACCTATAAATTAATTCAGCATACGTTAGTTGATTTTGGAGCCTTCTACGGCCCAAGGAAGGAGAAATACGTTACAGTAAAACGCTGAACTACTAGATTACTGCGAAAGATCATTTTATATGTACTTACTGATTTATATACGTACTACGTCAACATTGTAACATATGGTCTTTCAGCATAGAATGGCATCCTGATAAGCTCTTTCTTAACGTCAGGTGAACGGCTATCTTACATATATGAGTGTTCGTATAAAGAATCAGAAGTCATTCATCTAATTTAAATCGCTAAGGACCTGAGGGATATTTATTTAGTCATTAAAATTTTTGAAACGAACTATTGATTCGCCTTACTCGATTGTTTGCTGGAGACCCAACCCTATCTGTTTATTTCTTCAACTGCAAAAATGGCTAATCAGCAGTTACATGCCGCAGAGGTCAACCAAACCTTATGCGCCTCTTTAGATGTACAATATTGCTTTGCCATTGCAAGTAGTGTCATTGCTTCCCATAAACAGGAGCAAAAGACATGATCTTCAAAATCCACGGATTTGGAAGAAGTGCACCATCTAAATTGTGCTGCTGCTGCTGATGATGATGATGATGATGATGATGATGATGATGATGATGATGATGATGCATTATACGTGTATGACAACTTACATGAATCAGATGCTTCCAATTCTGAAGATTAACTGAAACGTGATCTTTAGAAACTGATCGTGAAGACGATGAAAGCAACCTATGTGATAACATGTATATGTAGTTTATAGGTAAAATCATATGCTTTTCAAAGATTATTTCTATTATTATTATTATTATTATTATTATTATTATTATTATTATTATTATTATTATTATTATTATTATTGAAAGTACATTTCAAAATACAAGTTGTATACTTCAACATCGCAATTTATTATATTTACATGTAGTGTAGTACAAATTATAATGTACTCATGTATTCATACTGCACTGTATCTATCTTTGGTCTATCTGGTAAACCAATACTAATAATAAAGTATGTATATTTAAGGTAAATGAAGCTGAACGTGGGAATAAAGGAAAAATTAAATTTAAAAAAATAAATAGAACTAACGGTGTTCTACCAGAGCGCGCGCTTAACGGAGGGCTGATTGTAAATAAGGAAGAAATATATAGATATGGCTTAGTATGTTATAAAGCATCAATTCGTGCACTTCTTTAGATGCCATAACGTCTCTGCGTACACAAAGAAACTTCGTTTGTACGTATGGCCGACCTAAGGGGAATTTCCTTGACAATGGTAGGCAAGCTGTTTGCTATCAATTATCGGGATCATATCAGCGTCTCCGGTGTGCCGGAATTTCGTCCTGCAGGAGTTCTCGTATATCCAGTAAATCTACTGACATGGAACTGTCATTCTTAAGCACATTTAAGAGTCATCGGTCTTAGCCGGATTTGAACCTTGATGTCAGCTGTTATGTAAAGGCTGGATTATTGATTCATAACCTCTTTTTTTTTTTAAAAAAAAAAAAAAGTAGCCTAAATAGACTTATTTCAAACGCGATAGCTTTAGTTGACATTTTCGGACTGCTTATTCAAATCCAAAGGGTCCGGAACGCGCCAGAATTATGGTAATTCGCCATACCATGGTAGCAGCGTAACCAACTTCACGCCGAGGGAGACCGCCTTATACATTTATGTAAATGCTCAAGTTAGTGAATGCAGAAGCTGCATGTTGAAATTATAAAAGGAAGAAAAGATCGGTAGTTTTGGTCCAGTTACCCAGAAAGGGCCAAATAATAACTTAGTAACGGTTCATAATGAAATTACTATATACTTACTAAATTACTATTCGCATTTGTTTGTCCGGAGGGCAAGCAACCTATTTAAATCACTTTTACTTTATCTATAGCATAAATAGTAGCCAGAGAAGTTATTGTATTACAGGCAAAACTATATACTAGAAACACACGATTTGAGGTGCCCAAAATCCAAGAAAAACAACTGCAGAGAGACGTCTTTGTGTTTGTGTGTGTATGTGTGTGTGTGTGTGTGTGAGAGTGAGTGAGTGAATCCATGTGCCTGTGAACGGAATAATTGAACATTATTGTCCTAACTTGGTACTTTTTCAGCATCTTCCCAGTGGATGAGTAAGGGGGTTTAAGGGCCCGTTGACAACGAGATAATTTGGGTCTGAATTCAAAAGATAAAAACGGTAAATCTAATGAAGCTTCTTAGTCACACGATTAACACAGATGCAAGTTAGAAAGCAAACGCTAAAATAACAGTGAATAATTAAAACGCAAGCAGGTAAGCCTGTAGAAGGCTAAACAGGGAACTTACAGCGCTGTAGGTTAAAAACTCTTTTTATATGACTATTTCCATACACCAAGTTTCATATTAATCAGCCACATGCTTCAAAAGCTATTTAGATAGCGTGGGAATTTTGACTAATCCTGTATAAAATAATAAGGCTTTGGGAGAACAGTTTGAAAATGAGTGAAAAAAGGAATGTAAATGTACCAACAGATTTTTAATAACTTTTATGCAAATATTTCGCATATCCTCTGTACAGCAATTCACTTCGTTAAGAATGCTTGCCATCCATAAAAAGAGCTAAAATTATGTCCACCATTATAGCAAAAGCCACTCAATCGATATTTATAAGGTAAAAATGAGAGGATTGTTACCGACTGTCGGCCACCACCAAAATATTGAAATTAGTGGCTAGAGGATATGGATCCTTCATATCCGCCAGTTACCCCCTCTGTATTTGAATATTGATGCCAGGCAATTCTTTTTCCTTTTAATGAGAAAGCTGTGACGGCTTTGTGTTCCTAAATGACTTCAGGAACTAAAGAGTTGCTACTAAAACGAACTAAAATTATATCTACCCTCTGCTTATCTAAAAATTACTGGAGTACTTGCTTAATAATCCCACCGCTAACAAAATTTACTGGCTACCTATGACATTCCCAGAATTTGGAATATCATCAGCAAAATTTTAATGAAATCAATAACTGCAGATTTGCTTCTCATTTGCAGAATGTTAAGACAATTTCGTTCCTCTTAGCAAATATCACTATGCCGGGTGAGTTTTCTCAACCTATGGATTGAGTAGTTATGCGGTGTTTTACAGGCTATGCCGTAAAGCATGGGCGGGCAGAATAGTGTCTGCCCACTGTGCACGCAACCCGCCAAACATTTTTGCTGGTTGGTGGAGTGATATTTCTTCACGTCTTAAACTCCTCACAGTGGTGGTTTGATACACTTTACGATCAGCGCTTTTGTTTCAAGCAGGAAAGAGACAGTCATACGCTTACTATGTGAAATCGGAATTACACACATTAATTATGATCCGAACATACACTGTCAAACTCTGGCGCAATATCTGTAACAGCAATACGCAGTTACGCCGAGAGCTGGTCATCTGAAACGCCAGGTCTCAGTTTTGATTTTGCTATGTTCATCAGAGAAAAGAATTGTTCACAGGCATACGTGGAATAAATAATTGCTGTAACAGTGTAACAGAAGCAGCTAATTCTCTCAAACCAGCATATTTTACTTTACACAGGTCTTTGAATACGTCTGTGCCAACTAAATCTCTGCAATTACTTTTTGTCACTAGATTTGTTTGTAGATCTATGCGTTCACATTGCAACTCTTGCATTGACTATGCCTACAGCAAAAGGGTTGGCACACTGTAAATCTGCAATCATAACAAATAAATAATGATAATGTTAATAATAGTAATAATAATGTTAATAATAATAATAATAAATAATAATAATAATAATAATAATAATAATAATAATAATAATAATAATAATAATAATAATAATAATAATAATAATAATAATAATAATAATAATAATAATAATAATAATAATAATAATAATAATAATAATGTACAAAAAGTAGATCAGAAAACAGCTACTAGTTTTTTCGCTGTATGCGCATGACATCTACAATAAAACAGTTCATCCTGACTCAAAGAAAACCATGTAATATCTTGTTACAAAAGAAGTAGACGATGTTGACACAGACATAATTCCTCCACTGATACCGGTCGCGAAACGAGTGGAAGTGATCTGTGGATTACTGAAATCAACTAAGGAAGGGATTGTCTACATTGTGTTGCATAGCTACACGGCGAAAGGTTCAAGAAACACACGGATACATGAATCCGCTTTTGCCCACCTGTGCAGTAAAGTGTCCACAGCATCGGGTCACATCAACTTTAACCGAAATGACTGCCGCCCGCCGCTGTCAGGAAGTGACTTGCTCTCGTAGTGCTGAAGGTCCCGGATTCAAAAACAGCCATTTGAAGATACTTTCTGTTTTGAGTAAATTTAACAAGAACTGGTGGTTTAGCTTGCAAATATCATTTCCCTTAATTCGTTTAATTATATAAATTTCATGGAAACCCAGATTGTTACTTGTTAGTATGTGCTTTAATAAGCATCATAAATAAATGCATAATAACTTTGCAATTATAACTTACAAACCTAAGGCATCGTTACACAATACTTTACTATTCAAAGCGATTCTTTCATACAAAAGAAAGTCAATAAATTGTTCTGAGAGTTCACAAAATGCAACACGTACTTACAAACTAGGTAATGTTTACAAGACCATATTATAATAGTGGTGATCCTTTTTGGTTCCCAAAGACATCATGCCGGGTCATCACATAGATAAACATCTACAATTTACGCGATTCCTCCATATGGTTGTATACTAACAGCATGTCCAGATACTCTCTAATCGAAAACAGTGAATAAAAACGGCTGGGACTTCGTATTTATAGACAAATCCACTTGCTAATGCATTCGGAAAGGACACAGAATTTGCTAGGTTCTTGAAACATAAACAGAAATTAATAAAAAGTCAATTTATTCATAGGTGTGATTTAAACTTTCGACCATCACCATGACTTTCCAGCATGTTAACCATTGCGCTACTAGAGCAAGTTAACAATGAGCACTACCGTAGTCTTAATCAGCGGACTGGTGATGTAATGTCAAGACCTGTGTTTCCCATCACCTGTAAAATACAGGGTTGCCTTTTTACCGATTTGCAGGATGAGAAGACCCACCCAGAATAGTTTATATAGTAAATATTACAATAGTACAGTTAAATCTAAAGAGAAAGGAAATTGAGATAGACAAAATTAACAAAATCCTTATTCGATAGTAATAATGGCTGTAAATGGAGGAAGTAGTTTTACCGAAAAAACATGTTGACTTAATGACAACTTGCGGGGGGGGGGGGGGGGGGGGAACTTTGCACCTCGACCGAAAGGCGATCATTTGTGCCTCTGACGGGGTGCCCCCAGGAGCATGTATCAGCGAATGGATCTTAAGGGCGGCCGGAACGGTGCCACGACAGAGCACACAGCAGGGCCCCTACATTTTCCCAGTTAGAAGCACCCCAGCAGAGGCTGAATCAGACCAGGTCCTCTCCCACCCCGTAGGGTTCGTATTCCCAAGGGGGGCGCGGGACCCGGAAACCGCCTCCCTTCCAACACTCGGTCTTGTACCATCCCATGGGGGGGGGGGGGGAGGCCGGAAACCAGTAAGCTCGTCTTCCAATTCGGGGGGCGAGATTTCCAGAGCGGAGCCCCCTACCTTGCTACTGCCGTGACGCTCGTCAACGCTTCCAACTCTGAACCGAAATATAACATAATGAAGGGTAAAAATGAAATAGCTAATTTAATGAAATGGAGGGACTGAAATTTGGAGATATGGAAATCCTTCCCAACATTCTCCTGATTCTCTGGGATCCGGGCCGACGTCAACGGGGATCGACCTCCCGAATGCGAGCCACAGACGATACCGCCTGAGTCATCCAGCACGGTGAACAGTGTAACACCAAAACTAAATGCTCGATAAATACCAAACTTGGTATCTAGGTTCTATATTTCAAATATGCACCATGAGGATTTTCAAGAAAGTGTCCCTTTAGTATAATTAAACATTACATGAAATATTTTGTGAAAATGTGCCTCTGCGCTGGACGTCACTGCCTGGGATCGCTGCCGGTACCCCCAGATTACAGGCTCTGCTGCTGACGACTCCGTTGATTTGCTTGGGATTAGATAATGTGATTCAAGGTAGGCATGGTTCGGACACTTGAGTCTTCTCAGCCGCGAGGTAGGATAACGATACACTCTGCACTGTCGTTTTCTGGTTTATTTTACAACACATAAATGCCTCGAGGAAAAACAAACCTGGGCGAATTTCTGATATTCTGTGTTAACCTTTCCGTATCGCCCCGGTTATTTACCGCACCCTTATGCTAATCTCGATCGCTTTCGAGACTGCGACTTTTGGCGGGAAGCTAGACCTCCGTTGGTCACAGATTCACCCTTGACAACTTCGCCAGAACAGCTTCGGTCCTACCGAAATTTCAATATTTATCATTTTTTCACCCACGCCACCTCCTGCCTGTCCCGTTATGAGGGAGGGTAGCTTTCCCTTGTATATTTGACTACTCACATTGCTGTCATAAGTACAATATTCAAATATTTTTTATTTCACAATATTACGTTGTTTGTATAATATTAAGCTGACTCAGTAACACCACTATAAAATACACTGCCCTTGAACTTCAATACCAACAAGAACAATTTATGGAAATATATTAGTGCACATACAGCAGTAAGCAAGTTGTGAATTTCCACGTACCTATAGCGCGCGGATGGAGTTGATGACGTGTGAGGTTTTTAGTATTTCGCTTGCACAGCGATAACGGTATCACTTAGGAAGAAATCGATCTCACCATTGTATTCTAAAGGGCATAACCTTCATTTAGAGACAAACATTATTTTTGCGTTTCATTTCCTTTAAAAGAAAATTGCACACAGTGAGTATTGCTGGGTGCTTGAGTATCTCGTATCACTCAGAAGTATACGGCGGACTAGAGTGTACTGGTTCGCAATTTGCCAGTTACTGATACAGTGAGCATACTGCCTTGATACCCATCCCCTGGGTACAGACTGTGGGTAAGCAAATATATCGAAATATACTATGAAAGCTATGATCCGTTGAGTAGTTTAATTTAAAAAAACAATAGCTTTGGTTGCTTATCCAATTCCATAACCTCCTTAGACACATCTGAATTATACATGGCAAAGGTTAAAAGCACAGTGGAAGAAGTATGTGAGAAAGTAAGCCGAAAAGTTAGGAAACATGAATGATAAACACCAGAATTTGTTAGGGAAAAAGGCCAGTTTTTCAATAATGTGCACTATGCGAGATGTTTTGTTGTAAAAAGTAACCGAGCCTCTCAGGACAAAAGGTGTAATAAATATATCAGACAGTGATATAGTATATTATTCCCATGCATCTCTTACCTCTTGCGATATCGAAGCTTTTGTTTAAGTTAGAGACGGAGATCGTCCACACTTGTCAACCTTCACATGTACATTATTGTCCACTTCAATGAACAGACTATGTAGTATTCACTTTATATATACGCAAAAGGTAGTTTTTATAATGAAATAAAAACATTAACAGTCGTCACGTACAGAATAGTATACGTATTCTTTTGATACAACCTGTACGAGTACTGCAGAGACGCGCCTGTTGATTACATCTGGACTCAACCTCCCTCCTTCGACACAAACAGTCTATAGTACAAGGTAAGACAACCTCGCAAAAACTGGTCAGGCTGATCTGCCTCTTAGTAGAAAGCATTCTCTACAGCAGAGGTAAGTGATAATGTCGAAAAACACAAATATTTATCATATATTGAGTATTAACTTGAGCTACGTGTGAACACAGCAAAGTGTGACAAATAGAGCCTCAGACAGTAATATCTGTGGTTTGTAAATCTACAGGTTTCCAAATACTGGTCAGTCTGAATGGGTTTATTTGTCGTTTCCCTCGTCACTAGCTGAACACAAACATAGGTTATAAAATTCTACCTAAAGAGCTTAACTACTTCTTCTTCCTTTCAAGGATGGGACATTGCTGCCCCGTTCTGAGGCTAATTATTGCATCCTTCCATCTTCTTTGTCGATCTACGTCACGTTTCCCAGCGGGTGGATAAAAATGTTTGCCTTGGTAGTCTGTCTATGGAAATTGTTTCTACATGATCCTGTCAGTTCCTTTGATAATCCTTAATTTCATACGTAGTATTATTTAAGTTTAATTTCTTCCTTATTTAGCTGCTTTTATTTTTGACTCTATTTGTTACATTTTCAGCTGATATGAGGAATGTCATTTGTGCCACTTCTATGTTTCTCCGATCCTCAACTTTCGTGTTCCATGTTTCACTGCCGTATAAAAATGCAGTTTTGAAATGACATTGTGAAATCTAATTTGTACATCCTTTTGTCATATTCCTTCCAAAATGTTTCCTTACAATTCCATTTGTCCTGTTATACTTCTACATGTTTTCCTCTAAATCTAAATCCAGTTTACAATTCGTTATACTGCATCCTAAGTATTTTCACCTGCTCTACATCTTGCCACTCTATCATATTTTTAAGAGTTTAATTAATAGGTTATAATAACTAATAATGCATATACTGTTTATAAAGGCGACCACGCTGCTCAGACCCGATCTCGTTTTACACAAAGAGACGAAGCCCAACACGCTGATGTGAAGAAGAGCATTGCGGTAACATTGGTCCCCTCCAGCCCTCTAGCTAAAGAGACGCTGTAATTTGCTCTGAGTTTAAGTTTCTTGCTCAAAGTGAGAAGTGTTGAATGACATGAGCAACACAAATTTCCTCAAGTGTAGTGAATAATTGAGAAGGGCTGAGCAGACGAACAACGTCCTTCAAGCGACAATCTGCGGTCAATTGAGAACAATCACGGAAAGGACTCGTTATCTAAAATATTCAGTAGTTAGAAATCTCAATAGTGACATTTAGTCCTCCAAGGTTTGTTGCATACTCCAGATTCCTTCACTTTTATAACAACACCCTCTTTCCTTTCTTTAATATCCTATAATGTTGGTAATATCAGTCTGTAAATTAGTGAATTATATGAAATTATGCTCAAGTGAGCCTGGGATCCACAGAGCTTAAAAGTACCCGACTTTTGTCTTTTCAGGACAGGGGAAAAACTTGAATAACTCCTCCGGGTAACTCACCCAACGGAGATCCGAACTCAGAACCTCTTGAACGTCAGGTAGGAATAGGAATAGGAGAGATACTGAGGGGATTCAGCACTGGATTCAGGCATATTATACCTATGCCTCCAAAGGGACACTCCCAGAAGGAAGGATTAGGTGAAAGAACACACCGGGTGGCCAGATCTAGACATTAATAGAGATATCTTAGGTTTCCCAAGTTTGACGACACCTCGAGGATCAACGTCCCCAAATGCCGCCCCCTTTACCACCTGAATCCCATGGATGAAGGACAGAAAGAGTACCTGTGCGCATATCATCCCTGCCAAGCTGAACCTAACGGCTTCACTGACTGTTGAAGTAATACCAATTAAGTGCAAGCAATGCAATAGAAGTATGAAATGACGCAAATGTCGCAACAGCACACTTTGCTATTGTAGTGTGCCAGAACGCGTTAGTGACCTACAGCACAAGCAACATGCTCCTCCCACTGTGTCAAAAAAGTCTGAACAAAATATAAACATTTCGTCATTGGGAGGGGGTTCGCTCTATTCTGCTGTGCACCTGGAACCTGCTCTTGTTGACCTCTGACCGGGTGCAAAGTTCAGAGTCAACTACAGTGTATGGTTTATGCGTAGCCAACCTCGCGTCCATTGACAGAATTGTTTCATCTCTATTGGTTGAATTAAAAAAGAGAATGTGTACAGTTTATGTTAGGCATGTCTCTTTTAGAGGCCAACTGTGGTGCAGTACCATTTGCACGAGATCCCCTGGCACAGAAATAAGCGTTGCTGCCTTTTTGGACCAAAGAGAAAGCTTTGTTGATGAGCTCTGGGAACGCTGCAGCTCAGCTGTTCAATTTTGTATGGGGATTCAGCATTAAAGCGTGTGCCTCCGTTCCTTGGATATTTTATTAGTTTGTTTGCGATGAAAATACCGCGCAGTGTATTATGTGTGTGTGCACTGCGTGTGTGTACGCGTACAGGAATTAGATCATGGCCTGTGATTAGATTCTGTGCTGGCGAAGGAAATTCACGATGTATGAGTAAGCGACGCCCAATACCATACGAAATGAAAGTTTCTCCTAAAATAAACACGCTAGTTGGCCCACTGTGTAAACACAGTGATTTTTAGAGTACACCAACTTGTTTCCGTTCATCTTGATATGAACTAGGTTTACAGCCATTAAGAAGTTCAATAGATTTTTATATTAAACAATCCTATGGTCAGTAATCTGGCTTTTTACTCAGAGGTCCTGCAGTCCATTCCTGGCTGGATGATGTGTTGCATTCTCACTCTCTACTCATTCTTCTGTGAACTACTGTTACAGTTTATAAAACTCAGGCGGATACCTCGCGCACTGCAATCTACATATTTTCCAGGAGGAAGGTATCAAAGGAAGTAACCACTTGAGGCTATAGGTCGCAGACAGACAGGTCACAGCGATGCGCGGAAATAGCTAAAAATTCTAGGTTGGAAGATCGTGCCACTAATGGAACTGCTTGAGAGAGTGGTGAACGACCCGTGATCAAGCAGCCCGCTAGTGTCCATGGGGAGTACTCCTTCCTTGAACAATCATCCGCGCCATCT
The DNA here is from genome assembly GCA_030765045.1 of Tenodera sinensis. NCBI lineage: Eukaryota > Metazoa > Arthropoda > Insecta > Mantodea > Mantidae > Tenodera > Tenodera sinensis. The sequence goes on along the minus strand of CM060966.1, from coordinate 36,258,122 downwards.
GTCCGCCACCAGCATAGGACACGGAACCTAGAGGCAACCTAAAAGATGAGAAAGATGCGGTATGAATAGGAAATAACGGAAAGCAAATCGTGATAGACGAAGAAAAGCACTACAGCTACTACCATAGAAAACTGCTAAAAACCGAAGATAAGACTTCCTGGCCGACGGGAATCAAACCGGGACGTCCTAAACGCAAGTCTCACACGTTACCGAGGAGCCATGTTACTCCGTACAAACTATTGTTAAAATGTTTATTTTTCTATCTACTTCAAGATAAGCTTTCATCACGAATTTACAGAGGAATTCTTAGATGTGGCGAATAACCTTGCTAGGATCTGCGCAAATGACGTCATGCAACTTAATGATGGAGGTAACGTCTCTTTTTCCTTCCTTGAAATAAACAAGGCTCTGCTGATAATGCGAGCGGGCATTGTGCTTGGTAACGCATCTGTAAAATTTGAAAAATTGCCATTTTTCGTCCAATTCTTCTCAAATTTTGGGGATAGGCTTGTTGCTCAAAGTCAAAACAATATTATGAGTTTGAACTTTATATTCTAAATAGTTTTTTTTTTTTTTTTTTAATTTCTGTAAGGTTATGTGCAAAATGCTCCTCGGTGCATACTTTTCAACCAAGAACATTTCAACTTTTACAGCTAATCAATGACATATAGTGCTACAACATTTGGCTGGTGCTTTTTTAGTAATTTATTTTTTTTGGGAGAAAAAAATTTTGAAAACTGCATAATCCAATTTCTGAGAATTTTTACCAATTTTACAAATTCCTTTTTGAAATAAAAACTTTTGTATTAACGTACAGCAAAAATTTAGAGCCATGTTTTAATTCTTATTCTTTGAACAATATGTGTACCAAGTTTCAAGAAAGTATCTGCAAAACTATGCACAAAGGACCATTTTGTACATAATCATGTGTCAGGAAATCATAAGCGGAGAAACATGGAGTTAAAGTTTAGCAACTATATAATACAAATGTACTTGATTAAAGCTGGCCTGCACCATATGTGGGACCCTCAGAGGTCCTTTTAGCTGCTTTTTCAAATTTCAGTCGTTTCCTAGCAGTTCTGTAGCTCCTTTTTGAATGCCTAGCACTATCCATCAGACGACACTTACTCTAATTTTACTTAATTTCTCCTCAATTTCATTGAAATTTCTACCCTGAACCTCATACTTTACATGCTGTGAAGCTTCACAACCCATATTATATTCACTAATTTCATATATTACACCAATTTCTGTTTTCTTTTTTGAAAAAAAAAAAATTCCTTTGGGCATTTCTTCACAAAACACCATGTGGTTAGCACATTTTCCCTCTAGATAAACCAAAGAACTTTGGAATTTGCCCAACAGATAGCTCTCATATAGATGATTCTCAGGTTAGCCAACATGTTTCAGCTAATTTGTCACAAGAAACCGCGTAATTCAAACTCAAACTGAACATATTGAGTCGGAAAAACATTGCAAGCACTTCGAGTGCACTCTACTTACCTTGCTTCGAGTATTTCTGTGCAATTAAACTGACATACCACCTAGCACACGGCCATTTAAAACCCTCGGTGAAGTAATTTAAAGGGCGCAGATGAGTAAACAAAAGCATGAAAATGAAAGCCAAAGGTTTAAACTTATTTATGGTATAAAAAGCCAAAAATGATAAATTTTGTCATTTTTGCCCATTTTTCACAGATGAGTCACCTTTCAGATACTGTTCGCAATGTTTACCGCACGAAAGCAGAAGAGATACTAATCTGACACCCCTATGGTCTTAAAAACACAAAAGTGAACTCTACTATCAACCACTGCGCAACAATCCGCCATTTGCCACGTCTAAAATGTCGCTGTACACATTTCGCTATGGAGTACGAAGAATACAATAGAAAGCTCTTATCCGATTTTTAAACAGCGCGTCGCCATGTGATGAGTTTAAAATCCATGCTGTTGATATAACCACTAGAAAATAATGAATACCAACCTGCATATGTATAAAATCCTGAGTGTTTTAAGATCCAAACCAATAGCAAAGAATATCGTTAACGCCACAAAAATGTATTTCACATAAGATACATCAGAGTCATTCCATGTCAAATCGCACAAAATTTGACCTTCATGTCTCCGATTTCATTAATATTAAATTTACGTGTTCTGTGAATGAAAAAGTGATACCCCTATTCCTTTGTTTGTCTGTAAATTAATTATTTTGGTAAATATAAAGCATTACATTTTCGGATATTTTGTACACACCTTTCTACATAAACATAAATATCTCTGGTATTATTTTTCAGACAAATATAATCAGTATCTCATTTTGAACATTGAAATGTGTACTTTATGTACACGTTAAACAAAAAACAATTAATTTGATATTTCCTATTTTACAAGGCCGTTAACATTACAAACATCATTAATAATACTTACTCTTAACTAAAAATTTCCGGGAAAAATTTTAAAACGTAGCTTGATGATGCCATGTAATCCTAGAAAAAGTTCAGATTTGAATTCCAAATACATGCAGAGAAATTAAACAACTTACCAAGCCGTGCAGACTGGAGTAACCCTGCTTTCACGGCCAGAAGGTATAGGTTGCGCGTTCGTTCTTGACGAATGACCTTGAGCAGAAATCCAATGAGTGAGCCTACCCTTAATAAACAGGTCAACAAATGTTTATGCTACGATAACAGACACCTCTGTTTTCCTCTGTCGCGTTTGTGTATACAGTCGACTGCAGAAGTTTTGTGCGGTACGGATGTATGTATGCATGCAACGAAAATAGCAATTCAGACGAGGGAGAGATGTCGGGAATAGAATAAATGCAAGAAAGTTAAGTGGAAACAGTTATAGAGGTATAGTGTATAATACGTGTGGCTGATATTACTGCAAGTGTCATAAATTGATTTGTAGTGTTGTACTACTTCAGCTCAGAAGCATGCATATAAAATTTTCATTCGTCAAGAAGTAACGCGCGACCTATATACACACCGCGTGCAGCTGATGGCGTGTCATGCGTTGCACTTCTGTCAAGGTCAAACTGTTAGCATAAACACTGAAATGGGTCATTCCACGTCAAATCGAACACTTCTGAAACTTGACATACTATTTTCTCCATTTTTTTAATCTTATCAATATATAAGATTAAATAACTCGTATGTTTTCTTTTTGGTGTGATACGTTTATTCTGCGCTTTATTAATATTATTTCTAAGGTATATTCGCATACTGTATTATATAAAAATCATTACACCGAATATTATTTGAATTTTAGAATTTTCGTGGTTGCAGCAGTCTTAAGTAAAAATAATTGCAGTTTTGCATACCATTGTTTTAGGTTCACTCAAAATATAAAATAGGCCCCTTTTAGGGGGTAATATTTTAATTACTAAACGCTTACCTACTTTTAAAAAACTGAAAAAAATATAATTATAGTCAGAAATATTGTGCATTGAACTACGCTGGTTTCAGAATGGGATTCGAATAAGATGTGATATAAATACTTTATTAATGACGTGGGCGTGGTGAGTCATTTGAATCGATTGAGGAAACTGCTGTGAATACGTGGGCGAGGAGTCATTGCACATCCGGTGTTTATTGTTTCCATAATATAATTTTATCGCTAGTTGAGCTTAGTATGAGCTGTGGTGTTGATTGTGCTTGTGTATGACCATGACTGATTTGGTACAAAGGAGTTACCGCTACAGTTTTAACCCATTCACATTAATCACTGAGTTTGTAACAAAAAGCTGAGATCAGTGACGTCAGCAATGCTGATTAAACTTAAATTAGAAGACTTATCTCGCGATTTGAAAGTTTGTGATAGTTGCCGCATGAAAATTTCAATAGTTCCAAAGGAACAAACCACCACCGAGTTATGTGTGTCTAGTGCTAGTAAAAGTTTGGTAGAAGAACATTATAGGGATAGCTCCTCATCCTCTAGTGACGCAGTAAGTATGGGTGAAACAGACGTAACTGGTAAATTGAACGACATTTTGGCTGCAATAGGAGAATTTCCCAAAAAGAAAAGAAAACTGTCTCAAAAACGCTACCCTAGAGAGAAGTTGCAGAAAATATCACAGACAATGGAGCAGAAAATATTTCATACTACAGACTCTGCTTCATATGAAACTTCAAATAATTGTGAAATAATACACAAATTAACAGATTCTTTCCATGAAACGGATGACAAAAATCTTAAAATAGAAATACTGACGATTTTTGACAGCTGGTCATACAATAAAATAAAACATGTTGATGTCTCAACTCACATGATACGAATATCCAAACAGGTGGCCAAAGAAAGGGAAATTTTAGCAACCCCGAACCCCAAGTCCGGAAAACGTTTAGACCTTAGAAAAGGTTTCTGAATTATATTCAGCGTTTAGTAATTGAAATATATTTTAAAAATACTACCCCCTAAAAGGGGCATATTTTATATTTTGAGAAAACTACATTAAATTAATAACCCCCCACCATTTGATTCTACACAAAGGAACGTTTTTGGTTCTTATTCTTATTATCCTGCCAACTTTTGTTTCCCTTGCCACATTAACATTGGTACAAATTTACAATTGGACCTCCTCTTTAGCAACCATATACCCTCACGTGCCGAGGCAAGCACCGCGAACAATAAAAATCCTGCTGCAGAGTATCCTTATTACAATTGTTCCCGAATGAATGATTCGAAAATAATGGTCCCATGCTTGCAATGAATCACACCAGTACCAATTGTTTTTTCTTTCTTTTTCTTTGTATAGCTTATTTTTAAAGTAATGTGGGGGCTTTGACTTTCATTACAATTTATTTTGTTATTAGTATTTGAAAATTGTAGGTTTGAATTTCACTTACTCAACATTATTAAATAGTATCACCTATATTGGGTGCGTAAGACTGCTTTAAGATTGCTCAGAGGCCGCTTTATAAGTTTTAGGTCGTCAGATGACATACGACGTGAGACCACAGGCTTTACTTCCCTTACAAAGGAAGCTACGATAAGTGCTTGTAGGCCCCAAAAGTTAATCACTTGGATTTGAATCCACGATCTCAAGAACGTGAGACTAGCATGTTACTTCTAGACTACGGAGGATGACTACATGCAGTAAAAAGAGGATGTGTTGCAGTGCACCCAAAAGTTCACCCAGATTTCCTTGAAAACACACGTTTTGAGACCTCTGGTTCCAATTAGAAAAAGTAAAAGGTCCATCGTCGAGGACACGGTTTTGCGTCAGCTACATTATTTTTGCACCATAGATTTCAACCTCAACTTTTTTGTGCCACTGATAAAATTAGGATAAACATTTTTGATGACTTTTGAGGTTGGTAATGCATAATTTTCCTTCTTACTGAAAAAGACTGCGGACTGTTAGATAGACTGTCTGTGGTGGTTAAAATTATACTTACGTTATAGTTCATTTAAATTGTGCATACTTCAATCGGAAAGTACGTAACCTTTCTGAATTTGTAGCCCTCTTTAATAAGATCATTTCCCCGATTAGAACCTTATCTTAAAACTCCCATGTTCAGGTAGTGGCTTTGGAACCCCAGCACGCTCTAGCATCACCTGACTAAAGAGCAGGTCGGTCTGATGATCAATGAAATCTGTGGGTTGGTCTAGAAAAATATATAGCCAAACTATGCAGTAACTGAGAAACAGTAAGGGAGGAAATTGTAAGCAAGAAAACATTCTGGCGCAAAAATACTACACCCTAGATACTTATAAAATTCAGAGCGGTGCAAAGCCCTACAATTTTGGCGCAAATGCGGGCGTGTGTGGTGCAGAAACCTGGCACTTAGAACTTCCCTTTCTTAATTACTTTGAGTGAAAACAGGTTACAGGCAGCCACACTTCAAATTCTTCCGCACTCCACATCCTCGTGCTATCTGGTACGCCATATGTTTCCTTTGCACGCAACGGATTTGCGCCAGATTTAATAACAGTTTGCAATTGAGAAGTGTGGTTATAACGGGTGATCCAAAAGACTGTGAACCGGCTGCGCTGTGTGTTGTCTGTACGGGTCCTCTGCGCTCGTCGCCGACTGCTGCTGTCATAGAGCAGCGCGGATAAAACCATGAAGCATTTTTAAAACTACTTTTAAAGGCTTTACTTACCCATATAAGTATAGCAGATGCTGAAACTGACCATCATCGTTGTCCATTCATGTTTGGCACCTCTTTAGGAAATTATCCATAACTCGCCGTAATTCACGTTGAGAAATGCTGGCAATTTTCAGACGGATATTTGTTGTAATTCTTCCAGGGCAAATGGGTTTGTCTTGTACACCTTTTTTTCAAATTAACCTCCTCCAACATTGTGTCATATCGGATGAATGTACACTTTATGCTTCAAGTTATTCCAGAGATAGAAATCGCAGAGGGTTAGGTGGGGGACCGAGGGGGCCACACATTTCTACTAGTAATAATTCTGTCCTGAAACAGACTTTGAAATGCTCTCATCGTTAGATTGGCTGTATGAGGTTTGTAGAGTCTTGTTGAAAAAGGGCAACATCACGCTCCCTGTCGGTTAATTCTCTAAAAAAGGACCGCAAAATTATAATCACATATGTAGGACAACTGTTGACTCGAAAAAATTCATAATAAATACACGCTGTACAGTAGAAAACAAATACTAAGCCATAATACAGATTGTGGCTAAGTACAGGACAAAATACTAAAGCACAATGATAATGTAGCGCACGATATAGCATCAACTCAATACTGATTGTCAGTAAGGCAGAGAAAAACAAGTGATGCTCGTGACCTTGTGTATATAGCTGCTGTCATCGTATTTCCGCGTTTGCAGTGGAAAAACACCGCGTGGTGGTTCATATGTATTTGAATATCTCTGTATTTAAGGATAATAAATTTGCTGGCAACGGCAAGTTTGGCTAAGAATTTTATACATTCTTAAGGTGGTAGCTGGTACTGCCCTGGTGGCGTGTTTTGTTTTAATAACAGGCACATTGAGTCACAGAACATAAAAATTGTGAGGCAAACTAGTGAATAGTGAAGGTTGTCATAAAGGTAGTCCAAAGGGGCAGCAATAGACCTCAGAACTTTTTAAGAGATAGTTTCAAGTTTCATAAGGCGTACACTACATAGATGGACGTATACGTTGGCGCTGCACAGAAAAATTCTGATGTGTTGCACTCACATGACTTCTCTACTCTTGTACTAACTTCTTACAAACTCTTATTCCTATATCTTCTTCATGTTGAGATAAATATTTGTACAAATTTTCTTATTGCTTATTTCCTAGTAGGTGCAAGGGAATGTTAGAATATAGTAGGCTTTGTGCGATAGTCAAATCCTTTAAAGCTTTGAGATCCCGCTCTCTTTGCACGCTTAACATATAGAGAAATGAACAACGATGTTCCATTTTACGAAAGTTTTAAGTTTTCCAAAACCACACAAATAACACGGACCATCTCCGAAATAGTTCACTCTACAAAAAAATTTATTTAGACATAAACTGCGTGTTTTAGCGAGACCTACTTTTTTATATTTTGTCTATCTCTTACGGTTTACGAGTTATTCAAAAGTCACCCAGAGTAAATTGGACTACGTAGGCTATAGCCAGAAAATTCAATATATACATTTAATTTGTCATAAAAATATCTTAAGCATATGACATTTTAATCAAAATCGTTAGAGCCATATTCAACAAAAACAAAATTTTCGAAAACTTTTCCATCTAAAGGGTAGTTTAGAGTGAGGCTATTTTCTTCAAAATCTTCGTGTTGCATCCTAGAAAGACATTAAACTTAAATACTAACTTTGGTTTTAAATCGACTTCTCGTTTTTGAGCTATGCTGTTCACAGACACACAGACTGACACATAGACTCATACACAGACTGACACACAGACTGATACACACACATGGACCTTTTTTGAAAATCTGATGTGTTGCACTCACATGACATTCTCTACTCTTGTACTAACCATTCTTACAATTTCATATTTCCATATCTTCTACGTGTTAGTTGAGTTACACTCCCAGAAATTATCTTATTGCTTATTTCCTTGTAGGCCCAAAGGGAATATGGGAATACAGCAGCCTTTAAGCGATAGTCAAATCTCCTAAAGCTTTCAAATTCCGTTCTCTTTGCACGGTTAACATATAAACAGATGTTCCATTTGACAGGAGTATAAGTTGTTCAAAAGTTACACAGATAACAAGGAATATCTCCGAAATGGTTCACTCTACAAAAAGTTTCTTTGGACATAAATTGTGTATTTTAGCAAGATCTACATGTTTTGTACAGTAAGACTTTGTCTTTCTCTTACGGTTTATAATTATTCAAAAGTCATCCAGAGTAAACCGGACTACATAGGCTATAGCCAGAAAATTCAAAATATACATTTCATTGGTTATCAAAATATCTTAAACATGACATTTTAATCAAAATCGTTAGAGCCATTTTCAAGAAAATCAAAATTTTCCATGTAAAGCGTAGTTTAGGGTGGGGCTATTTTCTTAAAAATCTTTGTGTCGCGTCCCTGAAAGACATTAAACTTAAATACCAACTTAGGTTTTTAAGCGACTTTTCGTTTTTGAGTTATGCTGTCCACACAGTGACAGACACACAGACACACAGACTGACACACACACACGGACGTTTTCTAAAAATGCTTTTTTTGATTCAAGGACCCTCAAAACATATATTTCCGGTGAAATCTCGACATCGAATTGTTGTGTGGAGTACAATACTTCTACTTACCAGCAGAGAGTAAAAAATTGTCCTGCCAATATAATAGCCTTAAACATGGATACGAAAACCTTAAGTGGTCATGATCAGCATGGTAATGAAAGAATTGTACACCAAAAGGTATGTCTGTCGTGTAAAAGGAAAGCGGCTAGTGAGTTAAATGAAAGACCAGGCATTATAATAAGTGTAAAGTTGAATGAGAACCAGAGACCAGCATTTTACATTTCACTGACAAACTATTACGTCTCATGACTATGATTAGGATTATAATAATTATTATTACTATTTCTATTATTACTTTATTATTATTATTAATTATTATTATTATTATTATTATTATTATTATTAGTAGTAGTAGTAGTAGTAGTAGTAGTAGTAGTAGTAGTAGTAGTAGTAGTAATAATAATAATAATAATAATAATAATAATAATAATAATAATAATAATAGTAGTAGTAGTAGTAGTAGTAATAATAATAATAATAATAATAATAATAATAATAATAATAATAATAATAATAATAATAACTTTACCCAGTAGCCGTTTTACTTTCCCAACCTTGTGACTGCTTAAATAATTTATTCAATGTCAATTAATTTCAATTCTGTTATTTACGGAGCTTTAAATTGGCTTGTTTTTGCTTAGAAGGCTAACTTACACTTTCTAAAATACCACTGAAGTTTCAGGTTCACAGGTTAAAAGCTGGGATGTTGATGCTGACGGAATGTGCAGTGCTTGTCCAAACTTCTGTGTTTATTTACTCAAGAGAGCGTGTCTGAGTCCAGTACTTGAGCCAAGTGTTGATAGAATCACTCCAAAGTACCTCAGAGTGGATTTATTTCAGCTTTCTTAAGGTTTTGTGCCAAGGTGCAAACAGTGGAGAATCACAAAGAGAAAGTGTAAAACAATTAAGACAACAGGAGTGAAACATTGTATGCACTATTAAAAATCATATTTCCTTATTTATTTAAATCATTGTTGCCCGGCAAATACCGTTTATATCCTCTACAGAAAAATCCTGTTCTTACTATCAGTATAAACATTAAAGCACAAAAACGCACCTCGATGCTCTTCTTACACGATGGCGGCGAAGTGAGATTTTGGGACGCAAAACCGGGAAGGTCATTAGCACCCGATTCTTACATATACAATGTGTTTCGAAAAGAACTTCACAACTTTGACAAGTCATATTTATTGATTCATTTTACTTAAAGAAATGGTTTTGGTGTCATCTTGACTGACAATAGATAAAGTTTTACCTAAACAGGTGGAATGTGATCTCCACTGGTCATGGAGCACACACCCCATCTGAAGCCCATTTCTTGCCAAACTCTCTGCAGCATGTCAGACGTGACCCGTTCAATTGCGATGCAGATTCTACGTCTGAGTTGTGGTAGAAAAGCCGGTAAGGGTGGTACAAGCATTGTATCCTTGACGAATACCCACAAGAAAAAATCAAGAGGTATCAGGTCTGGTGAGCGTGAGGGCCTTGCAATTGTTACACCACAGCCATTCCACTTACCCGGCAAGCGTAGTACATTCAGGAAATCCCGGACGTCCGAGAGGCAGTGTGGCCATCGTGCATAAACAATAGGTCATACTGGGAGGAGCTTTGCCATACTTTGTACGAAAATTACGTTGTACAGTTGTCACTGACTTCGACTCTTCAAACCAAAAAACCAGCGAGCATGCTCAGGACCAGTAAAGGCAGCCATATTTGCTACAACTGCCGCTAACGCTTACGGTGGCGCGATTCTGTACTAGCGTATCATGGGAGTCAAAATTTAAATCTATTGTTAGTCAAGATGACACCAAAACCACGCCTGTAAATGAAATTAATAAATAATTATGAGTTGTCAAAGTTGTTCATTTTTTAAACACGCTGTATAGATGAACATATCATTTGTTAAACTAACATAAGCTTTCTATCCTCAAACATTTATTCATGAGTATACAAACTATTGCTAAGAAATCCGATTTTGTCTATCTGCTTCATTTTAATCGGAATAAACCTTTACAGAAATAGCTGCTTTTCATAATTACAGAGATAGTAAGAGAATAACGACTGTCAAGTGCATAAGAACCGGGCACCACACAGTGTTCATTTTTATTTGTCCCTTCACTTTCCAATTTATGACGTCACTCTTTGAAGCGAGTCTGCGGTTACCCAGAAATTCACCTCCGCTTTGCGCCGTTAAGGATGTTAGTTGTGATATTTCTATCAGGCTCGGTAGCTGCACCAGTGGCTGGTGTCAGCTGCGATTTTTGGAATATTCTTCACTTAGAGCTGCCCCCTAGCGACTGTTTGCGGAATTTTCATGACAATACTGCGAGAGTGGCATTTGAACCAGAGCTTTGAGTAAGATGCAACATATCGTCGCTATAATATAGTGGAATACAATATGAAGCTAACAATACACCACCGTGTCTATGTGCATGTTGGAATGATATTTTTGAACCGGATTGAGGAATGAAGGAGGATATCAGCACGATATGAACCACTGCATTGATGATTTTCTGGGAAGATATGAGGAATTCTAAGAGACAGCTCGCAGAATTCTAAGACAAATGTTAAATGGTAACCACAATTATTTTACCGTAATGTGGCATGACGTACATAAATGACACACTGAAGTATTTTGTATCTTTGAGGTGCCTAAGAAAAAAAAAGTTCATTCCTTGCTTTCAAACCGTGCTCAGTGTGGAAGATCAAGTCCTTAATTAAAAGCACCCCCTTATAAACAATATTTAAGCTTTTAAGTTTTATGTATTGGTTTCATCTTAACCAACGAAATCTAATCGATTATGTTATCTATGTAATGCATATTCATTGAAATTTCTCCAGACTTTACATACACATCAAACGTGTTTAGAACTTACCGACGATCAAGTCACTGACCTAGTATGTACATACATATCCTTAAGTTCTCAGTTTACTTCTCAGAAAATCTTCCAATAAACCACCAGAAGAAACCAGTGTTGCGCGCTCAATAAGAAACTTTGTCAACGCAAAACGTAGGCCTCGACAGCCGAACTAACCTCTCCTGCAACATTCAACCTGGACGTTCTCTATCTAGTCATTCAACTGGTTGCAGCCAAAAGCTCGCCATATAACGGTGACGTCATATGAGACCATCGAAGGAACAAATATTCATTACTGAATTTCAATTTTGGTTTATTCGTTCGTTAACTGTAAGGATTGAAGAACCAAGTGTAACAAAAACGTATAACGTATTCTTTCTTGGGCTTACAACAAATGTTAGACTCAACATCACCAGTCATTGCTATATGAGCTTAACATGGATGAAGCCTTCTTTCTTTTGGACAGCTGTGCCATTGACATCATTTTCCAAAATTTCTGGCAAATATTATCTGCACCATTAATGTCTAGTGCTGAAAGATTGGGAAAGAGTAACCAGGTACTAAAAAGGAGGTACTTCTTGGGCTATTCGGTGTGCTAGTGATTAACCTGGCGAATGAGAGAGAGGAAGAGAGAGAGAGAGAGAGAGAGAGAGAGAGAGAGAGAGAGGCAGAGAGAGACAGACATGACGAAGAGAAAGTAACTTAAGGGTAAGAAGAAGATTACATTAGTCTAGTGCTGTCATAGTTATACGCAGTTCAGGGCACAATTCTGCAAGTACCGCCACGTGGTACATATCAACACGTTATCAGCCCTCATTTGTCTGTATACATGCACTAGGTGCATTCATAGTTAAAACGTTTCTTACGTATGCCTTATGAAATGTTCTCCTTTTGAATTGCCTTGGACTAGTACAGATAAGATTTAATGCATGAAGAGAACAATGCTTCTTAGTGCGTCAGCCATAAATAGAAAACTACTTATCAGTAGCTTGACGTAGTTACTTAAGTTGATTAAAATAACGAAATGCCGTTACAACTTTCTGTTGGTTTCACTTCGAAGAATAATTATTTACGCATTTGCATCCCTCCTAAAGGGAGAGATTGTTTTACTTTTTAATCCATTAAAGGGTTAAAACGAATAATTAAATAGTTTAATAAAAGCATATTTACCTACTATTAATAAGAGCGGTTTTGGTATGTTATCAAAATCCTGTGGAGGTGCTTAACGTTTTGGAATTCAAAACAAAAGAGTATTTATTTACGCACCACAGGTAGAACTACTACGGTGAGTCCGTAACAGATGCAGGCAGTTCTTCAACCGAACTGAGTTCCAGGTCGCCACCGAGCCAGTTGCGGCTGATCAGCCGACCGCAGCGCCTTCCCTCAGCCGAACACCGTATTTCCAGAATACAAGCTCCACAGCAGCGCGTCCTACCAGCTACCCTGCTGACACTTAAAATCTGGAAATACCGGGTAAAGAGAGAGGAGAGAGAGAGAATGCAATGAACGAGAGTTCATATATATACCATAACAATCAAAATCATATTAGAAGGAAAACCCGGTGAACAAGTGACTTGCTTCGATTATCTTGGTTGCAAAATCTCTAATTTAAAAAATAATGAAATTTTATATAACATGAATAAATTTAGCCGTGTATGTGGCAGTATAAAGAGTTATTTAAAAATACGAAAAGAGAAACTAAATTAAAGCTTTGTAAAGTTATGGCAGTCCCATATTATTATATGGAAGCGAATTTTGGACTTTAATCAGAAAAGAACAAATGATTGAAACAGCTGAAATGAACTTTTTAAGGAATGTTGCAAGGTACAGCCTTCTAGATAAGAAAAGGAGTGAAGATATTCGAAATGAACTGAATATCTTTAAGTTAACACACAGAATGTAACAATATACAAACAACTGGAAGGAACATGTCGATAGATTGAAGGATAGACACATTCCAAAAATAGCTTTAGATTGCAAGAAATATTGGTAGACCAAGAAAATTATGGATAGAACACTTAATTAAATTCTATGAGACTGGAACGAGCATTGGTGACTTAAACCGTGAAGTGTTAATGATTATGTAATAATCAAAATAAAACAAGCAAAATTTCATAAGGAGCATAGCCTACTCGTTTATAATTAAGGAATTTCAACCAAGACTCTAAAAACCCAAAAATGTTTGCTAAACGATAATCTAATCTTCCCTCATCTCGGGGCTCTAATGACCTAGCTGTCGACGGGCCCTTAAACCCTAACCACTCACTCACTCCCTCATCTGCACACCCTGCCTTCTAAGTATTTGTCATCGAACGAGATGATAATGTATGTGGCTCACATTCAGAAGATCCCGGGTTTGATTCCCGTCGACTGCCCAATCTGGATGTTTCGTGATTTTCCCTAGCTGGCGAATCTAACACAAGTTCCTTTCCATCATTTCATTCCATTTCCCTCTCATTTTCCAGATGTGCTTCTAGATGTCGTGATGTATGGTGCTGCTGGGAAAAATGGCGCGAATAGCCGCTCAAAGGACGGATTTTGACCTGGAAATGTTAGGGACTCCTGTGTGTATTCGCGATCTGTAGGTTCCTGTGGTTCCCACTCACTGTCAGTTACTGTGGTTCCTTCACGTCATCCCTTCCTCCTGGGACAGGTCTATGTAGTTCATAGCGCATGTGGTGTCCCCCTTAGTTGTATAACTTATAATCTACAAGTGTATATGCCACTAACATGTCTAAATTGTTGAAGAGATTTAAGGCGTTCTTATGTTTACTTGCCCTATCCAAAATGTCCCCTCATCTCGGTACTTTGCACCAATTTGCACAACAACCCCAGTTACTGGTGCAATAAGTGATTGCTGAAGGACTTATGTTGGTCTTGCTCACACATGCTTTACTTGCTTTTGTATTGATGGCCCAGTTTATTTGTTGTTGTGGTCTGGGATTGCAAAAACCAAGCCGGATACGAATTTGTTTCCACTCCACTTGATGGTAAGCGTCGATGAATCCACCTGAAAGAGAGGAAGCGAGATGGTGTAATCTGCTCCACATCCACTGGATGCGAGCGAGATCCACTATAAATTGCAAACCCCATCTCTAGGGAGAGAAATAATAAAACGGGGGCGCTGCAGCATTTTTTGTTTTTGTTTCCTCCAGTCGTTGTAACTGTCTAATCAGTATGCGCTGAGGAGGAGGTGGAGGTAGGATGGTGTGGGTGGGGGTTTAACTGCAGGAAATTCCACCAACTGGATGGAGAGAGAGAGAGCATTAAACATCTCTGCTTTTACGGCCGCTCGGAAGTCAATGGCAGAGGCGCAATTTTAGGCGCAAAATAATCTTTGTGAAGAGCTGCTATACGAGTTTTCGTGGGCAATAGGATTTATCACATATTGCTAAACAAATACACTGTTTTAAGGTTTTACAGTGACATATGAATCATCGTTTCTGTCTCCACTTATCACCTTTGTTGCTTCCTCATTTCTGTATTCCAATAATGTAAAGTAGACCAAACAAGCCCCACCACAAAAAAGAAAGTAAAAAAGGAGTTAGCAACCAATGAGGGAACAGTTGAACGTTTTAAATGTTATATTTTTCTAATGAAACACAGTGGCATAAGTTACACTCAGTGTTTTTATAATAAAGCTAAATCTACATGTATAATTTATCTGTCTTTATTTTACGTCGCTTAAACTACGTGGTCACATAGCGACAGATCTGTTAGAAGTAGAGCTGAAAGACTGCCACAGGCTACCAAAGTAGTAGGTAGTAGTAGTAGTAGTAGTAGTAGTAGTAGTAGTAGTAGTAGTAGTAGTAGTAGTAGTAGTAGTAGTAGTAGTAGTAGTAGCAGCAGCAGTAGTAGTAGTAGTGGTAGTAGTAATAGTAGTAGTAGTAGTAGTAGTAGTAGTAGTAGTAGTAGTAGTAGTAGTAGTAGTAGTGGTAGTGGTAGTGGTAGTGGTAGTGGTAGTGGTGGTGGTAGTGGTGGTGGTAGTGGTGGTGGTGGTGGTGGTGGTGTGGTGGTGGTGGTGGTGGTGGTGGTGGTAGTAACAGCCGTAGTAATAGGTAGACTTGGTAGTAGAATTGGTCAATTAAGAACCTATCCGCATTACCTCTATGTTACCTCTGTCGGGGATACCTCATAACTATCGCTTTGTTTACGTTTTTGATCATGTTTTATTCGATTCCTCTGGAAACCAGAAGTGTTGAACTTTGAGTCTTCTCAAAACTGAAAATGTGTATATAAAGGGCCGTTTAACCTACGGAGGATTTGTGTCTTCAAAAACAGATCCTCTAAATGTACCACATATCAGATCAAATACATTGATAGTGCTGCCAAGTAATGTATTTCGAAAGGCAAAAGTACAATTTTTATTTTTACCACACTGACAAAACTCATGAGCACAGTTTCTAGTGATTATTTTGTTTTAATTTCTGATTAAATTTCTTAATTCGCTGTATCTTTATTATGCTTCTTTCCCTACCAATACTACGATTAATCCTAATATTTACTACGTCATCTATGCGCTGTACCTAAACTACCAAGCGTAATTTTGATAGAGCGCAACTCAAGTTAGGGGACACCTCGTATTTGAGTATGTGGTGGACAGTCTTCTAGATCTCATCCCTGTAACATACCTTCTTACTTCTTCACACATTCACAGATGCCTTAGTGCCCGGCAACTGCTTACCTGCTTCTGTTACGAGCAGCTGGCAGCTTCGACACGTGACCACAGAGGCCTTAGCGCTGTATATGTGCTTCTACACGTGGCGAATATTAGGCTACCGTCCAGTCCACCTAATTTTACTATCTTTGAATGCATGAAAAGCACTCGGTATTACTATCTATTTTCAGGTTTACTAATATTTCATATTTAAAGCTAGGTAGTCGAAATTATGAAATCTGTGATTTTTTTCCAAATTCAGGTTTTACTTCCATATGAATATTTCAGATTTTCCGCTCATTTTGGTATACGTTTTATGGCGGTGAGTTAATCGTAAATACATTAAAAGTATTATTGAAGATAAAGCTGCATTTAGATTTAAGGCTTTCTCATCTTGTTTAACTGCAATTACTGAATAACTAATAACTTTGTCCACATATACCCCATTATCTCTGAAAGCTATTGGTATAATGTACTGAAATGATCACAAATTTTCAACTAAATTAGCTTTATTTTAAGGAAAGGGGTTTTATGCATCAGGCATTGTAGTAAGTTTTTTAGTTTTAAACTCCCTATATTTCAATAAACATGTTGACATTGTATTACAAAATCATAACTTTGCTTCCGAAGAAGAAAATGTGTTGCTGTTTCATCAGTGAACTGTAAAGGTATTATTGAACATGTCCTAAAATAATTCAGCTAATTATCTTAAATAGTGTTCTAGATAATGGTCATCTGTAACATTGGGTTAGGGCATTTCAACTCACCTTAAGGTGGAACTGTTGGCGTTATGTTATATCCAGTGACCTTGGCGACTGAAGGGAACTACGGAAAATTCCAGTCAGATTGGTCGACTCACAGGATTTGAACCTGGGACCTACAGAATTCGGGTCACGGGCCTGAGCCATCCAGCGCAGTATATCTGTTTTTATAGTGTTGAATGAATTTTTTTGTGCTTGTTCTTTCATTTATTCTTTTTTAATTTTTTTTATTTATTTTTCCCTTTTCATCACTGGTAGTCTATGTAGTATCTTACAAAAAATCTAAATGCCTGAGTTGGTTCACTGGTGACACAAGGCTTGCATTTGGAAGCAATTACGTTAATGGCCTTTCTGTACAAAGTTTGGTCTGCCACACGGTGAATGCGGGATTGTAATATACTCTTCACATTCATGTAGTGGTACAAAGTTTGGACAACGAAGAATAGCAAAGGATACTATTACTGGCCATCAACAAAAATGCAGATGGTTAGAATTAGAATTTGAATTACAAAAGCAACTAAATTCCTTGCAGACAAGGGCCTCTGTCCCCAGGTAGGGTTAGCTCAGTTTTACACACGAGGTGAGCTGTTTCCTATGTGCCTAGCTCAGACTTTGAGTCGTTACACTTTACATTAGTTATTGTGCACTGCTTATACTCTATTCTAAACTTGAAATAGTGTCTTTCCTTTTTCCATAATTTTCTTCGCCACGCTTCTCTTATAGTTTCTAAGATCTGTAAGTGTTTTGTTCTAAACTTAAAATTGTTATTTTACACTCTTTTCTGTTCCTCGCTAACCGTGTTCACTGTTGTCTGATCCCTTCCGTGAAGTCCTGTGCCCACCTCCTTCTTGTTTTCCCTCTTCTTGGGTCCCACGTCGTGGTGACATATCCCCACCTGTGTGCAGGTAGTCTGCTACATGTCCTCCCTATTTCCATTTGAGTCCTCTTATTTTGTGCGCGTCTTCGATGCCATTTCGTAATCTCAGTTCTTCATTCCTTATTTTGTTTTGCAGTTTAATTTCCAAGTTCCTTCCATTTTACGTTGGCATATTTGCAACTTCTGTTCTTGTTGTTTTCAGCGTCCAGGTTTGGCTACCATGTATTATACAGATGGTACATAAAGCAATGGAGTCACATTCGGTAGCTAACAAGCATCTAAGGATATTTCAGCAGGAGCCAACGTTCCAAACTACCAAAAACACATACAGATTGTATATCATTTATTTTCTCTATTTTAGATAAAAGATGCAGTTCTGACGCTTGAATCCCATTTGCAGGTAAATCTTTGGGCACCCTTGTTTTAATTAACTATTAACAAATATGGTAGGGAATCGGCCGACTTTAAATTATGTTTGTTCTATATAATAAAATATTTTCTCATAAGTATAGTATGTTATTCTTAGCCAAGATGTACTAAGTACTTATTTCTTGAAAATAACGTGTTTTAAGTAACGACCATTCACTCGCAGACACTTTTCAAGCCTCGATCACAGTTGGGCATACAACGACATAACATGTCCAGTGAAACTTTGGCAACTTCGTGACGAATATTAGCCCGCAGTCTTTCAATAGTTTGAGGGTAATTTTTTAACCCTTACAGGCCAAATGATTCCATATGGGCCTTATGAATTTTCGAAGTATTTTAATGTTTTTCTGTTATATTCTTGTTATACCTGCTTTAACGGTTAAAACATGCATTTGAGATGCTTTCAGTTATAAAATAGTATATTTTACAAATTTTATTATAGTGTTTTTAATAAAACGAAGCAAAATCCATGCAACCGCAGTCAAATAACACCCCGTCATCCTTCACGCGTGTCATTACACTGATTATTTTACGTGAGCCCTCCCACATCCTTTGCCACAAGCACATTTGACAACGGTAGCTGAGACTCGAACCCGCGACATACAGCTTTAAATGGATGGCCAGTCCATTCGTCTCGCCGTAACGATCTTGTCTAATCAAGTGAATCGCATGAGGCAATCCCTTATGTGCATATGAAAACCGGTTTTATTAATAAGAGGAATACTGGCCTAGCAAAATAGTTTGTGCTGGAAAGGCTTAAGAAAACATTCAAGTATCCCCATCAGAAGAAATCGCACACGGTCAAATCTGGGGATCCTGTTGCAAAGTTGATGTCAGCTTTGAAACCAGGATACATACAGAAACTGTGTAATTTCATTAGTAAGAAAGATTTAAATCATGTTTGCGTATCTGGCTTACGTCAGGGTGGTTAATTTTCCCCCCATCATTGTCAAAAAATAAAGAGCCAATTATCGGATAGAATGACATGGAACACCAAGTGACTCACTGCGCACTTCTCACTGCGCAAAGGTACTGAGTGAGGCTCGCATTAGAGAGGTCGTGGATTCGATTTCCGTGACCGACCTTACTGACCCAGGGTTTCTTTTTCTTCTATTATTTAGGACTTCACCTTCACTTCAGTCCAGTCTTCCAGGGCTGAAAGTATTGGCGATGGACGAGCTGTGTGGTTGTGTTGTAATTGCTGTTCTGGGTGGATGAATGGCATTGTCGCCTGACCAGTAGCTGCTTGGCGAATCCTGGTGTTGCTATTTATCTCCAGCACACGTTAGAGACCCTCATGCTGGCTCGCGCTAGTTCCCGGGTTCCAACACGCTTGTATAGCGCTCTAGTTCATCCCTTCCTCCCGGTAGGGAGAAAGTCCCAAGATTTGGCGAGTTTGCTCAGACTGCAATCGCCTCTAGCTCTATCCTGTGCAAATGTTTATCGTGTAATTGAAGGGGATTGTTCAAGACCAATATAAGAAGTTGGTTTCTTTTCTTTTTTTTACAAAACTGATGAAATATGATGTCACACATCCATAATTTGTCGATAAATTCATCTTCAGTCCTACAGAATGTTATTCGTGAGAGAAAGGTTTTGTTGGTGCAGTGCCTGAAACTTGTAGGGTTGAAAATGGAGAGCTAAGTGCAATGTTATTCTTACGGTTCTCTCCGATAAGTTTATTGTAGCAGTATGCTTCACTACGAGCACATCGGGCTTCTGTTCACAGCAACAGCGCAATAACATTTTCTGGAGTACCCTTAGTCCTGCTGCTACTTGAATATTAAATTATTTTCTTGTTTAACGACGCTGTCAATTGCCAGGATCACATCAGCGTCGCCGGTGTGCCGGAATTTTGTCCCACAGGAGTTCTTTTACATGCTAGTAAATCTACTGACATGGAGCTGTCGTTTTTAAGCACACTTAAAAACCATCGGCCTGGGCCGGGTTTGAACCCGCGACCTTGGGATCCGTAGGCCAGCGTCTAACCAACTGAGCCACCCAGACCGACACTGCTACTTGAAGGTTTCCTCAGTGCCGAACCAGTTCTTAACACATATTTTTATAGAATGAGGGATGGAATGGGATCATGGCGTCCTAAATTACAATGACAAAGAAATTGGCACTTAACGCCATAACTAACGTTGTTTTTAGCAAATTTTCTCTGCAAAAGCACGTTGTTGAGTTGTCCATCGATACGCGTTTATAGAATGGTAATATCATAGTAAGAGATGCATACGCAGTCTTAATACTATGCATTCAGTCATAACAGAAAACGCATAATGTAAAATAACCCATTCCTATGCCGGACCATTTAGAGTATTAAAAGCATTATAAATAATAGAACGTTATCTTAACTAGCTCTCATAAAAATGATCAGTGTAAAGTAATTCTGGTTTACGCATCTGTTACCAGTGAATAATTTAGTAGCAATGCAAATCGCATTAAAGTACAGTATTCTTTACGAAACATTAATAAATTAATGTTCTATTTTTATAGTATTCGCTTTATTATTATATTATGAAAAAGATTTGTTCACAATGGTGATTCACATTTGTTATTTTTCTCTATAAATTCAGAGGCTCAAAATATATTAAGGGTTTTATAAGCTACGGGCTAAACCCTTTCCTGTTACTGTTAATGCAGGAATTCTCCTTTTAATCAGCAGTAATACTCTCCGAAGCTTGGGAGCGCATTAATTGGGAACGGTGCATCCTTCATCTTGATACCGGAGTGGTAAGATTAGTATTATAAAGAAATGATAGGTAAATAATTGCAATAAATACTCTAACAAAAAGCCAATTTTACTACAAATGCACCATTCTCTTCTCCTTGTTAATATAGTTTATAGCCCTTTCTGCCATTACAATTGTTTTTCTGATAACTAGGGCTCGGAAGTTCATGCCCTAAAAAACACCGAAATATGCATGCAAATATGCTCTTAAAAACTTGAAAATATGCCAAGAAATATGCACTATTTCATTAAAACAATTAATGTCCCTTTGCAGTAGATAAGACGAGTTAGTATAAATAATAATAATTAAAGTTACCTTATTCCTTAGAGCCTGAAGCAGAAGTGGTCCCGCTGCTAGTATTAACTGCTGAATTGCAGTTCATAACCAACACTTTGCACAAGTTTTCAACTGTAAAACATCGTCTGTTGTCTCGCAAAACACTTTTGTAACCCGAAAAACTTCTCTCCACGTCACAAGATGTTATCGGAGCATATTTAAATGATGTTAACTGCTTCACAGAGGGAGTCAAGTCTCTTGGTGTGACAGATGGTTTTCTTTCGAGGATGTCTCGAATATCGCACATCAGTTTATAACCAGAATTTTTTGAAATTACATAATTCACTTTGTCTTTCACTTAATTCACTTTGTCTTTCACTTTTTGTCCTACGCTACCAGGAACCGAACTTAGATCACGTATTGTTTTTTTCAAAGACAGTAAGTGATTCATGCGAAGCAGATCCCACAGCTTCCAATGCTGTTATGGCTGTTGGTAAGAAAGAAAAATGGGCAGATATGAAACTAAGATCCTCTTTTAACCCAGTGCCTGACAGAATATTTTGCACGGTTTCTATTGATGAAGCATGTTTCGAGTCAAATGAATTAACAACCTTTTCGACTATTTCTATGTGCTCAGCATAATCGACCCATGTTCCCTATTGAGTTAACACTGGTTCAGGAAGAAGTCGGATATTAGCTGCTGTTGATCTAAACAACTTAACTCTTTTAGGAGATTTAACAAAAATCCTCTTTGTACTGGACACAAATCTATCTACCAATGGGAAAGAATCACGTATTGTCTCAGAAATGCGATGAAGAGCGTGTGTCAAACAAGTTATATGAATTAAGTTAGGAAAAATGCCTTTCGGAGTTTGTCCTGATTTTAGCATATAAGGACCTGCATCAGTAACAAATAAAAGTAACCAGTCGTATTTCATTCCACATGGCCAAAGTAATTTCAAAGAGTCCATCACAAACTGGGTCACGTGGCCGACAATTCGCACACATTAAGAAGATAAGGTATAGTCTTTTGTTCATTATTTAAAGCACCCACGATTATATTAGAAATAGAACAACGCTCAGAATCAGGGGTTTTATCAACAGAAAACCACACAAGCTGATCCGCTAATTCACTTTGTATATTTGACAATACGTTATTGTAACAATGCCCTTCATGAGTCTTACACAGTGTACTTTCTTCAGGCACATGCTGTCGAGTGTACTTGGCAAGAAAGTTTTTAAATGTCGGATTATTAATTTTGAACAAGAGAATATCAGCAGCTAAAAATGCTTGGCACAAGTCATAGGAAAATTCAGTAACCCTAAAATATGATTTGAAGCTTTCCTGGCGACGAACATATTCTAGATGCTCTCGGGCTTCATCACTACACCTGGCTCGAAGCCCGAGAGCATCTAGAATATATTCAGCAACCCTACTTCCTAAACACTCTACTAGCTGTTTTTTAACATGTTCTTTGCTTACGAGTTTTCTGATTAAATTCTCCTCATGTTTTGCTGTGTTTATGTGTTGAACTATTTGAAATCTTTTCTCACTCCCTACATTTTTCTCACACGCTCCACAAAACAGTACCTATTATCTGTACATACTAAATCACCCGAAAACTCTTTCTGTAAATTAATTAATCTAGCACTCGAAGTTAGTTTTATTTTTGGCATTTGAAGACCTTTTAACATTTTATACGCCTAATTTAATTTAGTGGGAACCAGTTCACAACACTTTTACGTTTGAAGACCACGACACAACTACTCGTGGGCAGGCAAGCGTTGCTATAATCGTGCTGCTCAAAACGTTGATCTGCACTTTATCTTTAAACTCTCAGATAACGCACTGATTATTCTCTACGCACATACATATAATGAAAGGATGGAACAGAGGATTCACTGCATGACAAAATGACTCAGCATTAGTTCTCACCACCTCGCGAGTTGCATCGTCATGTGCAATACTACCAATATGAAAAATATTATCCAGATTGAAAAAATAATGAAGAACCATAAAAATTATTAAAATATGCATTATAGGGGCTATAATATTGAAATTTTCGTGAGTTGCATCATGTGCAATACTACCAATATGAAAAATATTATCCAGATTGAAAAAATAGTGAAAAACCATAAAAATTATTAAAATATGCAATATAGGGGCTATAATATTGAAATCTTCGTGAGTTGCATCATCGTGTGCAATACTACCAATATGAAAAATATTATCCAGATGGAAAACAACAATAAAAAAACCATAAAAATCATAAAAATATGCAGTATAGGAGCTATAATATTGAAATATTATGCATTTATCAAAAATCCAGAAAATATGCAATTATATGCACCATAAAATCATGTCCAAAGAACTGAAAATTCCATAATTCGTGCACATAATGTGAAAGCATACATTTTTAACCCCTATGAAAAAACATGCAAATGCATGAACTTCCTAGCCCTACTGATAACCTTTCTCAGCCGTTCAATGTCTTTCTCCAGTTTCTCTGTCTCCTATATCTTGGTTATTACTACACAATCACTCGACGACACATACGTACTCACTAACAGGCTGGCCGACTCACTCTCGTAACTAAAAAGTAACTGTATACGACGACTTCAACAACTCAACTCAAACTGACTCAAAAACTAAAAACTACTTTCTCTCTGTTATCCTATTTATACTGAAGCTGATGTCACGTGACGTTTAGAGATATTTCCTTGCACACATGCGTAATGACTCAGTGAGAATCAACGAGAAGCTTCTCGGCCCCTTTTGATGTTATCGCGCCGCCACGGCCACGCGTACACACAAAGGCCGCTCGTCCCCCTGTCACCCCTCTATTGTTGTACGACCAAAGTCACAATATTTTCCGTATGTTAAAATGAATGTATAGGGTAAAGGCAGGGCATTTTCAAAATGAAGGCCATACTAATCGCAGAATCACAAATTGTTTACCCTACAACACTAACTACATGTAATATTTACGTATAGTCGTACGCTGTAAGTTATAGTTCCATAACCCTCCGTACTTCAAGCATTCAGTAAGGAAATAGAATCCAGTGGATGCGAACCTGGTTAATTGTTGGAATGGCAACAAAGGCGTCTAAACGTAAGCTCACTACCCAATTTTACGAATCGATAATGTTTGTAGAAAATCCGTCCACGTAAAGAATGCGTATCAAAGGGTGTTAGAAATAATATACATTGCTTGACTATTTTAGCATTTGCTAGCAGTAAATAACTTCGAGAAACCATATCTCAGTTTACATGTTTACTCTATGAGTGCGGGGGCCCTAATGACCTAGCTGTCGACGGGCCCTTAAACAATACTCACTCTCTCACTCTATGAGTGCGGCATAAAATATTTGTAAGCGTTGTGCAAGAAATAACAATTGGTCAGAGAGTGAGACCAGGCGATTCCTTGAGTCCATTCGTTTTTAGTCTTATAATGGAAAAATTAATTGAAGACCTACCAAAAGAGTGGGAATGCAAGATGGGAAACACAAGGTTTCACATGTTACGCAGATGATGCTGTAACATCAGAAACAGAAGATGGATTGTAAAGGCTTACACCAATTCAATACAAAGTACAAAAAATATAATATGGAAATAAATACACAAACAACCAAATGCCTAACAGTATCAAAAGAACCATTGAGATGCAAACTAGAAGTGGAAAGAAAAATTATTGAACATGTTTTAGTATTTAATTATTTAGGTACTCATAAGAAGCACCTAACCTTTAAATTGAGAAGTAAAAACAGAACGATAAAGCACCGCAGATATCAGGATGCATAAAAGACATAAGTTGGCAGTAGAGAGTAAATTTCGCATATATAAAACAATAGTTAGACCAATCTTAACTTATGCAGCAGAATCCAGAGCAGGTACAGTCAAAACAAAACAAATATTAAGTACATGCGAATTGAAAATATTAAGGACAATTCAAGGAATAACATTATTAGATAAAATACACAATACAGGAATCACACAAAATTGCCAAATTCAAGGTATAACAAACTTTATTAATGAGTGGCGGAAATACGAAAGAACATATTAGCAGGATGGAAAACAACCGTCTAGCAAAAGCAGCCAAAGAAGGCAGACGTTTAGATGAGAAAAGGACAAGAGGAAGACCCGCTAGGAGATGGTTTGATAGCACTTATAACTCATCCGGGGAATAAAAGGGGAAATGAACAAGATATTATTCTATACACAAAAAATAATTTAACCAAGAGCGGGCTAATTGTTGCCATATTTTCAGAGTAATGGAGGGGGCCGCAACCAATGATGAAGAAATAATGCTTCAGATCTTCAATGAATTCGAGTTAGAGGATCGGAGAATGGAGGAGTTAGATGAAAAAGAGCAAAAAGCATTGAAAAACTTTGATATTCTGATGACAGCCATGAGGATCCTGATTTTTCTCCTAATGAGGAAGAAAACGATGAAGATGAAAATCCATTACAAGGAATGAGATTGAAAGTAGGAACAGCAAAAGGAAGACATTCCCTGCAGATACCAATAAAGGAAAGAATGAAGAATATCGCATTAATAAATTCATAAATCATAAAGGGTGGTTTAGGGTGGAAGAATTTTCTTCAAAATATTCACGTTCTTGAAAGACATTAAACTTAAATTCCAACTTTGGTTTTTAACCGACTTTTCGTTTTTGAGTTATGCTGTCCACAGACTCACAGACAGACACGCACACGGATTATTTTCTAAAAATGCTTTTCTTGGACTCAGGGGTCTTAAAACATATATTTCCTGTGAAATCTCGACATCGAATTTTTGGATGGAATACAGTTGTTGTTGTGGTGGTGTTTAACGCCCGCTTTTACTACTACGGCACCGCAGGCGGTGACACTGATGATACATGAAGATGGAGCACCGGTGGAATGAGATGGCGGGGGAAACCGGAGTACCCGGAGAAAACCCGCCCTGACGCCGCTTCGTCCACCACGAATACCACATGCGGGTCCCTGGGATCGAACCCGGGCCGCCTAGGTGGAATACAGTACTTCCCCTACTTATCAGTAGAGAAAGTAAAAATGAATAACGATGTCCCATTTGACAGAAGTAAGGCTCTCCAAAACTAACACAAATAACATGGAATATCTCCGAAATGGTTCACTCTACAAAAAATGTATTTCGACATAAATTGTGTGTTCTGGTAAGATCTACATTTTTTGTGTGGTAGGACTTGGTCTATCTCTTACGGTTTACCAGTTATGCAAAGGTCATCCAGAGTAAATAGGACTTCATGGGCTATACCCAGAAAATTCAAGATATCCATTTCATTTGTAAAATAAAAGTAAAAATAAAAATATCTCAAACATATGACACTTTACTCAAAATCGTTACAGCCATTTGCAAGAAAATCAAAATTTTCCATATAAAGGGTAGTTTAGGGTGGAGGAAATTACTTCACAATCTTTGTGTCACATCCTTGAAAGATATTAGACTCAAATACCAATTTTGCTTTTAATCACACACACACACACACACACACACACACACACACACACACACACACACACACACACACACACACACACACACACACACACACACACACACCGAACCTTGTTCTAAAAATTCGACTTGAAATTTTTGGGCTTCCTCTTCTTACGTAGCAGAGAAAGTAAAAAGGAACCATCAGTTGAAACATATTCCGGGTATTTACAAGGAGTCGTGTGAGGCAGGTAACACAGTTTTATTTTTAGCGGCGGTGGCGGCGGCAGTTGGTGCCAGAATATAAAAGAAGCAAAATTAGTTTTAATTATAGACTTGAATATTTGTCTTCCTAACTGGAAATTGACATCAACGCATCTCTATTGTACTTGATTGTAAAGAAGACAATTATTGTTTATACATTTAAATTAAAACCTATTATAAGAAAACGAAAGCAAAGCTATTATTTCAGTTAACAAACTGCGTCACTTTCTAAGAAAATACAAAGGATTGTTTCTCTTTGTATTTCTCTTAGCAAAAAGGAGCAAAATTCAATTAATTTAAAGAGTAAACATGCATCGTCTGCAACATTTTCACTTGATTCTTTTCTGCAAGCCTCAGTCTGAGAATGAAGAAGAATCTCATAACTTTAAGCACAAGCAAGAGCCCCAATCGCAGAATGTATGAAAATTGAAATAATATGCCATATAATTATTATTTCATAGCCTAGGCATGCTTATGGAACACAAAATACAAGGCACAAAACTTAAAATAAATTTACATTTTTGTATTCTATGGGAACGGATCTATAGGATAATCATCCTGTAATTACAGAAATATAACACTGGAATGAATGTGTCTTAAATAACTACTAATTTACTATCATTGATTTCGGGCCCCGTCTTAATGTGACGGAGGCCAACAGCCACCATCAGAGACGTTCAAGGTCAAGATACTTCACATCACTGCTTATAAAGATGCGGCCCGACGACAAGGAACAAAGCGATTCCAGACTGTTCGAGAAGTGTTCCCGTGCCGGTCTGGTTTACGAAAAGGTAAATGTCTCTCCCGGTGAATGCGGTGTTGAGAGAAGGGTGTTGTTAAGTGTTGATCGAGAGATTTGTTAGCAGTTACTTTTAACGGTGTGTGTAGAGTCTGTTTCGAGGGAGTTTGCGAAACGTCAGGGATAGTGACAGACATTTAATCGTCGCGTCGGAGTTGTTTGTTGGTGAATCTGCTTTTAGTTACGCCTGTGTGAGTGACTTTAAATGTATCATTGGAGGCAGTTTGTGGGACAGGGGGAGCAGAACTGACAGTGAAATACGTGTCAAGGTTACGAGAGAAAAAAAAACAGTATGAGCTGCGAGGTCAAAACAAGTTGTAGATTATGCTAACGATAAAAAAAATAGAACCGCTTCTTTGTGAATCAATTTTAAGGTAAATAAAGTGACAGAGAAAATTACTGAAAGTGTCATTTTGTCACACTGGTATCAGAAGGCTATTTGTCACAACTTTGATGAATAGAGTGCAATATTTTTACAGTGATTAGTGGTATTTTGAAAAACATGATATGTTTGCTGTAGTCAGAGCTGCTAATCTCATTAACTTCTTATCTGATGGTAGAATGCGTTGAAGAGACGGAATGTATACGAGAAGGTCAAGTTGTGCTGATTGCCTCTGAGTGCTAACGAGTCTCTTAACTTAATGGATGGAGGAGGAAGAGAGGAAGTAAACATGTAGAAAGCAGGCGTGTGCTAAGTTTTGCAGCGTTTTATTAAGTAGGTAGGTGAGGAACGACATCGAATATCACGGCAGGTTATATATTGTGGTACTAACATTTTCAGAGACATTTCCTAAACGTCTGCGACATTAAAACATTTAATTCTATTAAGAAATGAAGATCTTTGTTATGTTTATCTAAGACCCGATAAAGATCACAGCACTTTTTCTGATACTAATAATTCAAAATGTCTAATGAACGCAAACCTTCCTCTGGAAAAAACGCATAACTGGAGACTAATCTACCTCATTACTTAAAGTGCAAGTAATTCCAAGTAGTTGAAAGTAAAGAACACAGTTACCTGTAGCGCTGGTTCCAAATGGGTGGTAGCTTTATGTTAGAAGATAGTTGTGTGTGATCTTGGTATGGCCTTTTCTCAGTTGAGATATTGGAATCTGATATTATCAGAAAAGGGAAGATGTGTTACAAAACCCGATACCATATCGCGGACTTTGCTTCTCGTCGAGTCAAGCCTTCCACTGTTGATAGAACGTATTATTTATGGTTGGGATAACATTGGTTGGGGTAGTTATGACTGGGTCACTCAGTGGATGTTGCGCCAGTGTGGGATGGAATCCATATTAACGACACATGTTTTCCTTGCCTCTATGCAGTAGTGATTGGATTTCATATGTGAGCGTTGATGATAAATTATATACTGAGTATTCAAAACATAAAGCACAGGTTGTTTAATTGCAAACATCTCATTTGAAAAGACAATGTGAAAATCAGGAAGTCTGCATATTAAGTGTGATTTGAATAAACAACGGCGCAATCAACTTTATCATTGCACTTTGATCCATCTCTGTAAATTGTACTGCTTTCCATATCTGTAGTGTAATACATTAAATAATGTACGATAAACTGAGAAGTGGTTATGTTTTTGGAGATGTTCACTTCCAGGTTTACTTTAGATGAAGTGATTGTCCAGGACAGAATAGCAAGGGAGAAGTTTATTTGTGACACAGAAGGAAGTCTGTCATTGGGTTCATACAGATACTTAGGGCTTTGAGATATAAGATTAATGATATTTTGACACTTTCTTTACATTTATTATGAAATAGACACTTCTTCGTAAAAGAATAAGACATTGTTGCTATCTTGATAAAGTCCATTGTTTTCTTCTAAGTATTAGATGTTCATTTGTTTCTATTTTTATAAGCTTCTGGGCTAGTAGAAAAGCTCCAAGTGCTGTGGTTGGTATTGAATGCAACATTTAGAGAGATGTTCTTACAGAATTGTAAACGATGGCACCGTAATCCAGTTTAGCTCTAATAAATGCTTTGATAGTGTTAAACAGCACATGGTAATCCACTCTCGAGTTTTGCATCACTAGAATGTTCGTTGTTTATTTGAATTGTAATTTTAAAATCGGGAAATACGGTACAGATACACATAAAAATAGAGTAAAAATATCAGTGTAATAGTTTCCATATTCAATATAGTAAAGCTGCCATGTCCAAGCGCCGATCCAGTCTTTGATACTTCCCGCATGATACGTCATGTTTGGAAGGAGGGAGAGGAATAAATCGACTTTTGCGCTATGAAGTGATGATCTTAATTTATGACTAAACATTGTGCATAGAAAAGGCCTACTACGCATTCACAAGACTCAAGGAATTTAAAACATATTTTATAATAAACGATAATCTTGAATAAACAGTAAATTAAGCTTCAAAATTTGACATAATATCTGTTGTAGCTATTTTTAGCTATCTGATGTTGTAGTTCTATTTTGACGTTTAATTGCTTCATTCGAGAAAAGAGGCTGCTCAAAAATATACATGGAGGCAAATTACTATCCAATATAACAAAATCTAAATGATCTAAGTCGAAAATATTTATTTCTTGGAGCAAGTTTAATTATCTCAATTCCTAAAAGTTGTTTACAAGTACCTTTCACAATATTTTAGACAGCGACATCACTCCGTTACAATCCACCACTGTTTTTTACGAGTACCTACGATAACAACGATGCCAAATGAAGGGGTGAGTCGGTAGGTACAAAGTTTATGTGACGCACAGGGAGGGTGAACCAAGGTGGGATCATGAGCCTACATTTGCACATGCCTATTTTAAGGCTTCTAAATCAGGTCAGGTGAACGTTACTCCAAAAGTGTGCACACAGTAGTCCCTCCTTATCTTAGCACACATACACACCCATTGGACGAAACCAATTTTCCCTACGGCTTTCTTTAGTTTTCCGCTTTGATGGTAACAAATTTAGGAGAAATATGGGAATGTCTTGACAACTTTCGAGCACTCTTGCCCAGGTCTGTTCTAAATGATAAGCACATTCCAAGCCAAATGTTATCTCTCCTAAGAATATGAATTTAACGAAAATGGTTATATTATTTACGTTAGTTTTCGATTTTTATCTAATTGGGGCTACCCTTTCCGTTGGTTTATGAATACTTGAGCTACATCTGAATATTATTTCAATTAGTAAATTATGAACGAATTGCGGACATAATATTCACTGTTGTATTATTTCAACTTGAGATAGGGGTGACATGTTTATGAATTAATGACTTTAACGTGAACTGAGAAATTATCTGCCTTAGTATATGAAATCTAAGGTGAAGATTTATGTAAACGTATGACCTTGAGATGCGGAAGTAATTCATGCTGCTGGTGTATGCACTTATTGATAAGTCTGCACGATACGGGAAGTCTAAATGAACGAATTTGGGGATATTATTTTTGTCAGTGTCTGAAGTCTATTGAAGTTGTTGGAAATTAGAGTGCTAATTCTACACAAAATAGGAATATTGCTGATAGCGTATGCTTACAGTTTGAGATGGAGTGTCACCTGGGTGTGTGTGTAAATTCTGAGTCAAATTTGGGAATTATTTGTTATTTTGTGCATTCTAGACAATATGATAATAGAACATATAAACAAATATTATAATCTTAAATTACAAATAATGATTTACCTGATCTTTTGTTCTACAGAGACGTTGGAAACAGCTTCGCAAAGGATTTCATGGACTAAATAGCACAAACAAACTTAAAACCAATTGTTAGTCTAGCTGAAGTTCTACCAGTTTACGAAAGCTTTCCTTTCCCTTCTTTCATAGATAGTTATATGGAATGCTAGTAAATTTGAAATGTAAATTTCAGGATACAAAGACCACTAAAATAAATGTTGATAAACAATTGGATTTAATAAGTATTCCAATCCCAGCAAACAGTAGAATGTCCACAATTAATTACAGCCTAACTACTAAATAAAATGTAGGCATGTAATTGTCTATGGTCTCGTGCAACAAATGGGTGAGTACTGTGAATTAGGTAAAGATTTACATAATAAATCTTATTAACATAGTATTACTAAGAAGATTTATATGCACATTATTATGTTAATTATTATTATTAAAAGCAACATAAAAATACAAAAGAAACGCTCAAACTACAATTTGGATCACAAACATCATTTTTAGAAGTGTTGGGACTTTAGAGAGCATATAGATAGAAATACAAATGTTTTAAATGAAGATTTTATACAAATGAGTAAACACGTTATGCTTTGGGAAAAAGACTTTCTTTTCTCAACATTACATTCGCTTACATAGCCGAGAAAGACATAGAAGGGATTTTTCTCGAAATCTGGCTTTCTTAACACAAACTTGGCTCATGAACAGTTTCTCGAACTGTCTGGAAACGCTTTGTTTTGCCGTGCTCATTATCGTCCTTGTTCTCACCGCTTTATTGTTGCCAGGCCGCGTGTTTACAAGCACTGGTGTGAGATAGCTTGACCTTGAAGATCTAATTGAGGGGCGCCCGGCATCAGAATATTTAGAGACTTTCTGATTAGGCTATTCGTTCATGGGTGACCATGACTATATCAGGATAAATCTGAGAGATTGAATTTAGGCTTAACATCTCATGTTGTTGCGTCTAGTAGTAATAATAGAAGTGAATTGTCAGGGTTTTGGTACCTATTACGTACCTGTAACGTTTGGTACCTGTAACGTTTCATGAAGTGAAAACCAGAAGAAATAGTAAGATAAAATATCCAAATAAGAGATACTCTCCTAATAAGAGACACCAAGTAGTTGCAAGCTGTAAAAAGAAAACTTAGTTGAAAAAGTTTGAAATTGTATTACCGTATTCTTTGAAGGCGTGAAGCTCCACGAAGGGGAGTTGTGCGTACAATTAACTTGCTTTTTGGTAATATAGGAGCCATAGAAGTTGTTAAAAGCGTCAATAACGTCTTTGATCTTAAGCGGCCACGAAGTATCAGTGTATTCTGGATCCCAGTAGCTGTTGATGCAAAAGATGCATGTTTATTCTGCATGGATTATATTCTGAGAACACATGAGGGGAAAAGTGGGGACGATTTATGACATGCCATCGAAGGGGACATGAAGAAGGTGGTGAGTATTTCATATTCCTTTTGTTCTGAGAACAGTTGCTGAGTCATTATTTACTACAGTGAGAGTTACTCATTTTTTGTAAAATAATACTTTTAAGCAATGTCCATATTCTTTCTTTATGCATTCATCATCCATTAGTGCAGTTTTTGTGTTTATCGATGAAAGCAAGAACGTTGATAATGATATCTCTTATTTTGACACCTTTTTGAATATCCTCGTCTTTCTTACCTTTCATTTCAAAGGAATTTGTGTAAATAATACATAGTTATCAGTCATTCACGGTATGAAATCTGAAATTAGATACTTCTAGGAATGCAAAGCACCACCCAGCCTTAAAATATTTATACTGGTAGATAATAATTATGTATTGTGATGATGGACGATTATCACAAAATATAATAATAATGATTTAAGACAAGGATGTACTTTATCTTCGCTGTTATTTAACATTCATATGGACAATATTCTTAGAAAATTAAAAGACGAAATATCATTAGGAATAAAGACAAATAATGATGATGATAATAGTAATAATAATAAAATACTACTACTACTACTACTACTACTACTACTACTACTACTACTACTACTACTACTACTACTACTACTACTACTACTACTACTACTACTACTACTACTACTACTACTACTACTACTACTACTACTACTACTACTACTACTACTACTACTACTACTACTACTACTAATAATAATAATAATAATAATAATAATAATAATAATAATAATAGAAATAATAATAATAATAATAATAATAATAATATAATAATAATAATAATAATAATAATAATAATAATAATAATAATAATAATAATAATAATAATAATAATAATAATAATAATAATAATAATAATAATAATAATAATAATAATAATAATAATAATAATAATAATAATAATAATAATAATAATATATTCACATCTCTTTCTCTACGCACTCTTCTACAAATAAGTAATATAGTTTTCTGTACGCTTGAAATTGATATGCTGTATATTACATTCACAGTGGTTTCTCTACTTAAGTACTTTTAGGTAACACATTCACATTTCTTTCTCTACTCACTCTTCTACAAAGAAGTCATACAATTTCTTGCTTGTTTGAAATTGAAATGCTACGTATTACATTGACACTATTTTCTCTGCTTACCTTTGGGCAACACATTCATAACTGTTTCTCTGCTCACTCTTCTAGGAATAAGTCATACAATTTTCTGTATGTTTGAAATATAAATGCTGCATATTACATTCACAGTGTTTCCTCTACTCACTTTTAGGTAACACATTCACATCTCTTTCTACTCACTCTTCTGCAAATAAGTCATACAGTTTTGTGCATGTTTGAAATAGAAATGCTACGTATTACATTTATACTGTTTTCTCTACTTACTTTTGAGTAACACATTCATAACTGTTTCTCTACTCACTCTTCTAGGAACAAGTCATACAATTTTATGTATGTTTGAAATAGAAATGCTGTATATTACGTTCACAGTGTTTTCTCTACTTAAGTACTTTTAGGTAACACTTTCGCACGTCTTTCTCTACTCACTCTTCTATAAACAATTCCTATCATCTATACACAGACACAGATATATATATATATTGGATCTTTGTATATATGTAAATGTTAATCTCTAAAACCGCTTAATCGATCACCGCGAAATTCGGCACGTATATGTATTTTTTCATGGAGAAAGTTTTTATGGTAATAATTTTACTGCACAATATATTACTTTCAAATGGTTTTCTACACGCTTTCTTTTACGTGGCACATTGATGTATCCTCTGTTTGCCCTTCAACATACAATTAACATAATTTTCTATGGTTGAAATATAAATGCAACGTATTACATTCACACGACTTCCTCTATTAATTCTTCCTTTTACGAGACACGATCAGTCTTCTTTCGCACCTCGCCCTTCAACATACAATTCATACAATTTGCTATATGTTTAAAACAGAAATACAACGTATTACATTCATACTATTTTCTCTATTCCCTTTTGTTTTACGTAACAATTTACATGTTGTTCATATCGTTTATCAACTGCATATATACCAACGCCTATGCATATCGTATGTTGAAGAGTGAGTAAACTCCAAAGCCGGTTGACCGATAGCCACGAAAATTGACATATCTAAGTATTTTTATGTCGAAGGTTTTGTGGAATCCATTTTACCACGCAACCTATTACGCTCATATGGTTTTCTCTATTCCATTTGCTTTTACCTAACATACTGCTCTCTCTTCTGCAAACAGTAATACATTTTTCCATACATTCGAAATATAAGTGCAACGTATAACATTCACACGGTTTTTCTACCCATTTTTCTTTAGTAAACTACAATCACATTTCTTTCACTACCCCCGTTTCCACGAACAATTACGAACAATTCATACAATTTTCTATGTGATTGAAATAGAAATGCGCAGTACATTCACATGACTTTATCAACCAGCTTTTCTTCCTGTAGTCTTTATTCTTCAACACTGCTTTTGCTTAGTGTCGCTCCGGTGTTTTAATAAAAAATAAAGAAATAGTTTAAAAAAGTAATCACAATTGTTGTCAGGAGTGCGACGAAAAGCACGATATGGAACAGTTGATGAAGCAAATGTTAGCCAAGATGGGGAATGAAATGAATTCTGGAATGCGGCAGAGGAAACAAATATGAAAGCCGAATTGGAAAAATGTAAACTACGGAATAGAAAATATGGGAACAAAAATGGACAAATGGAAACAAAAATGGAAGCCAAATTGAAAATGTAAACTCCAAAACGGAAAAGATGAAGGCAGGAATGTCCAATATGAAGATAGATCTATCGGAGAATACTAACGAGCGACTGGCCGGGGTTAAGGAAGCCATGGAAGAACTCAACGGAAATATGAAGGACCTTGGCCAACGTGTTAACGCCCTGCAGTCAATCGCAGCACCAAAGAACTAAACTCTATAATGGAACAACTACTCGACGAAAACCTCAAACTAAGTGGATATGGGGCAGACCTGCGTTCAGTGGTAGACGTTTTTCAGCTGAAATAATGGTGTTTATGAAATATTTGTATGTATTTCTATATGTCTTGTATCTCGGAAGAGACTCTTAACAATTGCGACAAAAGTTATTATTTAGTTAACGTTTTGCCTTTC
The DNA here is from genome assembly GCA_030765045.1 of Tenodera sinensis. Classification (NCBI taxonomy): domain Eukaryota; kingdom Metazoa; phylum Arthropoda; class Insecta; order Mantodea; family Mantidae; genus Tenodera; species Tenodera sinensis. Next base: position 36,222,041 of record CM060966.1, on the reverse strand, counting down.
AGGTTAATCTAAGTATCTTCTCACACACACACACACACACACACACACACACACACACACACACACACACACACACACACACGCACACACACACGCACACACACACACACACACACACACACACACACACACAAAAGGGATTTCACAAAAACAGAGGCAAAAAGCTCACTCGCCCAGGTACTGTTAACAACATGTCCAATTGCACATTTAATATTTAAATCAATAAATAATTCATACGTTTGTGTATTTTGCTAAGGTTTCACTAGTAACTTATTTTTAGGTTACCATGCTGTTGTATGTCATTTCCTACTGGTACCTTAAGTATTAATGCCCAGTTTTAACCTTGTTGCCATGGGAATTGATAAATGAACTGTATATTTTGCTTACACTAACAAATATATGTTAGCAATGATTGACTCACGTATCAAGTATTAAAAAAAAGTCTTATTTAGGTACTCTACCTTATAAATAAATTAAAATAAATACACAGCATCCTTTACTTAAAGAACGAACGAGAAATCTGATCCACAGGTAAGTATGATGATGTGAAGTAAATGAGAAAGAGCAGAAAACGCCTCAATGCACTGAGAATTTAGCATCAAAATGGAATGCACAAGAGAAGTTAAAACATACATGAGCTGGCCCGTAAGTGGACAAAGGAACAGGGAGCAGAAATTGCGGTAGGTACATAAATAAACAATGTGAACTTGTTATTTGCAGGAGTTTACGCAGCTTCCTTCCAGTGCTCTGTTAATTATGTAACCCAACATGCTTTCTTCCTTACTATAAATCACAGGAAACTGGAAGTTTCAGTACCACATTACAGATCCTGCTGAAAAACTCAGGGTTATGAGCTGCTAAGTTTTGCAATTCCAAAACGTGGCAAACCGCTTTAAGCAGCTGAAGACATGCCAAATGGTCCGGATACGCCAAATGAATAAAACCAGACGGACGAAAGTTTCCTTCAAAACTGTTATATAAACTGGCATCCTTTCTCCATTTCAACTTGGATTATTTGATTTAAGAACGCCAGAATGTTAAAGGCACATCAAAATAAACCGCTTAAGGACGCTGCTGCTTGCCGAAGAAAAGTTTTAAAACGTTGAGGCTACTTCCTTTGTATTCTGTATTGCAGAGAAATAATCCAGGATATTACGAAGTTTGTCTAGACCAAGCTCCAACCATTTTTTCAACATTTAATATCCGGTGCAGCGTCAAAGAATTGTGTGGATATTGCATAGCTGCTTAAAAGAGAAATGCGCTTGGAAAGAGTGCACGCAAAAAATCGTAGCGTATTTTAAAACGTTTGCGGTTAATCGTATTGAGTATTTCAATCCAGAATAGATTCAGGATGGGTATGTTTGCATTTTTCGTGCTTTTGTGAGAAAATGCCACTTTAGATGGTGAAGCAATAGGATTCGTAGATAGCAATATATGTCCATTTCATGCCTTTGTATGTAACAGTATTGGAACTGAATCTTACAAACATCGCTGCTCCTAATAATGCAATTGTTTTTAAGAATAATTAATATAAAATTAAGCGTTTACAGCAGTTAACAAGAGGAAGCTATGACACATTGGAAATACATTGCTCGGTTTTCCTTTGTGAAACTTCTTCACTCCATAAACGTTTAAATCTATGTTCGAGTTGAAAACGCAACATTTGTTATACCGCTCGCAAAAGTTAAAGGCATGTGAGCGCTGGCCAATGCTCAAGCAGAGCGCTGTTGCCAAGCGTAGTGCGTGTACCGGCAGACGGTCTGTACATAAGGTTGTGTGAGATGCATGCACCACATTCGGCAGCGCTGGTAGGAGGGGCAAGCGTAGGATTCGCTGGAGTCCGCAGTACGCCCCGCCTCCATATGCCTTTAAGTTTTGGGAAGATTATAACTGTCGCCATTTTCTAGAGAGGAAACGGAAGTTGAAAGCATTTAGTAAATCGTATACTGCGTTTGCTTTTTACACTCTTATTACCTGGAAAGATGCGTAAAGTATTATGAGCTTTCATCTTTAGCTGTGAAATGAGCTCTACGCTTTGAATCGGCTACTAAGCGAAAGGGGAGCCCTGGTAACCAACTAATCAGCATGAATGGAAACTCGAGGTAAAGTTTACATCTCCTCGGGTTCGTGACCAGAGAATAGCAATATTACTCGAAGGAGCAGACACAGTTAGAGCTAAACTGGTCTTGGAAGGAAAAATAATAGAGTAGATTAATTGTTTTAATTACGTCGGCTGTAATGTTTCTTACATGAAGAATAATGATAACCAAAGCAAGATCAATAAATTCAGTTATGTATTTGGTGTTATCAATAAGTCTCTATGAAACTTAAAAATGAAACTGGGATTAAATTTTATGGAGTACCCGCAGTACCAATGCTTCTTTACGGTTCGGAGTTTTGGATTATGAACTTATGACAAAAAAGGAGAAAAGGAGATTTAAAACGGTAGAAATTAGGCTTTTGAGATCTGTCGCGGGGTACATTATATTCGATAAAAAGGAAGTGAAGATATAATGAGGGAATTAAACATATTTAAATTGACAGACAGAATAAAACAAGGTAGTAATAACTGGAAACAACGCATACAAAGAACGAATCACGACCGCATCCTAAAACTCAAAACTACAACCTAAAGGGAAAACTAAATTTTAAGTCATATGAGGCTTAATCAATGAAGAAGAAGAAAGAAGAAGAAAAAGGTGATGATGATGATGATAATGATGATGATTATGATTATGATGATGATGATAATGATGATAGTGGTGGTAGTGGTGGTGGTGGCGGTGGCGGTGGCGGTGGCGGTGGCGGTGGCGGTGGCGGTGGCGCTGGCGGTGGCGGTGGCGGTGGCGGTGGCGGTGGCGCTGGCGGTGGTGGTAGTGGTGGTGGTGGCGGTGGCGGTGGCGGTGGCGGTGGCGCTGGCGGTGGTGGTGGTAGGTGGTGATACAGATACTTCCATCATGTTCACTGTGGAGTACTAAGATATACAATATATGGTACTAGAAAAGGTGATATCGACGGTCCTCTCGTGCAAAATTATGTTTTTAGAATTATTATTTACCTGGTCGTTATTTCTCTTTTTAACTATCTTCAACAAATTCACGGATTCCTTTAAATATCATTGCTTCATCTCTACTGCTATAATTTATTGCCCTTTGCGATTCGTTTTAGGATACTGTGATGTCCTAGCCTATACCTATTTTTACAGAAGAACTCTCTAAATCGCCCCATTTTTATAAACTTCCATTGCTTTGATATTTCATGAAACTGGTAAGTAGTTCAAATTGTTTTCAGTGCTCTGATTAATTAATCATATTTATTTTGCCACGTTATTGAATAACATTTTTTAAAATGTTAACCCAAAAGTGATACTAGCCCTGTTTTTGTCATGTTACATTTTTCTACCATTATTTTCCTTCAGGGTTCTCAGGGTTTTCACAGAAAACTAAAACATAGAATATTGATGTCCTAATCTCGTATAATTTGGTTTTAAATAACATATACAACACTTTAAATGTGAAAGGAAGCATTTGGAATAACTTTCATAGACTTCTAATTTTACTAAATTTAGATATATTAATTCCGGAGACAAATTTTGCATTAATTTCAATTTTGAATTTATTTGCACAAGCACAGGCATTCTTCAGACTGTATGTCCAATGGTTTGTGAAATAAGTGTATCCAAATAAAACAAACAATTGAGTATGCAGAATAAATGAAAAAAAAAAGTAGGCTGTTTTAACACATTGTAGAAGCTCCCTGAAATATGTTGATTTTGAGATGTTTTAAGGTTTTTAGAATCATACAAATGAACTAGGCTTAGATATAAAGTGAGCTGGAGTGTTTATTTTCTAATAAACATAACATTTGTAATGTGTTCGTATACAGTTTTTATAAACCAATATCTCTAAGTTCTTCTGGCACAAATAACATCTGAACTTCTGCAACGGGTAAAAAGGTTGCCTTAGTTCCATTTATAACTATGTCAATGTTTAAAACGTTCAGCCACTATTCAAAGGTGTTCTTTATTCTTATGAAATAAACTGAGCGAAAGTGAATATCCTTCCTGAAATAAGAAGCACCGATACAGTTTCTTAAGAAACTTACAAATCTCTACTCAGAGATATCCATGATGCCATACCATAACTCGGAACTACACATCGAAAGGAAAAACATTAAATAAATAAGCTTTTAAGTGGAGCAGTTACAATACAGTCATACATGCTAGCCATTTAAAACACTAAACTGGTCTTGGAAGGAAAACACGAGTTATAAGATTAGCTTGTTTTACTTCGATACTTAGCAGCGTTCTTGAAGTGGCTAATCCTCAAGCAACAAGAACAACAAGAAGACCAGTCCACAGCTCACAATTCATTGATGCTGCCACCTTAATTCATCATACGACAGATTCAGTTCTTATACTAAAATCCTGAAGTGTTACACTCACACGACTTTCTCTATTCTTGCACTAAGTATTCTTACACACGTGTTCCTCTATCTACTTCATGTTAATTGAGATAAAATTTTGTAGAAATTATCTTACTACTAATTTTCTTGTAGGTGCAAGGGGAATACAGTAGGCTTTAAGCGATAGTGAATGTTTTAAGAATGATCGCTATATGATGACTTTGAAATTCCGTTCTCTTTGCATGACCCAGAGATAAAAAAAAATCTGGTGTGTTGCACTCACATGACGTCGTCTACTCTTGTATTAACTATTCCTAGAAACTCTTATTCTTCTGTCTTCCTCAAGTTGCTCAAGGCCAATTTTCCTGTAAGTGTAAGCGGAATATAGGAATACAGTAGGCTTTCAGCAATAGTCAAATCTTTTAAAGCTTTGAGATTCCCTTATCCTATCACGGCCAAGATATAAAAGAGGAACAATGATCTTCTATTTTTACAACTGGTACAACTTTCAGTATTGTAAAACTCCCACAAATAACAAGAAATATCTCCGAAATGGTTCGCTCCAAAAAAAAAAAATAATAATAATAATAATCTAAACACAAATTGTGAGTTGTGAGATTTACATTTTTTGTACAGCAAGACTTTGTCGATCTCTTAGGGTTTACCAGTCATGCAAAAGTCGTCAAGAATGAACAAGACTATGTGAGCTATAGGCAGAAAATTCAAAATATACATTTCATTTGTCATGAAAGTTTATTAAACATATGACATTTTAATCAAAATTGTTCGAGCCATTTTCGAGAAACTCAAAAATTTCCAGGTAAAAGGCAGTTTAGGGTGGAGGAACTTTCTTCAAAATCTTCGTGTCGCATCCTTGCAGGATATTCATTTAAACACCAACTTTGGTTTTTAACGGACTTTTCGTTTTTGAATTGTGTGCTCTTACCTCTGTCTTGTGCCTTCTATATTACTACAGGCGTAATTTAGGGGTATCGCCTCAACCAAGAATATCATCTTGCTGCACCTTCACTTCTGGTCGTCTGCATAGATTGAATAAAATTGCTGCAAACTTGGTGTGATTTCTCAGCCATTCCCCTGATATTTCATCATTGGTTCACTTTATCCGTGAGCTTTTTACTCTGTTCAATTAAGCTGTAGTGAAGGTTAGAAAAGGAGACACCGAACGGACTAGTCACCATTACCTTAGGCTTTTTCCAAGTACTATTACCAAATTATATTTCCCTTGCTTTTTTGTTATTTCATTGTATTTCATACTTCAGGTTTTCAGATCTGCCACAATAATGAAGACTGTGCAGTACACTGAGATGTGTTTTCGCTCCTCTACTCGAGCTGTCGTCTGGATAAGGCATCAAAAGGGAGTACGAGGATGCTCAACCTGGCAACATTAAAGATCCCGCATCGCTGTGACTACCGCCATTAGATCTGGCTGTTCTTCGTCCCCATCTTCTTATCCTTTCCTACCGGAAGTGTGGTGAGCACAATAGGTCTAGGCTTGGCCGCAGTGCTGCAATTCTTCAATCTATAAAGGCAAATTTACGGAATATTCTACTCTTCAAATGAACAGTGAGGTTTTTTGCACTTAACTGTACGTCTATGTTTTCTCCTATATATTACAGTATAATAGTTATGCCATAGGATAACGTCTAAACTATTCCTAAAAAAAGTAATGCATCTCAAGCATCTTCTCTGACAGCACATCTTCCTGATAAAATGGTTTACCCCTTGGCTCCGTAACAAAATGAATGCTCAAGTCTGTGCTTCTCGTTGTCTGCAAGTGTCAAGGGTAATAGATGCCGGGTTTAATAAATTAACGAACTGTAGCAGCCAGGGCAAATGAAAGAGATTCCTCGTTCCTAAGGTCTCGTGATATACGAGCACGGTGCGCTATTATAATTGAATATCTTCATCCCTGCTCCCGTCTCCCTTGATCATCTTCTGCCTCTGTGTTATTGCCTAACTGTGAATACAACATGCTGGCAAAACAAACGGGTATCGCTTGCAGTTGACAATGACGGGAAACTCGCGGCACGGCGCGGCGCTCCAAATGAAACTCTAATATTCAAAGCTTGAAGCCACCGGCTTGTACCAGACGGGGAAGCATTGTTGAAGCTTGCAAAGTGACAGAGTGGTATAAAATGTTAATTGGAATGTATAAGCGGTTGCCTTTTGATCATTGACGCATAAACCAGAATACACAGTGTTCGCTTGGATGGTTTATAATTCAGCAACTCTGGAATTGGCAATATTAAGCAGGATAGCCTTAGAATATGCGCTATTTCAAATAAGGGCCTCAAGAAATTAACATGAATTTTGTATTGTATATTAAGCATACTTAAGCAGTTGAACTTCAGAAGGGAACGTTTAAACTAAATGTGCACAAGTTGTAGACAGCTGAGCCAGGTAACAGTTTGTTAAGAGTATAAGGCCTCATATCCTTTGTGCTTCCAGGACAACTAAGAGAGTACTATAGTTGATGAATGATCCTTCAAGATCTCAATAAAAGGATCTTTACAACCTAATCCTTTATTAGTTTCATTTTAATGAATACAGGAATTCTCAAAAAAATTTTATTCCTGTGCAACTTGAATACTGCCAGTATTTTGGTTCCGGACATAAAAAATTAAGCTTGCTTAACTGAGCCTCATAGTTGACTCTAAAGCCTATACGAAGAAAAAGATGTCAGGAGAACTATACATGTTCATATTTATTTCGTAGATGGGGAAAAAGTGTACACTCTCCTTTGTTTTTCATAAAAAATGTTACATCATATACATAATAAAAGTATAGAAAAATTGGTTTTACTAACTTTTTCTTTTGTACAACTAAGTGATTTTAGAGCATTTTGAGACATTTATTCAAGCAAAATATTGCATTCAAATATTTTAAATGCAGGTATGCTTGTGTGTATTTGTGCTTGTTAGTTGATACATAAGGAGGACTGGAGCATTGTTACGATACTGGCTATATGTCTTATGTCCCACTTAGGTGATAATAATAATCTTAATAATAATAATAATAATAATAATAATAATCTTAATAATAATAATAATAATAATAATAATAATAATAATAATAATAATAATAATAATAATAATAATAATAATAATAATAATAATAATAATAATAATAATAATAATAATAATAATAATAATAATAATAACAATAATAATAACAATAATAATAACAATAATAATAATAATAATAATAATAATAATAATAATATTATATTATTATAAGATTAGACTTCAGGGGATTGGTATTGAATAACTGCGAGAAAAATATATCTTAAATAAGAAAATAATGAAGCTATTAACAGTGAAGCAATAAGAGACTAAATTAAAAGCAAATTAGAAACTAAAAGCTTCACTTATCCTTGTAATATTGCAGCTTCTTTGGTGCTAACAAGTTGAAGTTGACGTTACGAGTTGACTCCAACTCATTCTCAAAGCTATACAAACAAATTAGTTGCCATAGCTGATGCACATTTTAATCACCAATCTCTGAAAACAAAAACCTATAAATATAGTCTATTGGAGGGATTTCAAAATTCATAACAATAATTCTATGGGTCCACTTAATTGTTTTAATACTTTAACCTCTGGATTAATTTCGTGATTAAATTACCAAAAATGATCTGCCGCAGCTGATTTATCAGTTTCTTTATATAGTTTTATATATAATATGTCAAACTGTAACTTTAACAAAAAAGAAATAAATTTCCTAAATAAAGGTATGAAAACTAGCGTACGTTTTTCAAAAAACACATGATTTTGTCGCAGTTATCAAAATTTCCAGTCAAGATTTAAATGAAATTAATAAATATTTGGTTAAAATTAAATGCACTAAAATTTTGAAAGGTAAAAATAAAAATCATCCTAAAAATAATCATAATAGTCAGATTATTAAATCATTGAATGAAAAGGACGTAATTTATAAAAAGCTGACAAAGGCAATAAAATTGTAATTTTAGATCAATCTGATTATATTAATAAAGTAGAACTTCTTCTTGAAAGTGAAGATTATTTAAAAATTGATAATGATCCTTTAAAATCATGCATTTCAACTTTTCATAAAATTTTCAACAAAGTGAAAATGATTCCTAATAAAGAAAAAAAGTATTTTAAAAGTTAATAATCCAGTTTTGCCCAGATTGCATGTACTTCCTAAAATTCACAAACCAGGAAGTAAAATGAGACCAATTATAAATTGAATAAATTCACCTACGTATAGTTTAGTGAAATGGTTAAATAAATAAATCAGCACCTTTGATCAGTTTGAAAGTTTAAGTATTAAAATTTTTTTTGAATTAGCAGAAAAGATTAGCAATATAGTATTGTCTGATATGATAAACTGGTTTCTTATCATGTAAATGTATAGTATCCCTTGAAAAAAAGAACTTTTGATTTTATTTAAAAAATGGTTAAACTCTTTAGAACTAAACAAAGAATAAATAGATAATTTTGTAAAACTTAAAAATCTTTGTTTAGATCAAAATTTCTTTAGTTTTAATGGTAATTTTTTTTCAACAAACTCCTGGCTTGGCAATGGGTAGTCCACTTTCGCCATTTCTTGCTAATTTTTTCATGAGCTTTTTTGAAATTCAAATTATAAAATCATTCCCTCTAAGTTTTAAAACATGGTATAGATGTGTGAATGACATTTTTGCTGTTGTTCTTAAAAATAGATAAATTATGCTTTAAAACTTTTAAATTTACAGGATACAGCCATACAATTCACTTTGGAAACCGAAAATAATGGATGCCTTCCGTTCCTAGATTTAAAAATTAAAAGACATAACAATAAACTCATAAATCAGTTGTGGTAGATAATTTTTGGTCACTTAATCATGAAATTAATCCAGAGGTTAAATTATTAAAACAGTTAAGTAGACCTATAGATTTAGTGGTTTGGGAAAAGATATTTATTTTAAAAAACAGAAAGCAAGTTATGAATTATTTTGAAATTCCTCCAATAAACTGTATTTATAGGTTTTTGTTTTCAGAGATTGGTGATTAAAATGAGCATCAGCTATGGCAACTAATTTGTTTGTATAGCTTTGAGAATGAGTTGGATTCAACTCCAAATTTCAGCTTGTTAGCAACAAAGATCTTGCAATATTACTAAGACAAGTGAAGCTTTTAGTTCCTAATTTGTTTTTACTTTAGATTAAAATGTGTCTTATTTCTTTATCGATGTAGGTATATATCTTATTTTTGTTTAGTATGGGTTCCTAAACCATTTCACCTGATGCTGCTCAGTTTGCCATGGTCTGCAAAAATATCAAATTAGGATTAGGTAAATTTTAACAGAATTAATCTTCTTCTTGAGGATAGCTACCTCACAGATGAAATATTGTGATTATTTGATCAGTAAACAATGCTGAGTAAATAATTGTTCAACTGTGGCTAGGAAAGTAAAAATTGTAAGATGTACGCAGATCAGTCACGTTGTATTTTCCAAAGAATTTTAATTTATTTGCTTCACAACTGGTGAACATCGTTCTAATGCCCGCTTACTACTGCGCTACGGAGGGGAAAGTTTACCGCCCTGGAAATTGGTCCATTTGACAATGTCTGACCTCTAGATGACCTAAGTTCGCTCCCAGACAGGATGACATCTGGGTAGCCAACATAGCATACTTTCGTTTCCTGAATGCATAGAACCAGCTGCTACATCCACGTTACAATGTCAGATGTGAGATTTTCAACGGTTATCACAAATGAGTAATATATGAAAATTCTCATTATTGTCAAGCATTCAAATGTTAATTAAACCTAAGCTTGATCAGAGACAGATGCGGCACCCTGAGAGCAAAAATCGTAATTGATGATACGATTTTAGAACGGGTAAATGGTTTTAAATACTTGGATGTAATCTGTCCTACATAAAAAAGTAATGACATTAATGATCAAATTAAAAAATTTAACCAGATGTCTTGTACAATTAATAGAGCTTAAAAAAAATCTGATGTGTTGCACTCACACGACTTTCTCTACTCTTGTACTAATCATTCTTACAAACCCTTATTCCTATATCTTCTTCGCGTTAGTTAAGATAAACGTTTGTACAACTTATTGCTTATTTCCTTGTAGGTACAAGGGGAATGTTAGAATACAGTAGGCTTTGTGCGATAATCAAATGTTTGAGATTCTGTTGTCTTTGCACGCTTAACATATCTAAAAATGAATAACGATGATCCATTTCACGAAAGTTCTAAGTTTTCCGAAACTCACACACATAGCTAGGAGTATCTCCGAAATGGTTCACCCTACAAGAAAATTTATTGGCACATAAATTGTGTATTTTAGCGAGATCTACATTTTTTATAATATAATTTCGTCTATCTCTAACGGTTTGCCAGTTAAGCAAAAGTCGTCCAGAGTAAATACGACTACAGGGGCTATAGCCAGAAAATTCAAGATATACATTTCATTTGTCATAAAAATATCTCAAACATATGACATTTTAATCAAAATCGTTAGAGCCATTTTCAAGAAAATCAAAATTTTCCATGTAAAGGGTAGTTTAGGGTGGGGCTATTTTTTTTCAAAATTTTTGCGTCGCATCCTTGAACGACATTAAACTTAAATACCAACTTTGGTTTTTAACCGACTTTTCGTTTTTGAGCTATGCTGTCCACAGACTGACAGACTGACACACAGACACACACGGGCCTTTTCTAAAAATGCTTTTTTGGGATTCAGAGGGTCTCAAAACATATATTTCCGGTGAAATCTCGACATCGAATTTTTGGGTGGAATACAATACTTCCCCTACTTACCAGTAGAGAAAGTAAAAGTACACCAAAAGAAACAAGAATAAAGTTCTATAAAATAATAGTTGTTCCTGTTTGATCAGAATGTTGGACACTTATGAAAAGACAAGAACAAAGATTAGAAGCGGAGAAATGATATTCTTTAAGGAGTGTTGCAGGGTATACCCTATTGGTTAAGAAAAGAAATTAACATATACGCAAAGAATTAAATATCTTCAAACTTGCAAATCGAACTAAACAGTACACCTGGAAAGGACATATTGATAGAATGCCAGAAGAAACATTTCCGAAATTATTAATAAACCATAGACCTCTAAGTAGAAGAAATGTTGAATGACCACACCGAAGATGGATTGAACAATTTCAGCTTTCAAGAAACCGGAACGAGCTTATAAAAGCTCACTCCTTCATAGATGATTTTTTATTATTATTATTATTATTATTATTATTATTATTATTATTATTATTATTATTATTATTATTATTATTATTATTATTATTATTATTATTATTATTATTATTATTATTATTATTATTATTATTATTATTATTATTATTATTATTATTATTATTATTATTATTATTATTATTATTATTATTATTATTATTATTATTATTATTATTATTATTATTATTATTATTATTATTATTATTATTATTATTATTATTATTATTATTATTATTATTATTATTATTATTATTATTATTATTATGATTATGATTATGATTATGATTATGATTATGATTATGATTATGATTATGATTATGATTATGATTATGATTATGATTATGATTATGATTATGATTATGATTATTATGATTATTATTATTATTATTATTATTATTATTATTATTATTATTATTATTATTATTATTATTATTATTATTATTATTATTATTATTATTATTATTATTATTATTATTATTATTATTATTGTTGTTGTTGTTGTTGTTGTTGTTGTTGTTATTATTGTTATTGTTGTTGTTGTTGTTGTTATTATTGTTATTGTTGTTATTATTATTATTATTATTATTAGTAGTAGTAGTAGTAGTAGTAGTAGTAGTAGTAGTAGTAGTAGTAGTAGTAGTAGTAGTAGTAGTAGTAGTAGTAGTAGTAGTATTAGTATTATTATTATTATTATTATTATTATTATTATTATTATTATTATTATTATCATCATCATCATTATCATGAGAGAGTAAACTTTGTTATTGCTTATTATGGAAATATTGAAATACTGTCGTGAAGAAAAGATTTTCTCTAACTATACGATCGACAGTAAGCTTGATATATGAAGAATTGTAGGATTTGGCTATGGTTTAGTCTTGCCATTTAAGAGATGCTGGGGTGATTAATTTCAATTACGAATTTTTTAGATAATCTCTCTTCATTCCATTGTCTTATTATCTCCAAGTGTGATTTCAGACACCTTTTGTAACAAAAACTTCAAATAGCCTTTTATTAAACTGGTGTTGTTCCATAGTTTTCGCTGAATAATACTCGTGACCCTGGAGTCCTTTTTTCAATTCCTAATTCTGGAACATTTAATTATCTGAGGAACCAATGATGCTAGAGAGCTGAAATAAATGTTATATGTTAATGCTTATTAAGAACAATTATATGTCACTGTTGGTCAGTACGTGCCTTTTGTTCAGTGGACGAATACAAAAAAAAAAAAAAAAAAAAAAAAAAAAAAAAAAAAAAAAAAAAAAAAAATTAGCAACTGGCCAGAAAAGCAAAACTGACAATTGCTACGTTTACTGTCGGCACCGTACGAGTTTAGGAAAAACATATTTATTTCCCTACACTCTTCTTTCAGCTCAATACATTTTCCCAGCGATGCCCTGGGCTTCGATACCCTTGTTTACAGTGAGAACGGTCGAGCTCTGTAAAACAGCTATCAACTACAGACTTCACCTCTTCACTGTTGACAAATTTTTTACCATCAAGCCATTTCTTCAAGTTTGGAAACAAAATAATCAGAGAGGCCTAAATCTGGCGAACAGGCTGCATAAAGAAGCAATTCCAAGTTTAACTCATTGATTTTGGTCATGGCGATAATGGAAGTGTGAACTTGCGATTGTCTTGTTGTCATCCTTTTTCGCTAAATACGTCTTTGCGTCATTTCATCACTCAAATGCTGCAACAAGTTCGCATAATACTCGCCATTGATCACTTTTTCTTTTTGGAGATAATCAACGAACACTATCCAACGTGCATCCCAAAAACTGACGCCATGACCTTGCTTACAAATGGAACTGTCTTGACCTTCTTTGGAGCTCAATCTGCTCTTTGAATCCACGGTTTCGACTGCTCCTTCGTCTCGTGTGTGAAGTGATGGACCACGATTCATCCATGGTTATGAATTGACGCTTATATACGTATACATATACATACTTGGGAAGTTTATTATGGCTACTAATTACTTTTTATGCCTCATTACCATTTTCCAATTTCTTTATTTCTACATGATCGTTTTAACCATTTCCACCTCATGTTTCCTAAATAGTTTCCTGCTTTGTCTATGTATTCGTCTGATTTCAATTTAAAAATGTCCTAACTTTTAAAGTTTAACGGGAAATCATTCCATTTTGGGGACACTAGATACTCTCTTGCTTTATCCGTGCCATTACAACCCAAAATATACTGCCAATTTTCATACAATCTGCTCCACTTTGTGCTTCTCTCCCCCTTTTTATCCCCATCATGCCACTTAGGTTAAGTACCCCCGCTCTAACTCATGAATACTCCATTCTGGCCTCTGAATTGCATATTTCGATATATTTGTCTCTCTCCCATTTCATTGTTAGGACCTAAAATATATTAATGACCTTTTGTCGGTAAAGCTACTCAGAATTTCTTACTTTCCGATATCGTCCAACCTTGTCCTAATATCCCTCCAGAAACCCTTACTTTTGTTTCTTTCTGTCCATGTTTCGCCCATACCTATTTCGTCCAACATTAACTAGATTTTGTGCTTCCAAGTTTCTATTTCCCATTTTTTCCTGTATAACCATGCATTGTTTTAATATATAATTTTCCTCCATTGAATTTTTTCTAAACCAGTATTTGACTGTGTTGTTGTTGTTGTTAGCTAATGCTGGATTTCTGACAATGAAGTCATTAATCCTCTTGCTCTACAATATGTTTCACTCATAGAGCAATAGCAGTATAGTAACCGCTTTTAAGAGAGCACCATATTTTTATGTTTTGGCGGTCACATCGCTCTCTCACAACCCCCAGAATGTCTGGAGGATCACACCTGTCGTTGGTTTACGGGTCTCACCGACCTGACCGGGAGAATTATCAAAATAAATTCACCGACCATATCCTCTGATTACCAATCAGAGGACGCATTACATGCCATGACAGGTCAGCATGTTAAGGGTTAATATTTTATAGAGAAATTAGAGAAATGGAGAGATTGGAAAAATAAAGACTCCCTAGCCCTCGGGAACCCTTATAGAATCGGGGTCGGAAGAGAACAAGAGATGACCAAGGTAAAGTCAGATAGAAAAGTTACAGTGAAAAGTTACAGTCTATTGAACATTACGTTTTCAAGGACTTTTCAAAAAAACTGGTAAGAGTAAAATTGTTCTATAGTTTGAAGCATTTTTATGGTCGCCTTTTTTAAAACGTGGTTTAACAATTGAGAATTTCATCCTGTCAGGAAAAATGCCAGTCTTTAGTGACTCGTTGCACAAATAACTTAGAGCTAATTTGGTCTATTGAACATTACCTTTTCAAGGACTTTTGAAAAAAAAAACTGGTAAGAGTGAAATTGGTCTATAGTTTGAAGCATTTTTATGGCCACCTTTTTTAAAAAGTGGTTTAACAATTGAGAATTTCATCCTGTCAGGAAAAATTCCAGTCTTTAGTGACTCGTTGCACAAATAACTTTTTCTGACAGGATGAAATTCTCAATTGTTAAACCACTTTTTAAAAAAAGGTGGCCATAAAAATGCTTCAAACTATACACCAATTTCACTCTTACCAGTTTTTTTCAAAAGTCCTTGAAAAGGTAATGTTCAATAGACCAAATTAGTATTTGACTGTTCTTTCTGTCATTTTACCTTTTTCTTCTGCTTTCCCTAGTTCTGTCTGTCCTACTACAGTTGGTGAGCTCCTTAGGAACCCCAATATCATTTTACAAAATTCTCTGTGTATTATTCTACATTTCCCAAACTTTTTCGAGCCCCCATATTTCTGCTGCATATAGCATCCTTGCTTCTACCACTGCGCTATATGTCCTTTCTAGCCACATAATTTTCATTTCTGTATTTGTTTTAACACATGCTCCAATTACCTGAATTGTTTCCCCTTTGCCAATATATTTTCTTCTGTTCACCCCATTCCGCTACACCGAAGAGCCTAACTCCTTGCTCACTGCTTCCAACGCTGTTCCCTACCAATATCATTTTTCAATCTTAATTTATGTCCTTTCTTGAAGATCATAATTTTTATTTGTTTATATATTTTCAACCCTCAATGTTTACAGTATGTGCCAATAGCTTCAATAGCTTAACTCAGTCCTACAACTGAAACAGAACCTGTCACTAGATCATCTGCAAACAACAGCCCCGATATTTCCTTATTGTTAACAACGGTGTATGTTTATTAACTTTTCCTATCTCTTCTATAATATCTTAAATCAGTTAAATAACACTGGACTACGTTTTCATCCCTGTCTTACTCCTGAAATGCTGTGTACACATTCTCTAACTCTTGTGTGGCAATTTTACACATCCCCTGATATATCTTACACGATAATTCAATAAATGTATTGCTTACCCCCTTTCTTCTTAATTTTTACCATAGTGCCCCTCCTTTAATGGTATCAAACGCCAACTCTAGAGCAATAAATACCATGTATACCCTTCCTCTTTTATTGCTCAAATATTTGTCTACAACTGCCTTGATTTTGAAAAATTAATCGACGTAAAAACTAAGCTTTATTGCGGCGAAACATTGGCAAACATTTGACTTAAACATACCCACGACGTTGTGTTTGTTCCATTGTGAACAAATGTGGCATCCATCTTCCACACACCTTTCTCATGTCCAAATTTTCAGTCACTATGCTATGTACAGCACTTTCTGAAGTACCTGCATCTCGCGCTGCTTCAGTGCATGATGATCCAATACCATTTTGTGGATTTGCTTTACAATTTCAGTCGTGGTCACTTCATTAGGTCGACCATTACGATGTTCGACTTGGCAGCTTGTACGGCCTCGCTCAAGTTTTACCACCCAATATTTTACTATTGCAAACGAAGGAGCAGACTCCCCCAGAGTAGAATCTAGCTCAACTTTGATATTAGTTGGACTAAGTCGTTACAAATGAAAGTAATTTATCACATAACGATGACCAGTTTTATCCATGTTTACAAATTCACTGATAGCATTCACTATTGATTACTGCCAAACAAAAAACACTGAACAATGGGGCTTCTTTAGAACTTCAAACTTAAGCTTTATAAGGTTGGTACTTTCTATCACAGTCATTGGTTTGAAACAACAGCCGCTGTCTATACGTCAGGTCAGGTATGTACTTCTGGTAGAACCGCCGTAACCGGTGCATACTAACGCTACTGAATTCTGAAAACTTAATGGGTAAAAATTATGAAAGAATTTGCTTTCAGTTTCAGAGCGTTATTTAAGGAATAAACGTAATTAATCTTACTACCTCTGCCCTTCTCCCTGTCTCGTCCTACCCGTTATCTTCCCCTACCCCCTCTCTCCCCTAAGCATGAAGACACTAGTTCCTGAGATAAACTGCAAATTGGTAAACAGGATTTTCTGCGCCTTCCTTTGTAGACCGCGTAGTAATTCCTCCTGCAGCTGACGTTTTACCAATCGTATGACAAGCAATGTGCTCTAGAAGCTTGTCATGCGATTGGCGAAACGTCGGCTATAGGAATAATGCACAGGAAAACTATGAAACAGTAAAACAACAGGAGTGTTTGCCTTATTCATTTAATTGGTAAACGAATTTTGGGAACTCCAAGTAGGTACGATATCATAACTTTCACTTCGACTAGAGTAATAAAGTTTGTCACAATTTTCCATCTAAATATAGTACTGTTCCTGAATATTTAAAGTTCAGATGAACATTTTGTAGAGTACTGCTAATGGCAATGAGGAAAGCTGTAGTTAGTATCCTTATACCAGAAGAGTTACCTGCCTTACAGTTTTTAAACGCATTTATCCAACCCACTAAGAAGCCACTAGGTTACCTTCAACCTACCTAGACCGTACCCTACACACTTCACATATGGACATAGACAGAAGGGAGCTTAACACCTCAGTGAATAAGTATTTAAAGGACAAAAGTTATTTGCGATATAAATCCATTCCAATAACATTGTATTCTTACACAGAGAATTCCACCAGGTTTTACACAATTTATAAACTTCCTTTTAGAGTATACATTCTCCACACACTCTCCCGAAACTCCTGTTGAATGAACCTACCATAATAGATTTACTTTCAAAATGAGTTAAAACAAAATGATGGGTCTGTGCCATGGAATAGTGATAGAGAATGACCAATTAAAAACTTAAGTATTTAATAATTCAATGTCTGCATAAATCACATCAATTACTAGTCTGTATATTAAGACATGTTTATTAATGAAGATATAACACCTATAGAACCTTAATTTTGCACTGATGGGTGTTAACTCATTAGTTAAGTTACGAAGTGATGCACAACTCCCGCAGACCTCAGCTAACGTTGGAGTTTAAAAGGATCATCCTTACAGGGTTGTGGTGGTCGAGCTGAGTTATTACATTTTGGTTACACCGGTGATCTGACGACACGTGTTCGAATATGCCATGATGAGTAAAAGTTTTTAACAAATTACAAATAAATTACATTAAACAGATGAAAATACAGCCTGAGCACCTACTTCATTAATCATGTAGCTTTTGAAATCACTTAATTCTCACATGTGATTGTAAATTTCGCGAAACGTTTATAATGAATTCATTTTTCTGAAGTTATCAAGTATTGTGGGTGTTTCTTTTTTCTCTCTCTCTCTCTCTCTTTTTTTTTTTTTTTTTTTTTTTTTTTTTCTTTTTTTCCTTTTTCTTGTTCCATTTCAGTTTAGTACGTTCAAGTGATATTCAGTGATTAAAAATTCAGAAAAGATAAAAAAAATACTATAAGGAGATTTGAACCTACGGAATGTCCCATTAGTTCACGGCAGTCTGACGTCAAGCCCACTGGACCACAAGCCTCCACTGACCTCTTTTATGCGAAACATCTATGTATAAAGATGCTTGCTAGTGAACTAAAAATATTTATGTTTTAGCTCTTGGCAGTTTATTTTGTCCACGGAACTTTTTATCATGAATGGGCTCAAGAACGATTAACTGTATTTGACGAAATACATACAAAACAAATTCTGACTTGACAAATGGAAAGATGTTTTCTAGTAAGACTGTAATCTGTGGGTTGTATAGATACGAAAAAGTAGGGTTAGCTGATTCACCTGGTATCTTCGTGGGCAGAACAACTTTTGCCCGTAAATTAAGAGTTACTTTTCAGTAAAATATTAAAGAAAGAAAACACGTATTGTCAGTCCGGAAAAGCAGTGAATATTGTGTCCCTCTAAGACTGGTTATTTGGATTAAGATAAATTGGAGAAAAGATGTGTTGGATAATACAGTCCATCAAAAAAGTATAATAATAATAATAATAATAATAATAATAATAATAATAATAATAATAATAATAATAATAATAATAATAATAATAATAATAATAATAATAATAATAATAATAATAATAATAAGAAGAAGAAGAAGAAGAAGAAGAAGAAGAAGAACAACAACAACAACAACAATATTAACATACCACAATAACATTCATAAGAAACGAAGAAATGCCAATGAAACATTTTGTGCCCCCATGTTTGCACTTTACAACCTGCAATTCAAATGTTAGAAAATAGTACCATATACAGGAGTGAGTTTATTCCCTGGAAAACGAAGATCCTGTAAGTAAAGTGAGACCTTTTCGGCTGTTCGTACTGTTATTTTGTATATTACCACACGCTAATCCAACTGCCTCTCGCTGCACGTCTGCTGAAAGGCAGAAACACCACTGCCCTGTGTAGCGCCGTGGTGTTCGGCAACTTGTTTAACGCATATATATACCAGGTGGCTACACCCGCCGTAAGTAGATAACCGAAAGTATATATATTAAAACACTGCGGAGACAAACTGCATCCTTGTCTTAATCCCTTATTAATTTTCATTTCTTCTGAAAATCGTCCATTTCCTCATCTAATCTTTTTTGTAGTTGCTTTATACATATTTTAATACCTGTATTAAATGTGTGTGGTATTCTTTCTCTTCTAATATTTCCCACAACAGGTGTCTCTTTACTCTGTCGTATGACTTTTCTAGATCTATAAAGGCTATATGTGTCTACAGGTTAAATTCTGTTCTTTTTTTCTATTATTTGGTTCACCGATAAAATATTATCTACGCAACTACGTCCTTTCCAAAGCCACTTTAATTTTCTAATAATAATGATTCTGTTATTCTTTCTAATCGGGCATGAATTACTTTAGTGGTAGTTTGAACATTTATTTCGTTCGCCTTTCTTAAAAATTGGAATTTCATTGGCTCGATACCATTATGATGGAATTACTTTACTTTGTCAACACTTATTTATATGTGCATGTTTTAGTTCCTCTTCTGTGATTTCATCTGCTGAATTATCAGTTTCTCCATTTCCTGTTGTTTTTTCTAGGTTTTCTTCTGTCGCGTAACATAATTGTTTATAAATGGTCTATCCATTCTTTTTCCTTAATATTATTGATATTAGCTCTACCCTTCTCATCTTTGTGCAACGTTTTAATAACTTTACATGCGAACTGTTGCCTACCATGTAGGTAAATCATGTTCAACTTGACTAATGAAATTCTCTCAGGATTCTTGCTGTGCTCTTCTTATGATTGATTTCGCTTTTTCTATTTTAGTCCACTGTTTTTCTACATCATTATCTTTCTGTATTTGCTTCAACACATTTTTGAGTCTATCTTGATATAATCGTCTTATGCTTAGATCTTGTAATAAATTAATTTTGTAAACTGTTTCTTCTATTCCTACTTTTTCTTGTACCATAATCCTTCTCCACTTGTCCATATGTTAATTTTGGTAATCACCAAATAGTGATCCGAGCTTATGTCTTGTCCTCTATCACTCTTGTCTGTTCTATTTGTGGGTTTAATTTTGCAGATATCATCACATAGTCAATCAATGATCTTTACCCTCTGGAACACCACGTCTAATTATGAATATATTTTGATCTATAAAATGTATTGGTGATTTTTAAATTATTGAAAGCACTACTCCTTTTGCTGTTCGTTGTTTTGCTGTTACTCCACTATGAATCATTACGTGTTTTCCTACTTGATCTGTTCCCTTAATTTTCTTTTTAGTATCGTGATTACACTTATATTTATTTTCATTTCTTCTAATTCTTTAATGAGTTGTGATTCTTTTGTTGCCATTCCCCTCACATTCCACGTCCCTATTCTTAATTCTTCCACTGCTCCAAATGGTTTATCCCTTTTCCATTGCTGTGGTCGAAATCCATTATTGGCAGACCGGCTATATTTCTGAGGCTTACCAGTAATTAAGATGTCCTCTAGCCGCATTACGAGTGCGGGGTAGAGTAAGACCAATGCTGTGGCTACCACCTCGGCTATGGTCAAGCAGGGTTTTTCTGTTCGGTTGTCATCTAGTAAGATAATGCTAATGAAAACATGTATATTTAAACTAAATAAACTAAACATGGGAATGAAGGAAAAAAGAAATTTAAAAAGATAAATATAAGCAGATAAGCACAAATAGCATAGGCCTACCAAAGGTGTTCTACCAGGGCACGCCTAAAGGAAGCAAAACCTAACGTGAACAAACCCAAAGGCCAAAAAGGCCAAACGGAGCCAAAAAGCTAAAATGTGGATACATGGATGAAGCTGAGTATTATTTTTAAAAACCCTCCTGTGTAATATTCAGTATGATTGTATAAGTTGCATGAACGAGCGGGGAGGCACAGGCGGTAACGTCTGTGGCTCGCACTCGGGAGGCTGTGGGTTCGATTCCAGCGGCCGACCTTCCTGGCCTTGGGTCTTTTTTTGGGGGTTTTCCTTGGTCGCTAAGTCGAATGCTGGGAAGGATATTTACCTCACATTCTCAGTTTCACTTCCTTTCATTTCATTCTCTCCATACCAAAGCTGTATTTTGTATAAGTACGTGCATAAATTAAGAAAACCCGATGGATGAAAAAGAAATCTGATTCAGGCACTCATACGACTTTCTCTACTCTTGTACTAACTATTGTAACAAACCATTATTCCTCTACCTTCTTAATGTTAATCGAGATAAACATGTGTACAAATTATCTTATTGCTAATTTTCAGGTAGGTGTAAGGGGAATATGTGAATGTAGTAGGCTTTGAACAATGTCAAATCTTTTTAAGCTGGTCAGTGAAACAGTGAACAATGATCTTCTATTTGAGAAAAGTTTAGGTATTGTAAAATTCACACAAACAATAAGGAGTATCTCCGAAATAGTTCACTCCAAAAAAAATTAATTTGGACATAAATTGTGTGATTTAACGAAATCTGTATTTTTGTAGAGCAAAATTTGTTTTATCTCTAACGGTTTAAGAGTTATGCAAAAGTCATCAAGAGTAAATAGGACTACCTGGGCTATAGCCAAAAAATTCAAAATATAATTTAATTTGACATAAAAATATCTTAAACATATGGCATTTTAATCAAAATCGTTAGAGGTATTTTCGAGAAAATCAGAATTTTCTAAAGATTTTCCATGTAAAGGGTAGTTTAAGACGGAAGAATTTTCTTCAAATCCTCGTGTCGCATCCCTGAAATATATTAAACTTAAATATCAACTTTGGTTTCTAACTGATTTTTTGTTTTTGAGTTATGCTGCTCACAGACACGCATACACACACACACACACACACACACACACACACACACACACACACACACACACACACTAATGCCTACACAAACGCTCACCTAAAAATGTTTTTTTTTTTATGCAGGGGGCCTCAAAACATATTTCCGGTGAAATCTCAGCATGGAATTTTTGTGTAGAATACAACTATACGCAGTAGAGAAAGTAATAACCGCTCGTTATGAGTCCTGAAACAATGACATACTGACTTATAAATTAATAAGTCGTTATAACAAGTAAACACTCAACTTAAAATTAATACAATTATGTCATTCTTGCTCAAGTTGTTAAAGAGAAATATCTAGAGGACTGAAGTCTTATCTACCAATGGGAACGAATCACAAAAGAACATTAATTTATATTTACTGTTTTGATGTTTAGTCGTAACGCAGTCCGTCGATTCACTAATACATCATCTTTTGATATCTTCGAATTTTCGATCTTTGCTATTTATAAACAAGGGTTTGCTCACCTCTGAATGAACTACATGCTTGTAGTGTCAGTAAAGCAAACAAAGTCATCCATCCCAGTCAGCAAATATCACTCCGAACGTGCCCCATGGACCGAATTTGAGCAAACTCGGGCATTCCGGATTACATGCCTCACTCAAACCTCTGGTGGTTGCATATGCAACAAGGTATACTTGCCTCGTCTTTTTCTCCTGTTTTAAGTTTCAGAGATTGCACTCTACTAAACGTCCAATTGCCCAATATCTGCCCAAAAGACTGGGAGAGATGGAAATAAACAGGAAGTGATAGTTTGCATTGCACCAATAAATATGAGCCAGTGCATTTTCATTGGACGGACTGTGTTATCTGCTCATTACGAATGATTTTGCCCAATATTTTGAAGACTGACCTATCCCCGCAGGAAAAACATCATAAGCAAGGCATTTTATTCCATAACTACATTAATAGAGTTATTGGTTATTGAAATAAACGCGCTGTTCCAAGTGGAAGTTATAACATTAATATTATCTCCAAGGAAGCTGCATCCAATCTTCACCACTTGTAAGGATGTTATCAATTTCAGAACTAATTAAAAGTTGTCGTTGAATAATACTCTGACAGCTAACCTCAGATTGTTGAGAAAACAACCATGTTCTCCTCTGTTAACAGAGGTTGGCAGACAAACCCAGAGATCGATAATAGGAATGCCTTCGGACGAAACCTAAATAAGCAAATGACAAACGAAAACATCGAACAGATATATAACCTATCGAAAGCAAGTGACAACATAGGTGTTTCTTTCTCTAAGTTTATCCTACTCGGCAGTTGCTGCCTCAAACCAATCTAAGGAACAGGACCTGAATTTTAATTATAATTATTGAAATCTACGACTGCACAAGTACAAAACACTACGTGCTCCTGCTTGCAAATCTGATCTCCCTTAACGACACCCAATATATCAAACATATTAAACGGGAGAATATGTTTTTTCCTCTCTTACAAGAAGTTTGTGAAGATCTAACTAGCAGACACTCTAAGTTATATGCAAACAATGTATCATTGGGGTTGCAACCGGTTCTTACAAAACACCAAAGGATAATATTATCCAATGCTTATGCAGTAATTCCTAACTACATCATTGAGGACCAACTAAAAACTCTAGATACCAAACCTATGTCCAAAATACCTCCTATCAGAGCAGTACTATCCCTTCCTGGATTCTCACATATCCTAAGTTTCC
Organism: Tenodera sinensis; assembly: GCA_030765045.1. Lineage (NCBI taxonomy): Eukaryota > Metazoa > Arthropoda > Insecta > Mantodea > Mantidae > Tenodera > Tenodera sinensis. The sequence goes on along the minus strand of CM060966.1, from coordinate 36,198,147 downwards.
GAAGATATATTTGTCATGAAGATATCCAAAAAGATCACTAAGACACAACATACTGGATGTATGTATGTTTCCTCAGATAGAAGCCTTTTATGTAAATCTAAAGGACAACTAGCAAAACAATGTTCAGACTGAGTGGCACAAACTCACGCCAACCAAAGCCCTAACACTAAATTGGACCCCTCTTCGTTCCCTGAGCCCATCATTGGGAATTAAAAATTAAAATTATTTTGTTGTTTAACGACGCTGTCAATTGCGAGGATCACATCAGCGTCGCCGGTGTGCCGGAATTTCGTCACGCAGGAGTTCTTTTACATGCCAGTAAACCTATTGACATGGAGCTGTCGTTTTTAAGCACACTTAAAAACCATCGGCCTGGGCCGGGTTTGAACCCGCGACCTTGGGAACAGTAGGCCAGCGTCTAACCAACTGAGCCACCCAGACCGACCCATCATTGGGAGAAAAAACAATAAGCTGTGCCCCCTGAAAATATCAATTCTGTTCCCTCTTCAATACCCGAAACTTTCTCTGCTAATACTGCAGCAGATAATGAGCGTCAAACATCACAATACAAATCTAGTGTCACATACCCCGAGTAGCCATCTGAAAATCCCATTGATTGCAGGTCCAATGAACATCACTTGCCCAATCAACATCAAAAGACCTGAAACCACAGAAATACAAAGGATCAGTATCGTCTACCAGTAGTGACATAACGCCCATAAATGCCTAAGATAGTGAACAGCTCTGTGTAAACCCTGAAATTATCCCTCATGAAAATCTGTAAAAACTAACCATTCTCTTAAGAAACCAAAAACAGACCATCAAAATACCCATAAAAAGTAACAGAAAGCTATCCGGATGTCTTTCCCCTAAGCTACTTATAGGTTCTTATTTATATGAAAACACTTAAGGTGTCAGTGACGTAACAACAATTGCTCTCAGCTCTACCAATAACCTACAAGATTCAGAACAAGCACTGCGAACACTACACACATATTACACAGACAAAGCAATTACAACCAGAATTACCCGTATCATTAAGAAACTACTATATTTTACTTGGCAAAGCAATGAAATGACAAAAGACAGCTCTGCACAAAATAACCCAGAAAGCTCGCATTTTCCCTCTGAATTGTCAAAGTATACATGCCGTTCAACAACATGAAGTCTAAATTAATACAATGGAGTATCAATGGATTCCAACCACACTAATAAACACGAATCTGAATTGTTATGTCTAAAGCAAGCTAATTTCTGAGATAAATCCTTGTATAAACTGAGACAGTTCAAATATAAGATTTAACCACATATTGTGTAGGAACACAACGCAGAATTGCTACAAGAGTCCATCTAACCATTCACATGTGAACGAAAGCTATAGGTTTTAAACCTTCCATGACAAGATCCCCTGGGTCACTACGGCGAAGTATCTTGGGGTCACGCTGGACCGGCGGCTGACGTATAGACATCACGTCAGGGGCAAAGTACTGCAAGGCCACGCTGCCCTCCGGCAGTTGTACCCCATCCTCAGTTCCCAAACCATGCCCTTACGCCTGAAGCTTCAGCTGTATCGAGCGATCATCCCGCCTCTGGTCCTGTACGGATGCGAGATCTGGGGAGTGGTGGCCAGGTCCACCTTCATCAGACTCCAGACGTTGCAGAACCGGGCATTAAGGATGATCTATGATACTGGCCGAAGATTTCCTGCCCATATCCTACACGAACATTCCGGCATCCCGTACATTGTCGACGTGATCAAAACTCGCGCTCGAACAATGTACAATAAACTCCAGAACCACCCTAACCCTCTGGTGAATACTCTGGGCCAATACGACCAGAGACAGCCGCGCCGACTACCATCCAAAAGATTGCCGAAGGACATCTTAAGTCCTGCGATCTAATCTTAAGATGGGAAAGGCGAAAATGCAATCTGTACTCAAAACAGAGAGAATCACCAGTTTCAGTTCACCTCTCAGCGAGTGACTGACGGCCAGAACCCTGGTAGGGATTAGCGCGTAAATTCGCGCACAGCCCACTTGCGGACCAATCCCTGCCTACAATCCCTCCCGTTACCATAAAAAACCCCTGTTCCAACAAATTTTTCCCAGTGATAAACATCCCTGTAGTGACACCATCAAAACCATCGCGCAGGTTAAGCCGTATGACGGCTAGGTACTGCGGTAAAGACACTCGAGCGGGGGAACAATCACCTCACCTCCGTTCGACTCGAACTCCGTCTGGCGTCTAGGCAAAGGGAATAGAGGTTTCTCCTGAAAAGTTATAAAAATTGGGCTAATCTCCTTTTTTCTCCTACCCTTGAATTGCCTTTCCATCGCAGGATAGAAATATACCTTGAAGAAGTCAACTTAAGCGTTCGTTCTATTGCACAGATCAACCATATCTTTGCTATTCCATCTCATTGCCCTCACAATCAGCATGGAAATAAATATTGCCACCATAAAAGACACGCATACAATAATTTATGGTCAGTTATTAAGTAAAGTATATTACAAAAATCCACATCACATGCATATTTTCCAGATGGCTCAATGTGCAATGGAAGCTCTGATCGTGTTATAATCCAACCAGATCACACCATTCTATTCAGATTGCCGGATTTCCGACTCAAAAAGTTTGCTGCTTGCAATTCATAATGTATCATTATCCAGCAATCACGAAAAGGAAATCGAGCTGCCGCTTCATAAAATTAACAATGAAGATAAAAATGTAATCTTAATAAGAGTACCTTCACATTCCGGAATTGGGGCCTACACTGGCCGACCAGGCAGCACAAAAAGCTACAAGAATCCTCTTAAGCGACCCATCAGTTCCTACACCGTGCAGTGACATTGTCAAATATGTTAAGAAAAGCATACTTCAAGAGTGGAACACAAGATGGTTTGGCACCTCGCAAAGCCAACTACGAAATATAATGTACAGTTCTGTAAGCAGCTGCCCGTGAAAGATCTATCAAGACAGGATCAAGTTTTCATATCCCGATTAAGACTAGGGCACTCCAAAAGTACCCACAGCTATCTTCTAAAACATGACCAACTGCCAATCTGCAAACAGTGTTAAGTGCAACTAACCCTCAATGATATCATTACTCTTCAAACGATGGTGACAGCACTACAAAATATCCAGTGAACTTAAATCAACGCTTAACACCTCAACTGATTGCCTCAAGTTAATTCAGTTCTTCAAAAGTATCAATATGTATAAAAATCTGATGTATTGCACTCACATGACTTTCTCTACTCTTGTACTAACCATTCCTATACACCTCGATTTCTATATCTTCCTCGGGTTGAAATAGAAATGATTGCTAAGTTCCTTGCAAGTGCAAGGGGAATATTAGAATACAGCGATTGAGCGATATTCAAATCGTTTAAAGCTTTGAGATTCCGTTCTCTTTGCATGTAAAAAATGAACAACGATGTTCCATTTGATGAAAGTTTCTTTTCCGAAACTGACGCAAATAACAAGGAATACTTCCGAAACGGTTCACTCCACAACATTTATTGGGACACAAATTGTGCGTTTTAGCGAGATCTACATTTTTGTATAGTAAGATTTTGTCTATCTCTTGTGGCTTACAGTTATGCAAAATCCATCCAGAGTAAATAGGACTACATGGGCCAGAAAATTCAAGATATACATTTTATTTGTTATAAAAATATCTCAAACATATGGCATTATAATCAGAATCATTAGACCCGTTTTCAAGAAAATCAAAATTTTCGAAAAATCTTCCACGTAAAGGGCAGTTCAAGGAAGAGCAATTTTGTTCAATATCTTCATGTCGCATCCCTGAAAGACATTAAACTTCAATACCAACTTTTGTTTTTAACCGACTTTCCGTTTTTGAGTTTTTCTGTACACACACACACACACACACACACACACACACACACACACACACACACACACACACACACACACACACACACACACACACACAAAACGAATTTCCCGTGAAATCTCGACATCAAATTTTTGAGTGGAATACAATACTTCCCCTTCTTATTAATAGAAAAAGGAGAAGTATATAGTGTTATGTTTTAACTCCAATGTTACATACAGAACAATTAACATTGAATGTTTCAAGTGCCTGCTTGTTTTTCATAGCAAAGTTGATACCGTATGCCATAGTTATATTGGAAGATGTTGAAACACATTCAGGATTGTACAACAGCAACAGGAATGTACCTGCTCAGTAGTGTGTAGGAAAACTAAAAAGTCAGCACCATTGTATAGTATGCAACACAGTTTTCGCAAACCAGAAACTCTTAATGCTCATAATCGTCAGCACGACTTAAAACAAAAGCATAATTGAAAAATACATGACAACAGTGAATGCTGTGCCATCTATCTACTGACAATGAAAGTACATAGACTGGATCATGACCCTCTGGATAATGGACCTGACACTGGCATCCCAGTTGTACAAAAATGGCGGGGATAGTTGGTGGTGATTTCTGAGGTGTTTACACACGCTATCCTTCGTATTGTTTTCTATGCCTTTGAGTTATTGTTGGTTATAATAATTCTATGGCTGTATTAGACGTATAGTGTGGTTAATATATCTGGTTGCAAGTACAATTTGTGTCACGATTACAGTGGTAAGAGGTTGTTGAAGAAAAACTGTTCCAGTAGTGTATGTTAAGTTGATATAGTACCTAACCTCAAACAACACGATGCCCCGTTACAGTTGCGTTCTCGGATGCAAATTAAAAATGAGAAACTTTCAGTTAAAAAAGGTAAATTGCAACGTAAAGCTTGTAAACTCAGTATTTAATTACTATAAATTGCAGCGTTATGTATGTTAGTTGCCGGTGTATATATTTTGTGAATACTATAAAAAGTGAACGACAATTTCGAGTGAACTCAACTAGTGACAGCTGCAACACCAATAGTTTGTTTCATGTAAGTAGTATTCTGCTTGTATTTATACATTGTCTATTGTCTTTGTAACTTAAATGTGTAGTTGTAGTTTAGAAGTAATGTGTTATATTCCGGCATGTAAAACTGTGGACTGTAGCACAGTTGTTTTACAATGCTGATTTAAGGTTACGTATTTCATATATTTCATTTACAGTGCTTTTTAAGGGTTATTATTTTTAATGTTCCATCTGTTTTTGTGGATTCCCCCTGTAAGATGAAGTGTCATGAAGTACTGAGTAATATATTGCTGCAAACTGAGTTATCAAAAGCTTTCAGTAAAAGCAAAAGCAAAATTCCACCCTAAAGCTTTTAAATTCAGTAGGTACCTAATTACTCTAAATAGCAGCATTTGTATATCAGCTATCCAGTAAATGTTTTGTGTAGATATATAACATTATGTACAGGTACAATTGTGAAAAACAGTGTAAACAATGATTAATAATTCTGAGTGAACTTAATGTCAATAGTTCTGTTTTAAGTTTCATGCTGCTTGCAGTTTTGTCTATCTTCTTTGTAATTTGAATGTGCAATGCAGTCACATAATGGCATGTAAAACTGTAGTTTGCATGAATGTTATTTAAGGTTATATATTTCGTTGCCCATGGGTTATCGTTTAATATTAAGTTGCATGCTTTTTGTTTATTTGATGTTATGTTTAAGACAGTGTTTTTGTGTTTAACACAGCCCATATTCATAAAATAGGCGTGTTATTACATCACATTTTTATTTTACTGCGTTGAAATCGTAGCCTGTAGATGAGTTGTTTATAAGTAGTTCCCAATACATAGGCCTCCATCTTGAATCCCAGTGTCAGGTCCCGTATCTAAAGGGTTCTGACTAGATCAGGACCCTCTAGAGAGCGGACCTGCCACTGATATTCAAAAGGACGCCCATATGTGGTGGGAAATGCTTATAAACTAGCTCGTCTACAAGGTACCACTGTACGATTGTATTGTATACAACAACATTGTTTCAAGAGAAAAATAAAAAACTAAATGCAATTTATTTATTATTAAACGGCGACTAATGAACATGAAATATATAACCTTGAACAACATTCATGTAGTCCATAGCTTTGACTGCAGTTATATAATTACATTAAACATTAAACTTACAAAGAAGATAGACAAAACTGCAAGCAGATGCTACTTAAATGAAACAGAGTTGCTGACATTGAGTTCACTCAAAATTATTGATCATTGTTTGCACTGCTATCACACTATACCATGTACACAATATTATATGCTTACACAAAACATTCACTGGATGGCTGGTACAAAAATTTTGCCATTTAGAGTAATTGTTTACTTCGTATAAAAGCTTTAGAGTGGAAGTTTGGTTTTGCTTTCATTGAAAGTTTCTGTTTTCTCACTTTAAAACAAGATATTGCTTAGTATCCTACAAGACTTCTTTACTAGAGTTCACAAGAAGGGAATCCATGATGACAGATGAAGTATGAAAAACGAGTAACCCTAAACCAGCAGTAGGTTGAAATTTGTGAACTACATTATCTTAAATCAGCACTACAAAGCAACTTTCATGCAGTCTACAGCTTTGTATGCAGCAACATAGCAGTATTTTTCTAACTACAGCTACACATTTAAATTACAAAGAAAATGTTTGTATATACCAGCAGCATACTACCTACTGTTGGTACCTATTCCAGCTGTCACTGACTAAGTTCACTCAGTTGTCTTCCACTATGTACACTTTTCACAATGTTATATACACAAAATATGTACATTTACAACTAACACACAAATGTTGCAATTTACAGCAATTAACTACTGAATTTAAGCGCTTTACTCTGCAATGTTCCTTTAGTTTTTGCTGAAAGCTTCTCGGCAGCAACATATTTATGTATAAAGCTGAATCCTTCAGTGCATAAGGAGTTCACGGTGAATGCCTCTGAACTACTTTTCTCTGAGATCTTTATCTTTTGAAGATATAAATATCGGTACTAATGGTCCATATATACTATAGTTAGATTTACAGTCGGAAACACAACAGTTACAAAGCATTCTAATATTTCAGGTTAGGTAGGTTATGTAGTATGTTGACGAAAATAACATCCACCGTTAGCCACGCATCCACCACTGGAACAATTTCTTCCTTTGCCTCTCACCGTACTCACAAATTATGTTTGAAAACAAATTAATAATAATAGACCACTTCCGTAGTGCAGTTGGTAGCACGCTTGCCTTTTGCGCGGTGGAT
>CM060966.1:36113486-36185986 GCA_030765045.1 Tenodera sinensis | reverse complement strand
AATTAATACGTCTAAACAGAATCTTGTTTTAAAATGTATCGGTTGGCTTCTCTGCAACATGTTCATAAACAAGAAAAGGAGGAGAGAAAAACGGGAGATGTGCTTTCACTATCCATGCAAGAGAGTTGAAGCCAATGACCACGCCCCCTCTGTACTACAGAAAGATGTCCGCTTACACTAAAAGCAATGACAAATACTCTGGTGTTTAGCAGTCTATAATCGATTAATATTGCTTTCTACGTATAACCGGTATCCTTTATATTACCACCGAGCCTTTTAATGCAATTCCTTGGCAGAATAGAACACACAGCTAAGACAGAACTTATAAACTAATTGAAATCTGGTCGGCATTCTAACCAAATTATGCTACCGCATCCACAAACAAACTTCTTTATTTCATTTATTCGTCAAAAAAATTATACGTCAAATACTTAGAGCTTAATTATTCTACTGGCATGCTTGGTAAGTATTTTTAAGTAAAACTAACTCGCATACATGCTGGAAACACAATAAGCTTATTGTATTAGAACAGCACATGTTATTTGCATCATACCTAATCAAGGAAGAAACTTTAGGTACTAAAAACACATGATCATTATATATTAATATATGATATGTTTTGTAGTAGTAGCGATAGTATAACAAAAACAATACTAAAGACTACTAGCATGGCATACCACGTTAGAATACAACCAATACAAAGAGGTACAAGCAAGGTGCCACGCCCCCTCTGTACTTCACTCACGGCTTCACAACTGCGCTCTCTGGCTATCTTCCTTTATTCTCTCCTCTCTGTAAACAAGAGCCCCTGTGGTACATAACAGACGCAATAACACCAGCTATAGCCGCAGCTTTACCACACTTAAGCACACTTATAAACCATTGGCCTGGGCCGGGTTTGAACCTGCGACCTTAGGATCTACAGATTTCCCTAACAATGCACATTATTATCATTATTATTATTATTATTATTATTATTATTATTATTATTATTATTATTATTATTATTATTATTATTATTATTATTATTATTATTATTATTATTATTATTATTATTATTATTATTATTATTATTATTATTATTATTATTATTATTATTATTATTATTATTATTATTATTATTATTATTATTATTATTATTATTATTATTATTATTATGATTATTATGATTATTATTATTATTATTATGATTATTATGATTATTATGATTATTATGATTATTATGATTATTATGATTATTATTATTATTATTATTATTATTATTATTATTATTATTATTATTATTATTATTATTATTATTATTATTATTATTATTATTATTATTATTATTATTATTATTATTATTATTATTATTATTATTATTATTATTATTATTATTATTATTATTATTATTATTATTATTATTATTATTATTATTATTATTATTATTATTATTATTATTATTATTATTATTATTATTATTATTATTATTATTATTATTATTATTATTATTATTATTATTATTATTATTATTATTATTATTATTATTATTATTATTATTATTATTATTATTATTATTATTATTATTATTATTATTATTATTATTATTATTATTATTATTATTATTATTATTATTATTATTATTATTATTATCCGTCACCAGCTAAAGCAGTAGTACACAAATAAGAACCTTCCTCTTCATTTTCCTAAAACAATTGGCAGAAATAAAACGAATGATCTCCTTGCTATAAATGCTTGCTTAGCTGCCACCCCAGTTGTCAGCGCTTATATCCGCGAATTTGTCGCCTGCCCTACCCTTCCTCCACACGTTCAGTAACCCCAGGCGACACCTCCCCTCCATCGGAACGTGCCCACCGTGAGAACAACTTGAGAACACACGACGCAGCGTTGCCACGTTTCTCTTATAAATTAGACCTTGCTTGACATTCTAACAGTGAATTATGACTAAGTTCATACAAATGAAGGTAAAAAGTCATTACAGGACTGTTCACACAATGTTTGCGCTACAATTAATGAAATAATAAACCCCTTATATGCATTCATTAAGAAGATTGATGGCTCCAAATGTTTTACACAAATTCTTTTTTTTTTTTTCCAGCGAAACCTTTATTGGCATTATTGTATAGGACATATTTGTTTCATTCGTTATGTAGAATCCCTGGTTAACGTATGGCCTGTATAATTAAAGATTTAATTGCTATTACTATTAAGAGTTTCCATTGTGCGACACCATTACGTTCTGCAAGCATGAAATAGCAGCAGTTGTCAACTACACCATCAAACTTGGAAAAACATCTGAAATAAACTGATTTAATCGTAGAGGTGTGCCATGTATCATAAAGAGATATACAAAATACTAATCTTAATTTTGTTTATAATTAAGAAACATTAAGATTCTGGAAACTCAGAAATTTACATATTTGAAGGCTTACTATTCAAGGTATTACACTACCTTTAGAAATATTTATGAAAAAATAATAAAAAACTTGGCTGCGTATGAGAAGTAAAATTATTGTTCTATATAATCCAAATGTTTTTAGAATTCAGTTATTTCTAATTACTTTTTGACAGCTTTTATACATGCTTTAATGGTTATACTTTAGCGTGTACATTAGTTGGATAACTTATTTGTGTTTTCATTTTTAACCTAATATATTCTATTTCAATTCTCTTTAGGTACCAATTATTAGAGTGGTGACCTCTTATTTGATAAAATACATCCAAGTACATTACGTAAAAAGTTTCATGAGAAGAGAGAATCATATGGACACCCTGTGTTAGTAAGGTGATATGCTAAGTACATAATCAAAGCAAATGACAGCATCAAATGCACCATGAGTTTTTTAAACAAAAGGAGGGAAGAACTATTATGTTCAACACAGCTGGTGCATCGAAAAATTCTAAAATATTGACATTAAAAAAATAATAATGTTCTGATTTTCCATACTTTATGATTTTACATTTATATTGAGTTTGTAGAAAATAAGAATAATTTAATAAGTTACCACTTGAATCTTTAAAGGGGCTTTTGAGCTGTGTTATAATTTGGTATTCATATCACATTTTTGTCTTGGCTAACTAGCGTTTTGGGTAGCGGAATACTTTCTCTGTGTTACATAAGCAACAGAGGAAGTAAACATTAAGGTCATCCTCGGTATAGAAATCACGTATCGTAATACTTCTATGTTACCGCTGTTACCTTTGGAATACTCCTAATCTGCTAAGCTACAATAACCCTCAAATTACCTAGAAATTGTAACTTCCCTTTTTAATCTCGGCCCTTGAGTTAAGCGCTGAATATTTAGTAAATAAAATAACTCATTTCATTGCCCAATATGCAAAATGCATTTCGTTAATCATAAATTGTTGAAAAAATCTTGGCAATAGCTATTTCGTAATTTTATTTTCTTCATACACCAAATCCTTCGTCAGTAAAACACGAGAGCTACGTCATCATATTTGCCTCAAATTATTGCGTTCTGTGCGTGGGCAAAAATGTTGCGTATTTCATGCTTCAATCGCAATTAGTAACTGCTGTTTTCATGCAATTAACTATTTTAGTGCCTGAATTAATGTATTTCATTCCTTCAAAAATGTGGAAACCGAGATTTTTCTCGAAATACGTCTTGAGGTTGATACCAAAATTAAACACTCAGAAAATTAATCATATAAAATATAATATGGAAATAAAAATTACAATAATAATTATGAATGAAAATAAACAGAGAAGAAAAAAAACATCGCGAATTTGAAGAAGAAAAAAAAAAAAAAAAAAAAAAGATGAATAGTTTAAACGGTTTCAGTAGCGTTACTATGTGAGCAAGGTTACTTCTAGCTGGTGAGTCGACATGAAAATATTGTTATTTTTATGGAAAATGTCTGAGTGCGTGAAACAGAAATCAACGGCCGAAAATTTGAAATATCAGAGTGAAGCTTATCATTAAGTGTTTAAATATGAGCAGAGTTTTGTTTAAATGGTGAATTGTTTGGTTATCTACGTACATTTGGCTTCAAAATTGTTGCATCTACGACTTGCAAATGCTACTTCAAATGTTTTTTCAACTTATGTCTGAGTGTATGTTAAACACTGAGAGAGCAATATAACACAGAAACAATTTCGCGCCAAAAACAAGCAGATTTTGTGTCGGCGAGGAGAAGACATTTTGAGAAATTTGTTTTTGTAGTAATAGGTATAAATAAACAATCCAGCACTTGAGGTACATAACGCATAAAACTTTCATTTAAAACTTGATGCAGGATACGATAGGATACGACAGGATACGATAGGATACGACAGCATACGCTGGGATAGGATGGGATGGGATGGGATGGGATGCGCTGGGCTGGGCTGGGCTGGGCTGGGCTGGGCTAGGCTGGGCTGGGCTGGGCTGGGCTAGGCTGGACTGGGCTAGGCTGGGCTGGGCTGGGCTAGGCTGGACTGGGCTGGGCTGGGCTGGGCTGGGCTGGGCTGGGATGGGATGGGATGGGATGGGATGGGATGGGATGGGATGGGATGGGATGGGATGGGATGGGCTGGGATGGGATGGGCTAGGATGCGCTGGGCTGGGCTGGGCTGGACTGGGCTGGGCTGGGATGGGCTGGGCTGGGCTGGGCTGGGCTGGGCTGGGCTGGGCTTGACTGGACTGGGCTGGGCTGGACTGGACTGGGCTGGGCTGGTCTGGGCTGGGCTGGGGTGGGCTGGGCTGGGCTGGGCTGGGCTGGGCTGGGCTGGGCTGAACTGGGCTGGGCTGGGCTGGGTTGGGCCGGACAGGTGAGGGATGGGATGGGATGCAATGGGCATCAACTGGACCACTCGTTACCACCCATTTGCGGAGGAATAAATGCAGTGAGGAATCGAATCATAGAAGACTACAAACGACAGACCGACGGACCACAGAGGTGCGCAAAAGTTCTTGAGAGTTGCAGTTCGAGCACCGATACATTGTCGGAGTTGCCTTGAGAAGGCGATGAATGACTTGTAAACCCAGCAGCTCATATGCTTTCCTTGGATTAACCCTCTGCACTGTCTCTCCCGTACTGCCCCACACCATGAAACCTATAGCATAACAAAGAATTACAAATAATGAGCTCAGAAGATAGCATCTGTGGCCCACATTTGGATGTCCTGGGTTCGATCCACGGGTCGACCTTCCTGACTCATGGGTTTTTCGGAGGTTTACCCGGGTCACCAGGCGAATGATTTCCATACCTTCCGAATTTCCTGTCCCTTCATTTCGTTACATTTATAATTTTATTTCACCCTTCCTGCCGTTAGTTTCTTTCAGGGTTGAAAGCGTCGGTGGTGGCAGCACGGCAGGGAAATACATTCTGGAAATCTCCCCCCTCCCCTCCCCCCCCCCCCCCCCGCCGAATTGGACTACGAGCTAACTGGTTTTCGAAACCCCAAGGGATGGTACAAGTCCGAAGGGGAAGGGGAGCCGGTTTCCGAGTCCCGCGTCCCTCATGGGAGTGTGAACCCGAAGGGACGGGATAGGAACCGAGCCGAGACAGCCACCGCCGGGGTGCTTCTAACTGAAAAAATGTAGGAACCCTGCTACCTGCTCGGCCGTGGCAACGTGTCGGCCGCCCGTAGGATCCCTTCGCCTCATCCATCCTTCGTGGGAGTACCCCCTCAAGGGCATACACATAAAAGATCGCCTTTCTGGCGAGGTGCTAAATCCCCCTCCGCAAGTTGTCATGGAGTCATAAAACAACATGTAAGTAGTCTATGAATCTCTCTTCATAGCGAATTGTTTGTTAGTCATGAGTTTGAAAAGCGTTCGATTTCTCAAAATGCGGAATATATATATAACACTTTTAATATCATAGTCTGTTTTGCTTTGTTACCTTCTCTAGGAAATATTGTATTCCACCCAAAAATAGATATCGACACATCAACGGAAATACATGTTTTGAAGCACCGTGACACCCATTTATGGATAGACACGCATTTATAGAATAAGACCCGTGCATGTGTGTGTGGGTGAATGTATCTATGAGTGTGTATGTCTGCCCGTGTGTATCTGTGAACAGTATAAATCAAAAACGAAAAGTAAAAAGTTACCAATATATATATAATATTTTGGTTGTCACACTCGTAGCGTTCGCTTTTGCTCACTCGCTAAATATGTACTTATGTCACAATCAGTCAGATTATACATAGTTACATAAATAAATATTTCACACTCTTGCATATTTACATATTTACAAAAACCTGGTATTACCATGGTATTATCTACCTGAATAATTATTGTACTTAATAAAACAAATAGAAACTACATTTCACGGTAGAGCCCGTAGAATGGTTAATGGAAATACTTCAAACTAGTAAGACCTTCACTCATCACATTTTTGAAGAGGAATTGCGTTTTCATGTAAGCTGCACCTGAACTGACACATAAATGGCTGTTGGTTGCAGTTGTGGTTGTCAAGCTACCTCGTTTCCATTGATGAATTTACTGCCCTCCCGAAGCCTCTCATTTCACTTGTTATTTACAGTGCATATGTACGCTGTTAGTACCAGAATAGAAACGTGTTCAAATTTAATTTTGCCTCGGGACACAATCTTTTGTGACTGACAACAGAGACAACTTGTTGAAACAATTTTTCTACCTCTGTTGAAATCTGTATCAATTCAGGTGGAAAACTGGTGACTTCACATGAGTGAAGTTTGTATCCCTGCTTAGAAACTAATGAATGGTTATCTACACAACGTCCCGGATTGTGGTCAAATACGCATGAGATTCTCCTCCTAAAATAATAAACAGTGATTTCAGCACAACACCAAAAATATAAGGAATATTATATTGAACAATCATATAATATTGTTACAAAATGACAAAAGTCCAGCGCAGTTACTTTTTCTGTCACTTTATTCTAATCCAAAACTTTTGCACAAATACAGTGTTCTCTTCACTTTGTTAATACAGTCTACAGTCCTTCGTGATATTACAACTCACAACTGCTTTCTTCTTGTAATATTGACTCACTCCTTTCTATATTTCTTCACTTTCTCTGTATCTCAACACAAAGTCAGAAGATACAATCACACGACACACGTTAACTGCTTTGCTATCTTCCGTTCGACGCGACCGTACACACACAGCTGATACATATACGCACTTAAACTAAAAACTGACTGACTTACCACTCTCCTCTCTTTGCCTCGTCACCAAGGATAACGTAACACGGGCCTTTCTCGAACTTCACCTTTCTGGAAGTTCTACAAATACGCCGGCTGCTGGACACTTCTCGAATAATCTGGTAAACCCCTTTGACATACCGATTGTTGTCACACCTTCACAAGCAGTGGCGCGCGGCAGCCTGACCTTGACCGTCTTTGGTGCATGTACTATCTGTCTCATAGATCTCTGGCACGTTATCCCATCTATCCCGGCTCGCAGGCCTTCCCTGCCGACGTGGACCCTCGCCTCGTGCTCCTGAGGGCATCCATTCCCAGTATCACCTCCTCAGCCACCCTCGCGACGAATCGCCACAGACCCATAACGCTCTACCCCAAGGTCAACTCCACATCACCCGATGTTGTCACTATTTCGTAGGGTTGATCCAGTTTCACCGTTGCCATATCCTCCGCCACATCCGGCGTATCACGGTCACTGCTGCACTTGTGTTCACTCGTGCCCTGCACGGCTTCCCCTGTATGCTCTCGTCCGCGATTATGTCCTCCATTCTTCCATTCACGACACTGTGCGCACCTGAGTCTATGGTTCCGCCATTTCGCTCGGTGAGCCAAAGTAACAACAAGGCTGTCAACTATCTGTACATATTTCAGAATAGATAAATTAAAAATCTGATGTGTTACGCTCACACGTCTGTCTCTACTCTTGTTCGAACTAGTGTTACAAACTTTTTCCTTTATTTTCATCATGCGAGTCAACACAAATATTTGCAGAAATTATCTAGTTACTAATTTTCTAGTAGGTGCAGGGGGAATATGGAAATGCAGTAGGCTTTGAGCGATAGTCAAATCTTTTCAAGATGGTCGCTACATGAAGGCTTTGAAACTCCGTTCTCTTTGCAAGCCAAGAGATATAAAAGTAAATAACCATCTCCTAATCGAGTAAAACTTAAGTATTCCAGAGCTCACACCAATAACAAGGAATATCTCCACAATGGTTCACTCTACAAAAAATGCTTTTCGAAATAACTTATGTGTTTTAACGAAATCTAAATTTTTTTATAGTAAGATTTGGTCTATCGAAACGGCACCGCGGCAGAGCGGTTAGAGCGCTCGCCAACCACCTAGGGGAACCGGGTTTGATCCCAGGGACCCACATTGGTATTCGTGGCGGACGAAACTGCGTCTGGGCGGACTATTTCCGGGTTCTCCGGTTTCTCCCACTACTCATTCCACCAATCGCTCCATCATCACCTTTCCATTCATGATTCCGTCTGCATTTCATATCATTCTCTTCCTCACTCTCATACCTGGTGCTTGTTTGAGCACCTGCTTCCAGGTCTTTACTTTGTCCGGTCCATAGATTCCTGTGCTCCCCGTCTGACCCTAAGCGTCTGACCCTAGGTACTGGCTTCTAATTTCTAGCCAGTGGTGGCTCGTGGCTGGGATATTAGGTCAATAGTTAGTGGAAAAGAAAAGTATACCTATATTTATAAAGATTATTTTAATAGTTGTACTGACCCATTTCTTGTACACCAAATCAATCCTTCGGTCCTTTAAAGTTGCAGACTGTCGATGATGTGTTCATAGAATGGCTGAGTTTTTATTAATTGCACCAAAAGTTCGTTCTGAATCAAAATATTGGCTAAAGAAGAAAGCCCCTCTTCCGACGTTGCATAATTCAGTTATGTTTTTGTACGCTTTAGACCAGAATAACTTAATTCCATGGATGCTGTAGTAGAAGAGATTGACAGAATAAGTATCCGTAAAGATGTTCTTATACACATTAAGCATTTCTAAGATCTTTCCGGTGAGAATATTTCTATACTTCTCATCGGCATACACAAAAAGTTCATTTCTTAAACGTTGTGTCTTGGGGAATATAGGCCCAAAGAAATTTTGCAAGTTTTCAAGTGCACTTGAAGGAAAAAATGCGTAGTATTGTACAAATTTTTGTAGTACAAGCCAGGCAAACAGATTGAATTTTTCCCAATCATGAAACCTCTCATTCAATTCTATCAAAACGTGATACAGAATTTCGTAATACAAGGCTCAACACATTCGAACACGCTCGTCCTTAGAAAGGGAATTATACTCTGTGAGAGGCACATATCCACCATTTTTCTGGCTTTTTCAAACATAATTGAAAAATACTGTTCATTTCTCTTGTTTCTTAACATTTCACAAGTGGTCCCTATTTTTGATACGCAGTAGTTTACATCCAGTAACTTCTGCAAAACATCGAACAATATAACTGTCAAATAAAATATGCCGTGAAACACTACTGCCAGAAAGGTAAATTCAAAATTGTTCATGTCGCTCAGAAAGCCTCTGACAAGCAGAATGGAATTATCATCGGACTGTTCACAGGAAACTATGGCTTCGGAAACCTCTTTCAACTTTTCCCAGTCATCCACAATTACACGCAACAATTTTGAGTTGGAGCTCCAGCGGACAGGTGTTACAGTTGGAATGTGTGGTCCCAAACAGAAGTAATTTCATAGGTTCTCTTTCTTGAGTGATGGAAAAAGATAAATTACAGTAATCGAAGAAAAAATATACGACAGTGTCGTATTTTTTTGCAACTTCGTTGCAAGACTAGATTTACACGATGTGCAAAACAGTGTAGAAATACTACAAAAGTAGCTTTTTCCTTCATTTTTTTCTTGTGTCCATTTAAATGGCCAAACATCACGTTTGCACCACTAAACACTGCCCTAGTAATTTCTGCTTGTAGCCAAATAGTTCCAAGATGTTGTCCAATAAAATAAACAGAGTTTCTGATGTTCTGTCGGCACTTACATCGTAGAAACCTAAGAAACGCTCCACAATAGATCCAGCATTAACGTACCTCACTATTACAGAGCACTGAGACACCTGTGTAATATCTGTCGTGTCATCTATCTGGATAGAAAAAAATCACCAATTTCCAATTCAGTTTTTACAAATGCGTCGATGTAGTCCAAAATGCAATCCAATAGTTCATATTGTATACTTTTTGATTCGCCGCTGGAAACACTTTTTATCTTGCAATATTGGTTCTGTATTTCTATACGAGCTCTAGATTCCAGCAACGTCAGCAGTTTCTTAACATTTCCAGGATTAATTGAGCCTATTGTTTCATCATGACTGCGAAAAGCTAATTCTTGCTTACTTAAATAGAGTACTGCATCAATCACTAACTGCAGGAAAAGCCTGTTTATACGTACATTTACATTGAACTGCGCGGTATACAATCTAGCATTCTTCTTTAGCATCTCTGAAACTGTATTTCGATTTCTTTCACAAGTTTTCAAATTAACCTGGCATTTTAAATGCTCTGCCGAATCCGAGTGTTTGCGTAATGAACGTGTTATATTCAACAGAGTAGCAAGTCCTTTTCTATTCCAAACGTTGCTTTTATTGCTGAAAGGCAAGCATGGCCAACAAAACAACTACTGCTGAGTTGGAGAGGAGCACAACCATGGGAATTACACAAAGCACGATTGTTTAAAACTAAGATTGTAGGATTTTACTGAATGTTTCACTTCTTTCTTACCACATATTTGTAGAGATTCAGTAAGGTGACCACTATTTTAAACTTCCTTCTTATCTTCGTCTTTCCACCGTGAACAGGTGTTTCTAATAAAATACACACTATATCATAAGCAGGACTCATATTTAAAACATTACTACACTAAACGCAAACAACAGACTACTCCATGTGTTTCATGGCCAGGAAGCAGCGACGAGAAAGAACTCGGTCTACTTCACTTCATGCCCTCTCCACAAACAAACTTAAGCAGGAGACGTCACGGTTGCTATAGCAACCATGCAGTAAGCTCCGCCTCTCTGAGGTTGAACTAAAGAAAGTGATTTGCACTTCACTTCTCGTGAATTCGTGGTAAGAATGCGTGCTTGCTTCTACAGCGGAGCACCGCGCAGCACAAAAATAGGGAAATAGCAGAAATCCACATGCCTGTGAAAATAAATATATTTTAAAAATAAGTGTGACAAGGTACAAATATTGGTGATGTGCTCCTGCTTCCCCTGAATAGCTGCCCCTGAAAAATTAAAATTATTTTGTTGTTTAACGACGCTGTCAATTGCCGGGATCATATCAGCGTCGCCGGTGTGCCAGAATTTTGTCCCGCAGGAGTTCTTTCACATGCCAGTAAATCTACTGACATGGAGCTGTCGTTTTTAAGCATACTTAAAAACCATCGGCCTGGGCCGGGTTTGAACCCGCGACCTTGGGAACAGTAGGCCAGCGTCTAACCAACTGAGCCACCCAGACCGACTAGCTGCCCCTGGCTATAGCGGGTGTAAGTCCTACATAAGGGGAGAGTAATCAGGTAAACAATAAGCAGATATGGTCTATCACTAACGGTCTACAAGTTATCTAGGAGTCATCAAGAGTAAACAGAAGCACATAGACCATAAACAGAAAATTCAAAATATGCATTTCATTCGCCATAAAAATAGTTAGAGCCATTTTCGAGAAAATCAAAATTGTTTAAACATTTTCCATATAAAGGATAGTTTAGAATGGAGGAATTTTCTTCAAAGTCTTCGTTTAGCATCCTTGAAAGATATTAAACTTAAATACCCACTTTGGTTTTTAACTGACTTTTCCTTTTTGAGTTGTGCTGTTCACAAACAGACACACGACACACACGAACATTTTTCTAAAAATGCTTTTTTTATTCAGGGGCGTCAAAACATATCCGGTAAAATCTCGACATGGAACTTATGGGTCGAATAAAATACTTCTCCTATTTACTATATATAATATACGTAGTAGAGAAAGTAACAATTTTAAAAGGTGTAAAGCACATTGTACAAATAAAACTGGCTCTTTAATTTATTAATTTAAGTCTGAGTAACACACTGCAGTAATTAACATAGGCGTCGTATGTATCATTGAGAACTTTTATCTTGAGCTACACGGAAGTTGGCGTAAAAAGAGAATAGTGATCCGCATATTTGCCACAGTCCCATTCTGTATGAAGCTCGAGGCAGAAAGTTTAGTGGCCTGTGCTGCACAATGTTGACGTTGCGATGATCTATCGCCCTGTTGACCATTGCCGGACAGCGAGCCTACAGGGGCTGGCTGCTATTGCAAACAGCGGTGCTTAACGCCTCGGTTCATCGTCAGTGTAATAACGTCCCCCTGGCAACAAAGTATTGCTTCTGTGAGGAAGCGCATTTATTGTGTTTGTTTTCATCGTGTCTCTTTGAAGAGCCAAGCAACGTGTGTATATGTGGTCATTTGTTGTGCATTTATTACTAACGCCATAAACTATTAACATGTGTGCTGTAGCAAGCCTAATGTTAGAGCTTGTTCACAATTTACCAAACTGTTAAGATTAAAATAATACTAATAAGGATACCAAATGAAAGCTTCGGTCTCTAATTGAACAGTAAGATGGTTATTTTTAAGCCCTCAAAACAAAATAAAAAGTATACAGACTCTGAAAGCTGAATGGGTTATGTTTGTCTTTTGTCCTTTTATTTTTAAACTTTGTTTTTCTTTTAGAATCACCCTCATATTCATCATCGCTCAGTGCATAGTCATAATCGCCATCTATTGGTTTGTACTTTACAATCCATCTTTCCTCAAGTTACACTGGACAGATAGCTTCACCATGTAAGAAACCGTCATTTTTTCTGCCTACGATACTCGAAAACTATATCAGCATCGTGAAATGTTCGAACAAAGCCGATATCCCAGATGAAAGCGTCTGCGACTTATGCTATATGCCATTCGTAATGCATGAATGTTTGAGTGAGGATTCTATAATCCCTATTTTTTATAATCCTAAACTCTGTATTAACTTTCAAAACTTATCTTTTTTTTTTTTTGTCTTGTTTTTCGGGGAGTTTTATTTTATGCTTTTTGTCTTTTTTTCGTGAAGATGTTATATTTGAAATACTCAGAGCTTGAATTGTTTTGTTTGACGTGTAAAGGTACCTAATCAGCCAGAGAAGGAATTATGCAGTGCAGTACTCATCTTAGGTAGGTTCAAATGTAATACATTAGTTTATGAAACACTCCAACCACCAGATATCCAAGTGTATCATTTTCCTACAACCCAAGTTTACATCACTGATTTATCAGCACTCGATGTGGAACAGAGTCTATTTCTTGACAAATTGTACAGGTTTGAGAGGCATTCAGCCAGTGACCATATGGTTTATCTGTCACTGGAAGGATTTCATTGACAATTTCATACATAACTGCTAACCATTCAGTTTTGGAATCAATAGAAATGGTTGGTAAAAGGACTCTAACATATTTGAAAGTAAACTATAGTTTATCAAATGCATCAATAGTCTGAGAGAGTTATAAACAAACATAAAACACGCTAAAGAGGCTAAAACGTCGAAGGTATGTGAGGATTAATTCTTATTATTTATAAGACAACTGTGGCTTTTCCGTCGCCAACACCTGCAGTCGAGAGGTTCAAGCAATCACAAATGAGCTAGAACCGTCATTATAAGTAGTAAAAAATAAGGAATTGAGAGCTAGCCTTAGAAATATAAGAAACATCTTAAAATATATATATATATATATATATATATATATATATATATATATATATATATATATATATATATATATCGTGATTTCACCGTAAATGTATGTTTTGAGTATTCTTGTATCCCCAAAAATAGAAAGGAGCCGTGTGTGGGTGATGATGCATGAGTATCTGTGTGAATAACAACTCAAATAATAGTATTTATCTACTATCATAATAACTAGTGAGGCATTAATTGGTAGTAGGTAACAAAAGCTATTATTTATTTATGCCAAAAAACTTAATGATGGTGTTATGGGCCTGAATTTGTTTTTGTCTTTTAAGCGATTTTAGAATTTTAGGAGATCCCAGGTTCGATTCCCACCGACTCCGATTTACCTAGATTTTTGCGTGGTTTACCCTGATAGGATGTTTTTTCACCTACCATGATTTTCTTGTCAATACTTCCCTTTCATTCCGTTTCCCTATTACGTTTCAGGAGTGCTTGTAGGTTTCGTGGAGCAGGGCGATACTGGACAGATAGCGAAGATGTGGACACCAGAGGGCTGCGCCTCTCTGCATGGTCCTCTCTTAGCAGCTCCAGTAATGGTACGGGGCTTCGTGTCTAGAACTCTTAGGAACTTCCGCGCGTCTCGTAGCCTGTCTGCCTGTGAACTGTAGTCTTTTGTTCTTCCTTCATTTCATCCCTTCCTTCTTGAGGGTAGCAGCCACAGGTATGTTGCTGTGCACGAGGTTCCCCTCAATGGTATAGTTACCATTCACCAACTAAATTTACAAAAGTAGATGTTCAAAAATTGCTCCACTGGTGGCTGGAAGTAACACAGTCTATCTAAAACTCCTCGAATTCTTTTTTAATGCTTCTGTATTAACACGCTTATATTCTTTACATAGTTATTCTATTTTTAGGTAGGTTCTTAGGCAAAGGAGATTGACGTGATTTATACAGGTATCCATAACAGAACTCCAGAGTCATCAAGTACAATATTTTAATAAAGTCATAAATGGGTTACATATTAAAATGCACTAAATTAAAAAAAAATCCTTGACAATTTTACCTTTCAAACCTTTTATAAAACATTATCCTTATTATATATAATTGGTAACTAAACTTCATCGCAACATTTGCCGCACGCATGAAAGCATTCGTTGTTAGTACTTGGCTTCTGCAGGAAGAGCGAATTTCTTAGAATAATGCTTAATCTTACAATCTGATTTGAAAAGAATGAAGGCCAAATTAAGGAAATTGACAAGGAAAAAAACTGCGCTATGAGACGTGTATTCCATATTTAAGAGACAAATATCAAATTTCAAATTGGGAAGTCATTGGTCTACTTTTTTATGCCCGTGGAGTGGTTACCAAGTTTACTGTTTATCTGTTCTAACACTTTGAATTGCAACTGTTTTAGAAGACATTGGTTTACAAATTATGGTGATTGTTTGTACAAAGACCGTCAAAGAAAATCTCATGCACCTCCGGTCAATATCGCATTATTTATCGCTGTACGAAGCCATTGTCATTTCATTGGTTGCTTTAGACAACGTACCCTTGCAGCCAATAAAATGTTCATGGTTTCGTACAACGATACATATGGTGGCATAGACCGGAGGAGCAGAGCGACTTTATTTGGTGCTGTATGTACATTTTACACAATCATTTGTATACTAAACTAAACAAATAATTCTAAAATGGTTAACTCTCCTATTTCCAGATTTTATAATAATTTTACACATTACAGATATCTTTACATTATACATGTTTGTCTTTTATTGTTTAAAATTGTCTTTTTCTGCAGATTTATCAACGGGCTGTGTCTTTATGACAACCCTAATATAGGACAACTATCCAACTACGTGATTTTCTCTCTCACCTCAATAAGACATTCGAAAGGCAGAACGTTACACCAAACGTTCCTATATCTGAAACAAATCACGGTGACTAGGCCCTTTCTACAGAACGATCGGGTTATTTGCTCTATTCCATTCACGTTCACATTTTCATGGTTACGCTAAACCTCTTTCTGGAGCTCGGGACCCCTCGTCGGCGCTCCAAGCTTCGGACAGCTGCCTAGGGACTGCGTTCATGTGAACACGTCTACTACAAACGGCTGAATCGGAAATCTCTCTTCTTCTGTCCTGGCTTACCATCAATACTAGGAAGGTCAATCCCAGAATTAGTTACAAAGAAACATTTTCATTGAGAGGTTTACTAACAGTTGCATCTCATTTCAAGTGAACATCGGGCAATACAGTGTTATCTAATTCCAATGTGAAAGCTTCGCAGATCATGGAATTATCCCCACTAAATCTTAATGAGCGAGATATTTCAGTTAAAGATGATGCTTTGTGCTTGCTTTTTATTGTAAAAAAATCCACCATGCCTTACAGAATATATCTGTGAAGTTTTAATCCCCTAGAGAACGTGGAACAAACGTTTCGAACGTCATTTTTAAAGCGGTGCCACAGTTTAACTATCCCCTGTTTTTTAAATGCATACACCTTCCATTTCATGCAGGCTTGGAATATATATGTTTAAACTATGTGTTAAGTGTTCTGCTGCCTGTGAATTCACTAGAGGCTAGATAAATAAATTCTTCAATAAATTTTCTAGATTCCAGTGCTTTTCGTTTTTCATTTCTTGGTTTCTGAAGTTATTTCCCATGTTTCTATTTGGCTTGTTGTTTACAAGCTGATCGGGTGCATTTGATCTTGTTTTTTAAATAATCTAATGTGTTTACGAGGTTATTTTAGTATAATTAGTGATATACACATCGTGTGTAGTATTACTTATTTTATTCGTGGCGAAAATAAACCGTAAATTGTGGTTGCTTTCATTTCTATGAACAGACCACGTGTTTGTAATCACTATAAGCTACGTATTTTTTAAACTAACATTGAATTACTTTACGGATTTAGAATGCCGAAACGAAAGGACAGTAGGCCAACTTTATGGAAATCGATGAACAAATTCAGATGGGGGTGGGGGCGAAAGATACTTGCATAGAGGCTAATGAAGACATGTGTGACTAAACTTTAAACTCACTTTTCTCGGAAACAGTTTTTTTTTTTATTTTTTCATATTCAAAATTTATCTTCTTCCAAAAAAAAAAAAAAAAATCTAGCTAGAGGTCTAAAAATGTTTTTGAATGTAGTTCAGAATTTGGGCAGCAAAATATCCGATTAGAATTTTCTTATTGCTTATAACCTTTTTAAAAGTGTATAATTAGTATAATAATGCGCTCTTTATGTGACATTTTTTTATATTTTGTGGTATTTTAAGATTCCTTCGAGAAAATCTAATAATGTTATGAAAAGTTCCATCCTTTAATTTGATTATAGCCAATAAAATTGATATAAATTAATATATCAAGAGTGTTATTAATTACTGGAATTATATTTGGTACACACATTTCTTTACTTGCTGGTAATACCTGTGCAAAAATTGACAACGAATTCTCAGCAGTTTTCAATATTAAACAGTTATGAAATTGAAATCAAGAGGAAGGTTGCTTAACTGAAAAACTGAATAAAAGCAACATTTTTATTTCAACTACTTGATCTTAACTTCAGGTTGCTTGCTATACAGTTATAGGTTAACTTTAAACCGCCATAAACTTAACATCCTTAATTGGTAAAGTCGCCGATAGGATTTTGAGACAGTACCGTGACAAATGGCAGTGTGATAAATCCCACTTGTGACACCAGTGTGACAAATGACAAAACCAGTTACTCTTTCTGTCCCTTTATTTCCTTTAAAATTTAATCACAAAAACACGTTTCTCTTTTTCCACCGTTAAACACAGCCTACAATCTATCGTAACCTTGCAACCCACCACTATTCTTGGCTCTTTAACAAACTGGCTCACACAATACACTCACGCTCACTCAAATAGTCTTAACTAAAACTGCTTCACATAACAAACAACCCCTAGGCCAAGATTACATGTCTACAATTGTCTCTGACAATAATTAAGCTTTCTCAGCACTTAGAAATACCTAAAATATCCAAAAAGGACCTAAAAGTTGGAAAAAAGGACACAAGGAAGTGGTCCAAAGTAATTAATAATATCAGTTTCAGTTGCATGCATGGGTTGATTCCATGTCCGTGTGCAGCAAGCAATAATGCAGCTCTCTCGTGGAGTACTGCCGCAACGACTTCGAAGCAAGATTAGAGGAGCTGGTTGAAAATTGAACGCGAATACCTTACCACACAATAGGTAAGAGGGTCGAAGTCTTCAAAGAAGGACGTCGAAATGTGGCAGAGGTACCTCGTCCTGGTCATCCTGCAGTAGCGGAAGATGTCCAAAACATGAGCGGTTAGTGCTTGCGGATTGGAACGCCACGATTCGTGCCAGATTGGAGTCTCTGACTGTGCTTAAATTCCTGCAGAAGCGGCTGAGAATGCGAGAAATTGCCTCAAGATTGGTTCCATATAAGTTGACTGAAAATAAAAAATGACTGCAAGATGACAGTTCATACGCACGTAGAGCGCGGTTTGTTCAATCGTTGGGACTGGGAAATATTTTACCATCCCCCTTATTTCCCAAATATAAGCCCCTGCAACCAAGATCTCTTCCCTAAAATGAAAGAAACACTTTCTGGGACCAGCTTCCCCACACTACAGGCAACCGACAGCTCCTTTCACAACATTCAGAGATTGCGCAGTGCCAACGACATCCAATGTGTTCTAAATCTCTGGGAATGTGTAATACCCATCGCAGGTCTATGAAACTTAAAACGTTGTATGTACTGTGCATCTATATAAAAAATAATTACCAACATTTAAAATCAACCCATGTATTTAGATTTAAAACACAACATTCTAATGGTATGCAACATACAGAATGACAAAGACTACATATAAGAAATGCTTCTTATGATTTAGGAATTATAATGTACATTCTGGATATTCCAGTGTTTCTCATGCTCAATATACTGCTGGACACAGAACCACTTTTCTGCGCTAAATTTCACCTCACAATATTTTCAGAAAAGAACTCTTCCCTCGATACAAATTACCTTCGCTCCAAATTCAGATATCAGTTGTCGCAAAAAAAGAAGTTATCTTTGTTTTAGGCTTATTTACGGTGGGTTTTCTTCCACAAACTGTGAAATTTCAAAGGTAAGGTGAATACAGCTTACTGAGGCATCAGTGAATATCATGCATGTGAACCCGTTTTAGAACCTTACAGGTTGCTATTGTTTCGGCACTGCAAATAGTTGCCTGAGGGTATCAATGACAAACCATGTCGTCCGTCATAAATACCTGCTCTGTTGCCCAAATTGGATTTAGGGAATCATTAGAGACATTCGCATCATCAGGAGGAACCAATAATTAAAGGCTGTCATTATATCCCAACTATGACTTTTGATGGTCGGAGGCGTCAGCAATAAACTTTTCTATGTCATTGACAATGGATTTGCACAAACTGTCAGTTGAACCATTCAATAAATATGTGTAGCATATAGGCGTCTTATGTAGATCGATACTCATCGAAATGGTTTTGTAACATTTCATTAAATATAGGGAGGGTAATCTTATACTAATCGGTGTCGCTACTTATTACAGCCATATGCCATGTCTCAGGAGTTCCCTGTATGTGTGTTACACTGTCTAGTCACGACATGCAGATTGGAAGAAGACTTCTGGGCATAACTAAATGTGTGTACAACTGGTCGTTTGATGTCTAGCAGAATGTCGTAAACCAGGCAATGTTATGCTGTCACCATGAAGTAGAAGATTAGCATCTTAAAGCATGTTAAGTCTACCATCTATGATGCTTAATTTCAACTGGTCGAACTACAGTTTCCCAGTGTTATAACGAAATTGGATTTTCCTTTGTGTTTATACATGCGATTGTGTCACCACCTATCGTTATCCATACATTTAAAAATATTAGTGAACCGAATACCTACTTCCCACTCAGATATTTTAATTCAATTTCGAATACAAACCCTAAAACCCTAATTATAAATAACGCAATCTAGGTAAAAACAGTTTCTTGTGCAAATAAAACAATTTTTCAACTATGATTAACTTTTGAATGAAGTTTAGTAATACGAGCAATTATTGAAGATATTATGACCGTTCTAGAAAACAATATGAAGCTGTTCATAAGTTGAATACATTATTCATTAATTACTGGTCGACAAGATTTTTTTCACAAGAAATCTGAATAGTGAATCTAGTGCATTTTTTCATCCTGAATTCAGATATGTAGTCAGAATTTTCCCATCAGGCATAGTTTTTCTGTGAAAGCTACTTTTCAAAATATGATTTTAGCGTTTTCTTTGACCTATCATAGGAACCTTTACCTCATATGTAGCTATTTTACTCAAGCCGTATTTATTGAAATTATTTGTAATATCACGCTGAAGCACCACAAAACAAGACTGTGCAGGTTCATTCATGTTTAGACATGCTCAGACCTGTCTGGCATTGTGATGTGTCAGTATTGAGCTGACTGTGACATTGTTCACTAGTGAAATATTTCCTTCCTTTCTGTTTAGAAGTGTATTGTGTATGTTGTGCATGTTGTATTTCAGTGCTTAATGTTTTCATCATGCCAAGAAAGTGTGTAAATCATGCAGATAATTTCTGCTATATTTGTGGTGAGCTGACCTTCAAGTCTCAGAGGCGAAATATGACCCCACTTGTAAAGAAGTGTTATCATCTTTACTTTGGCTGTCAAGTTGTGATTTTGATAAGAGCTGGGCCCCAAATACATGCTGTGTTTCGTGTGTTAGACTGCTGACTGGGTGGAAAAATGGTACACATCATATGCCATTTGCAATTCCCATGATTTGGAGGGAACCGAAGGATCATTCAACTGACTGTTATTTTTGTTTGACAAATATTAAAGGAAGCACATCTAAAACAAAATATACAGTTAAGTATCCGAATTTGCAATCTGCATTGAGACCTGTCTTACACAGTGAAGAGTTCCCCGTACCAGTATATGTAGATACAACCTTAAGTGATAACTCTGATTCTGACCTAACTGAAACTCAAAATGATTCAGATGAAAATAAAAATGATCTTACATATGAAGCCAGTAGCTGTTCATCAGAACCACACTTTCCCAATCAGAAAGACCTTAATGACCTGATTCGGGATTTAAATCTGTCTAAACTGCAAGCTGAAGTTTTAACTTCCAGACTCAAAGGGTGGAATTTACTCCAAAAAGATGTTAGAATAAGTAGTTATCGTAGCCGCCATAGTGTTTTCAAAGAATACTTCTCTGAAGAATATGGTGTTGTGTTTTGTAATAATATTTGTTCACTTATGGAAACTCTTGGGCATCAACACCGACCAGATGAGTGGCGATTGTTCATAGACTCCTCTAAAGTAAGTTTGAAGGCTGTGCTGCTACATATTGGCAATGAACTTCCATCAATACCAGTAGCGCATGCCGCTATGAAAGAGACATATCAAAATATGAAACTAATTTTAGAGAAAATACAATATGGAAGATATGAATGGAATATCTGTGGTGATTTAAAGGTCATTGCTTTATTGCTTGGTTTGCAACTTGGGTTCACCAAGTTTTGCTGTTTTTTGTGCGAGTGGGACAGCAGAGATAAGAAGTCTCACTACGTTAGAAAGTCATGGCCAAAACGTGAATCTCTTCTCCCTGGCCAGAAAAATGTGGCATGTGTCCCTTTAGTGAACCCTGAAAAAATATTTTTACCTCCATTGCATATTAAGTTAGGAGTTATGAAAAATTTCGTCAAAGCAATGGATAAACTTTCTGATGGATTCTTGTACTTGAAATCGAAATTCCCCAAAGTCAGTGATGCTAAATTGAAAGAAGGAGTTTTTATAGGACCACAAATCCGATCATTAATGGCTGATGAACATTTCGAGGGACTGTTAAATCCACTGGAGAGAGCAGCCTGGCAGTCTTTCAAAGTTTATGTTGCAATTTTCTTGGAAACCATAAAGCAGAAAACTATCGTGACATAGTGGCTGATCTTCTGCATTCTTATAAAGCTATGGGATGCAACATGTCTTTAAAAATTCACTTCTTGGACTCTCACTTGGACTTCTTCCCCGAAAACCTTGGAGCTGTCAGCGATGAACACGGTGAGCGTTTTCATCAGCAAATTTCTACGATAGAGAAGAGGTACCAAGGCAAGTGGAGTTCCAATATGCTGGCTGACTACTGTTGGACTAAAATGAGAGACGTTCCAGATGCAAAATATACCCGAAAATCACTATCTACCACTTTCTAGGTAAGTCAGAATCAGTAGTTATAATTTTGAGTTAGATAGCTAGTTACGGATTTTTTAGAATACTATAAAAATTCAAATGAATATCACACAAAACTCCTGCCCGATGTGGACAAACTGTAATTATATTTGAATTCAGCACGAAAAATACTTTTAGAATCTGTTATTTTAATTCTTGTGAAAGAGAAAAAGTTAATTTTTGTAGACCAGTGTTACTTAGCATTTATCTTAACGCTTCTGCTACTTTCTTTTCATGTAAGCAATAACATCATCGTATTCCTCGATTAAGTTGCCCTATATCTCACCTCTCCTGTAAAAGATTTGACGGTGGTCGCGCTTCTGTTCCTACTCCATTATCGATAGATAGTTAATCCTATTACCTAATCATCTTTGTGCAATTTCTATTATTTAATTGTCCCTGCCTCCGATGGATTAGCGCCATAGGGTTCCACAGAGACTCAAAACCCCCTTGGGCCATCAAACATGCGGAACACCGAATGGCAAAACTAGGAACCATATTTCTGCTGGCCAGCAAAGTAGTCCTGCTTAGCCTTGCTTAATATCATATATTTCAAGGAATAACGGAAAAACATGCAAAGATTATAAAATCTCACTATAGGCCAATTTTACCAATGTGGAAAGGCCAACCAAGGCCCAAAGCATGCTCTTGGATTAGCCAGGGAAACAGAAACGGAATACTAGGATCAACTACGAAACTTTCAACCGATGTAGCTTTCCCTGACGTTTTAATAACATATGGTTCTTCCCGCGAGATCTTCTTTGAAAGTGAACACTTCCTAGAAATAGTTCATGTCCTTTGAGTTTATTTAAATTACACCATAAGAATTAGAATAAAAACTGAATAATATTCATAGCTCAAAGATATGAATTTAAACAAAATGTATTAGGACCACTGAATTTCGTTTAAACATTATCACGCCTTTTTCAGAACCGTTGCTTCAAACATCAATTACATTTCTCTCAGCACTAATGCTAATAGTATGTGCTAGTTTCACAAATGGCGGGAGTGCTTAAATTAAGCCAAGAAATAAAATTACATTTACATTACAACTATCCTATACAGCTCACATTCTTGTATTGTTATTTTAAATTGGAATTTCTTCTTAAATTTTGGATATAGACACTTTATTATTTTAGAGATAATAGATATATTTCAACTTTTTGAAATTATGCTGCATTTGACATTTATACTGTGAATTCTACAATACTTCTTGAAAATAAATCCTACGCACTTTAGAGTAGAGGATTAAGGTTTAGCCTACCTTTTAGGGTAATTTGCTCTAATAATAATTCGTGCTAATGTTAAATATATAAACCTCTCTCCGCTCAAGCCATCTGGTTACTTTCTGCAAAACTTGTTAGCTTGTTTACTCAGAGAACAAGCAGCTTTCTAGTGTCTTCGGCGAGTATTCTTTCCTTAGCAAACATCCGTGGCATTTTCCGGCACCACCTTGAAGCACACCTGAAGGGGGAAAAAGGGAAAGTAAATCGTGATAGATGAGAAATTATCCTAGCATTCACCTACCGTCCAGAAAAAAACCAGAGCAGACTTTCGACGGGAACCGAGCATAAGACCTCCCGAATGCGAGCATCATTCGTTACTACGGAGCCATCTCGCTCGTCCGCTCGTCAAATAGGATATATTTTGGGCTTGAGGTTTGAGTGAGTGGGTGGGAGGGTGACTGGGGGGAAGGGTTAGTGGATGGCTTGAGTGTGTGGATGAGTGGCTGAGTGTATGGATGGATGAGTGAGTGAGTTACTGAGTGAATGAGTAGGAGGGTGGGTGACCGGCTGGATGGATGAGTGAGATGGTGAATGATTGAGTGAGTGAGTGAGTGGGTGGGTGGGCGGATGAGTGAGTGCGTGGGTGGGTGGGTGAGTGATTGAGTGAGTTAGTGAATGAGTGGGTGAGTGAATGAGTGAGTGGGTGAGTGAGTTAGTGAATGAGTGGGTAAGTGAGTGATTGTGTGAGTGAGTGAATGAGTGAGTTGATGGGTGGGTGAGTGAGTGAGTGATTGAGTGCGTGAATGACTGAGTGAAGAGTGGGTGGGTGAGTGAGTGATTGAGTGCGTGGGTGAGTGAGTGAATGAGTGGGTGAGTGAGTGATTGTGTGAGTGAGTGAATGAGTGGGTAGGTGAGTGAGTGATTGATTGAGTGCGTGAATGAGTAGGTGGGTGGGTGAGGGGGTATGTGAGTGATTGAGTCCGTGAATGAGTGAGTAGGTGAGTGAGTGAATGAGTGAGTGACTGAGTGCGTGACTGAATAGGTGGGTGGGTCAGTGGGTGTGTGATTGATTGAGTCCGTGAATGAGTGAGTAGGTGAGTGACTGAGTAGGTGGGTGGGTGAGTGAGTGGGTGAGTGAGTGAATGAGTGAGTGGGTGGGTGGGTGTGTGAGTGATTGATTGAGTGGGTGAGTTAGTGGTTTAAGAGCCCGTCGACAACTAGAACATTTGGGATCGTTGTGGTTAAAATACCGCAAGCATCGTCGTTCAACAAAACTCAGAAACTAATGTTTAATTGGTTAGGCTAAAATGTTTCCTATGACTTGCCTAGGCATTGCAATTAATGTCATCATTCCCGAATGTTAAATGCTGTTTCATGAGTAACCAATCAAATAAATTCATCATGAGTAACCTATCAAATAATTCTTCACAGGTATCCAAGATTTCATTACTCACAAGTGTTCTTTAGGATCTCCCTCATTAAGGCACATATATTTTTTTGTTTTCTCCGGTTTCCCCCGCCATTAATTCCACAAATTTCTCCATAATCACCTTTCCACTCAACGATTTCTCCTGCATTTCATCTCATCCTCTTCCTCACTCTCATACCTGGTGGTTGACGGACCACCCGCTTTCAGGTCTTCGCTCTATCCAGTCCATAGATTCCTCTGCTCCTCGCCAGGTGTCTGACTCTAGGCACTGGCTTATAAGTCCTAGGGGGTGTAAATCTCACATAAGGGGAGGGTAATCAAATAAAGAAGAAGAAGATTAAAATAACAATAGATTTATGAATACAAAACATGTATACAGTATGTTTTCGGTCACTAAACTAACCCAAAACGCGATATCCGTAAGGATCACAAATATTTCAATTAACTTTTTTTTTTTTGGTCAGAAATGGGTTGTGCTAAATTTTAAAGTTCAAAATGTGTGGAAACTGTAGCATTTTCTTGGAGATGAATGTCATTTGTACACATTCAACGCATAGGCTGTCACATATAAGTACACGTTAGCACTTGAGAGTCTGTTGAATGAATACTGAAGGAGAGATCAATTTATGCACCGGCGTACTGCTTCACGATTTTGGCCCATTCCTTGGGGTAGTTGCGCTGGATATGTGACAGGGTGCGCTGGATTTGTCTTGTTTCATCTGGACTGCATTGGGGACAGGCTCCTCGCAGCACAAGTGGTGCCAGAGCTGCAACACAACAAAACCATCATTAATATGAGGTAGCTAGAGTTTATCACATTCTAAAATTAACATTTGGGAAGAAACAGAATTGTTTTAAAAAGTTACTGCATAATATATATGAAGTTACACATAAACAAATATAAATTTATTTATGCTTCTTACTTACCAAATGCTGCACATTTAGTCTAATTTTATGTAATATTTATTACTTTAGTACCAAACTGCATAAACTCAAATATCTGTGCATTTGTTGGAACAGATTCAGTCTGTTCGTAGAAGCTTTATAAAAATAAATTACAGTAGTTAGAGAAGGTGACTTGAGCTTAACAGAGCAAACAATTATCTGAAAAGTATCAATACCCTTTTAATCGCTAAATAAATTTCAACATCCCATGGTAAGGTTTTAGTAATTAAAATTATAATAGGAACTTCCAATGCGCAGAATCATGTATTTATAGATTTTATACTATGACAGACACAAACTTTAATGGCGGGTGACAGCTGCCCACCACTGTTCTATTCCTACAAATAAATGTTGTCGGGACACAACAAAGCAAGGCATTGTAAGCCTCATTGAATTTTATATTGGCTAGCTCCTTATACCACGCGCCATTAAATTTTGTGTCATTGTAGGTATTTGAGGAATTGCCGTCTTGTACTCAGTAGAGATTACTTGCTGGGCATTAGTGGTAGTTGTACTTGTTTTTACATGTACTTAATATAACAAATTGCATAAAACAGAAGCATGGGTTTGAAGACAGTACATGCTCCATTAGAAAACTACTTGATTTGATAATCCATTGTCATGCGACGAAAAATACCTTGAATCTCACATATATAAATGCTCAAATACAAAATATATTTAAACAATATTTACATAAGTATCTTATCTCTTAGCATACGTACTTCCATTAAATACGTGTCCAAGCCTGGCCAGTTTTGACTATTTAGGGTTAAGCCCCAGCATGCTGTCCTTGGTCTGTTGGAAGCCAAATAGTACCTCTGGTAGTATTTTGACCCAATGTTTTCCATTTGTATGCATGCCACCAAAATGTGTCCAGTCTTTCTGTTCCTCCTATAATGGATAGATCCTCCTGCTAGCATCATTACCAAACTTACGAGATTTCCACCTTCCCAAACTAAGTCATGATATTCCCGTCCGCTTGTTTCATACCCTATTCCGAAATATAAGTTTCCTTGCCTCATCCAAATTTATTTCATTCTTTAGCTCAATGATCTTAATCTACATTTAAATTCCATTTCTCTTTTACATCACATAGTCAACTTTTTACTTTTTTTTCACAGCACTGTATCTGTTTTCATTACTCTATACCAGCGTTTCTCAACCTTTAACACAACGACCAGCTTTTTTTGAACCAATGAGGTCGGATTGGGTGGCTCAGTTGGTTAGACGTTTTAATGTCTGTTACAAAACAAACTAAAATATTTCATATATATAGTTAATGGTTTATTAATTATTCAACTTGTTTCACTTCCTGTAAATAAACATAACATTTAAAGAACCCACACAACCTCCAAATAACCCCCCTCCCCCGCCTATGGGTGGATTGAAAAGCACTTCCCTAAGCCAAATATCGTTCAAGTCAATTCTTGATTATCCCCTTTTTAGCTCAGCTGCCCACTATTTTGAATGTTGTATGTTATTCATTTCTATAGATAACACATTCTCTCCAAGTTGTTTGGTCACCTTTAATTCTTCTTCTTCTTCTTTATCTGACTTCCCTCCCCTTATGTAGGACTTACACCCCCTAGGACGAACAAGCCAGTGCCTAGGATCAGATGCCTGTCGGGGAGCAGACGAACCCATGGCCGGAAAGAGTGGAGACTTGGAAGTGGGAGAGGATGATATGAAATTCAGGCAAAATGAATGAATGGAAAGATTATGATGGAGCAGTTGGTGGAATGAGTGGTGAGGTAAAGCAGAGAACCCGGAGGAAACCCACCCAGTCGTTGCTTCGCCACCACGAATGCCACTTGATGGACCCTGGGATCGATCCCAGGCCGCCTTGGTGATAGACGAAGGGAACTCACCTTTGATTACATGTAATAAATAAACTCTTCGTGGCCCCTGACCGCTTGCATGTAGCCCCCTCATATTATACCTAACATAATAGTTGCCAAGTAAGGTGCGATCAGACAATCCGTTAGCAGAAGTTCATTGAAAAGAAATGCCCATCAGGACTTTCGCAGAGAATTCTTCATTTCCTGCAAAATTTGATTGTGATCCGGCTCTAAGCTCTACACAATCTCTTTGGACAGCAGAGACAAATCCCATTACGGAAACTTACACTTTAGCCGACGGCCAACGGGGTCACATGTTGCCTCTCCAAGAACACACTTCATTTGTCTCTGCAAATAACGCTTGTCATTCAGGGCCGTCTCTAGAGCTTCATCGGAGACCTTGCTCCGTTGTGGGAGCCCCTGAACCACCATTATCAGGCATGTCAGTGCAACAAGCATGTACATCTGGAAAGGAAGAACAAATAAATGAAACGGTCCTGAGTAAAACAGTAAACAGTATTGATGAGGTTCAACAACTACAATTATTTAGAACTTGCGTAACCCTTTAGGTTGATGCCAAAAGAAACAGCTATATACCTAAGTCTATTGAAACTAATTCTTAGTAAATAACTACTTAATATTTATTCTAACAATTCGAATTATATAAATATACTCTTAATCTATTACAATAGTAAAATAAACCAAATATAATTAATTCTAGCCTTATTTCCTACACTAAGACAAATATAGTTATTTTAGCAATATTTCCCACTATTACCTTAGCTCTTGGAAGCCATCAGCTATTCCACCTATTTACTAGCTGGAAAATTACACAGTTTATGCCTCCCTCTTGGATTTGCTTACTTCTATTACTTCTCCTTATATTTAACATTTTGTTTTATATATAATGGGCAAGTTTACCACGGTCTCATTACCCTTTTCCATTTTCTCTCTTTATTCATACTTCTTTTAACCATTTTGACACTATTTTTCCTAAATACTTCCCTGCTTTCTCCATATGTTGACTTGAACATTTTCCTAACTTTTAACTCTAATGGAAAATCTTTATATTTCTTAGGTACTAATTCTCTCTCGTTTTCCATACCACTACATTTCAAAATATAGTGCCAATTTTCACATAATCTACTTATTTCGCGCAGCTCCCCCTTTTCATCCCTATCATGCCATTTATGTTCGTTACCCCTGCCCTAGCACATGCACACCCCATTCTGGCATACTTCGACGTATTTTTCTCTCCTCCGTTCTATTTTTAAAAATCTATAACCGATTAATAACCTTTTTTCATTAAAGCTACTTACAATTTCTTGTTTTTCGATATCCTCCACCGTTGTTCTAATTTCCCTCCAGAAACTCTTACTTTTATTGTTTCTTTCTGCCCATGTTTCTCCCATTCCTATTTCCTCCAATATTATCTGTATTTTGTGTGTCCAAGTTTTCTTTATTCCCCATTTTCTCCTTATAACCATACATTGTTTTAATATATCATGCTCCTCCAATAAGTTTATTCTAAACCAGTATGCATGTAGCATGTAAACCAGTAATTAACCGCTCTTTCTACCATTTTACCTTTTGTTGCTACTCTCCTTAGTTCTTCCTGT
This sequence comes from Tenodera sinensis, assembly GCA_030765045.1. Lineage (NCBI taxonomy): Eukaryota > Metazoa > Arthropoda > Insecta > Mantodea > Mantidae > Tenodera > Tenodera sinensis. The sequence continues at coordinate 36,157,022 of CM060966.1, read as the reverse complement.
GCTAATTGTAAATATTTTTTCATCCTAACAGCAATCCCGTAACTTTTAAAAAAAAATTTCCCTCAAAACTGGGCAACCTTATATTCAGTTTGCTTTATCTCAGTATACGATTTTGCCAATTAAGTGTTTAAACTTCTGTATGAGGGTCCAACACATCGATTATGTAGGACGTAGCATATCCAATGTGATGCAGGAGCAACTGTGGATATAGTACATAGATAAGGATGTTTAGGGAAGGGTAGCAGGTTAGCGTTGGATTGCTCTGTCATAGAATGGTCAGTGTTCTCACTTCATATCCCATGCAAAAATTCTATATCAGGATTTTAACATTTCAAGTTTACATCGTATGTAATTATAATTGAAGGGTCTGGTGAAAAAACCAGGTGGCTCCATTTTACCTCATTTTGAGATAAAGATAATTAGTTTTACTTTCAGTAGTCTTATATTTGAGAAGTCGATAAAATTGGGATGAATAAGCCATCCTGCATTGGAATTAAAAATATGTTGCATTAAACTTAAACGTATGAGGATTTTGAAAGCATTGCAACTACCTATTTTTTTCACCACATATACATTGTTTTTGGGTTTGGGTTGAAAATGCTGTGTTTAATGCCAGAATTTCTGGTGTTTAACCAAACAAACATATCACAAGCCTAAATATGCTCTAATTAAACCGGTAAAATATAAGAAGAATCAACTGATCATAACATCATAATCATAACAGTCAACTCCTAAGGTCATATACATAAAACGAAGTTCAGCATTCCTTTAATAAGCATAAAGGTGCATCTTGCGCAGATGCTGATGCTCTTTAGTCATTATCTGACTAGGGCAATGTACTGGCAAGTTATCATATACCAAAGCATTGTAAAACCACGTGTCGGACGAGGGAACATACTGTGTTGTTAACGGCATCACGCCACAAAACTTAGCTACTGTACCTTGATTGGTACTGCACTAATGGCTTCCTCTGAAAGGGAAGTAAAGTTGGTGGTCCAGCGTCTGCAGTTTACAACACGTAAAAGAACCTCAATGTTGATAGAGGTTTCGAGCAAAATTAAACGGTCTTTCACGTCCAATATATGTAGAGTGGGACACTAAAAACCATAGCAACTGAAGAGCGATCATAATTTAAAAAAAAAAAAAAAAATTCCATAAAAAATCTAGCTTTAAAATGGCTCATTATGGTGGCGAAATTACCCTATTTCTGGTACTAGTGCCATAAAATCACCGCCACGACATAGTTTTCCCCAAAGTGGTTGTAAGAAAACCTGAAATCATCAGTCCCACAAGTGCAGAACATTCAACCACAAGAACCATCTCATTAAATTTATTTTTATTATAATTTTCATTTTCCACCCACAAAACGTTTTACATTCTTTATCACAAACATATTTTGATTATTCTTGACTTAAAAAACTCTCAGCACTCTTGGCTTTGTTCAAAATGGCAAGCGGAATACAATTCATATTTTCAATAGTTTTATCACTACCTTCTATTTTTCTCTGTAAGTGTTGAAACAAATGAGACATCTGCTTAGCAACCATATTACGTTATACATCTGTGGTCTATGATACATTATCATTTTTCATTTAGAAAATTTATTATGTTTACTATTTTAATTCTAAAATTGCATAAAACGTTGTATGTAACATAACAGATGTTATAATGAAAAGGTTATACACTACTTACATAAATGATTATTACCATTTCATTTTCGCGATGCATTGATTTTTATGCAGGAACTAATATATTACAACTTTTATCTGTCTCTATAATTACCGTAACAAAACAAACTACCAAAAGCTACCTAAATTTGGTGCTATAAGGATATGCAGTTTTTCCAGTCAATTCTGATATGAGTAACATTAGTTAGCTCTGTGTGTTCAAAATAAATTATGTTTTCATTATTAAAATAACGTGGAATATTAATTTCGTATTGTAAATGTGTTGCTGAATAAACATTTGATTACTGCAGTAAATAAATTGGATTTGGTACTACTGTACCGCCCCTGAGACTGAACGAATCAATGCGTATAATCTTCACAAACTGTATCTGTTTCTACTAAAGATGTTGGTTCTTTTTTACCTTGTTAATTGCCTTGGTGGCTCATTTTCATTCTATAGCTTCTTTTATTATCCCTTAAATTGCAGCCATCGGCAGTTAAACTACTTTCAGTTGCACGAAAAAGAGAGAAGCACAACGACCCTTCTTCCAAAATAGGAAAAGAAAATACTTAATAGGGGAAAATAACGTTTCCAAGGCAGCCATGCAAGAAACAGAATCTTCCAGTATTTGGTTAGTTAATGGCAGACCACTCAGGATGGGAAAGCTAATGGAGACACGTGCAGGAATGCGGAGTGGAATCCTTAAGACCGTTTAAAGGATAAACGCAAGGCGGTCTAACTTCCTTTCATCAAGATGCGTTTCCTCCTTCAGTTCATGTTCAAGTTCATGCAGTAACCCAAACACTCTCTTCTGTTTTGTGCCGATATCGCTGCGCTTCATTTAAGAGGTGAAACATATTTGTATGTACTTATATGCAGAACACGTACGTCAATGTAGCGCTTTCGAAATGTCTCTCTCAAGTATTATGTATTTGATTTTTATTTTCTCTACTACGTGTAGTATTTAACTCAAAAGTTTAGCATTACCTTGTGCTTGTTACAAGTGAACTTGAAATAGCCCTGTATTGTTTTTGCTTTCTCTACTGGTAAGTAGGGAAAGTATTGTATTCCACCCAAAAATTCAATGACGAGATTTCACCGGAAATATATGTTTTGAGACCCCCTGAAACCAAAAAAAAAGCATTTTTAGAAAAAGTTCGCGCGCGCGCGCGCGCGTGTGTGTGTGTGTGTGTGTGTGTGTGTGTGTGTGTGTGTGTGTGTGTGTGTGTGTGTGTGCCGGTCTATCTGTGTGTCAGTCTGTGGACAGCATAACTCAAAAACGAAAAGTAGTTTAAAAACCAAAGTTGGTGTTTAAGTGTAATGTCTTGGAAGGATGCGACACGAAGATTTTGAAGAAAATAACCCCACCCTAAACTACCCTTTACATGGAAAATTTTTCAAAAATTTTGATTTTCTTGAAAACGGCTCTAACGATTTTGATTAAAATGTCATATGTTTGAGATATTTTTATGACATATGAAATGTATATTTTGAATTTTCTGGCTATAGCCCCTGTAGTCGTATTTACTCTGGATGACTTTTGCAAAACTGGTAAACCGTTAGAGATAGAACAAATCATACTATAGAAGAAATGTAGATCTTGCTAAAACACACAATTTCCTTGTTATGTGTGTGAGTTTCGGAAAACTAAAACTTTCTTGAAATGGAACATCGTTGTTCATTCTTTTATATGTTAAGTGTGCAAAGAGAACGGAATCTCAAAGTTTTAAAAGATTTGACTATCACACAAAGCCTACAGTATTCTAATATTCCCCTTGCACCTACAAGGAAATAAGCAATAAGATAATTTGTACAAATGTTTATCTTAACACGAAGAAGATATGGGAATAAGAGTTTTAAAGAATGGTTAGTTCAAGAGTAGAGAAAGTTATGTGAGTGCAACACGTCAGATTTTTTCTTTCACGCTGATGGTTTACAACTTATCCTTTATTTCCCAGTACAGCAAATATTATATAACTAACACATTATATTACCGCGTAAAGCAGAGCAATTATGATCACGTTTTTGAATAATATCACTATGTTTATTGGAGGCTCAAGAAACTACAGGAAATAATATTATCGTAGCAGCACTGCTTACAGTCCAACTGCATTGTAGACAGTAATTTTGAACTGCTGTTGTTATTCTGTTTACATTTTACTGAGAAGCTCCCCACTCCACATCACGATTACACGTTCCTGTCTTCCTTCCTTTGTTCCTTCCTATCTTCCTTCCTGTCGTCGTTTCTTCCTTTCTTCCTTCCTTCCTGTCTTCCATCCTTTCTTCCTTCCTGTCGTCCTTCCTCTCTTCGTTCCTGTCTTTCTTACTTCCTTTCTTCCTGTCTTCCTTCCTTCCAGTCTTCCTTTCTTCCTTCCTTCCTTCTTTCCTTCCTTTCTGTCTTCCTTCCTTCCTGTCTTCCATCCTTTCTTCCTTCCTGTCGTCCTTCCTCTCTTCGTTCCTGTCTTTCTTACTTCCTTTCTTCCTGTCTTCCTTCCTTCCAGTCTTCCTTTCTTCCTTCCTTCCTTCCTTCTTTCCTTCCTTTCTGTCTTCCTTCCTTCCTGTCTTCCATCCTTTCTTCCTTCCTGTCGTCCTTCCTCTCTTCGTTCCTGTCTTTCTTACTTCCTTTCTTCCTGTCTTCCTTCCTTCCAGTCTTCCTTTCTTCCTTCCTTCCTTCCTTCCTTCCTTCTTTCCTTCCTTTCTGTCTTCCTTCCTTCCTGTCTTCCTTCCATTCTTCCTTCCTTTCTTCACTTTATCCATAAGTGAGTGGCCGCACCCACATTTACTTTTACAATCTTCATAATCTCCACTACTGAGAAAGTTTACCCACGCAGATTCTCTTGAATCTATGCGGAGGCAGTAGCTATAGAGGATTTTAATTATTTCTATTTTTAGGATACACCAATTTAGCAAGAAATATATTTTTAATTACCAATCATACACTTGTACTTAAAGTGAAAAAAACGATGAACATGTTTAGTTCTGTTTAAACGTGGACTTATAACAATAATTGGAATAACTCCTTAATTAAATCCAAAAGTTGTGTAAAACAAAACGTATTATTATAAAAGATTCCAATAAAACTTAATTTTGTGAGGTTCATATAAAACTCAATAATAAGAGAAGGTATGTTTATTGAATTCAGCTCCAGCTTTCAAATTAAATTAAGATTCATTTAGCAATCTACTATCGAAGTAACCTTGCCAGTATTACTCTATATAGCACTCCTTCATTACGTACCTCTATTACACTCATTTTTCTTTAATTGTGGCTTTTTTATCAGTGTTTTATTTATCTGTTTGCTGAAAATCGTAGTTTTGTCGGACGTTTACACTAAAGAGTGTCTGCGAGTTAGACCTTTAGTACAGGATTAAATTGCAAAGTCGAGACAAACAAGTGGGTCAAATTATCTTATACGTCTAACAGTTCTAGAGTTTCCGCTGGGAAAACTTAATCAGCAAGCGCAAAACCGGGTAGCTTTTGCTTTCTAACCTGGGATCATATGTGTAAGTTTAGAATTAATACCGGTTGAAGATAAACTTCTCCAACAAACTATGACGGGTTATATGATTGGGGAAGTTTAGTTTCCAGAGTTTGTTTTCTCTTCTTGTATAAATCTTAATGTTTTTTTTTTTCATCCGATAAATACGACTGATCTTCCAGCAGTAAGAATTATAAATTTCAAAATTTCAAAATTTCAAAATATGATACTTAGAAATATCCGTGTTCCCCATCGTCAGTGTTCTAAAAAAACAAGAGAGAGAGAGAGAGAGGCTTGCAGAAGAGCGGATAACATAATACCCTTGTTCCTCTGTCTTCATATTAGTCGAGATAAACATTTGCAGAACTTGTCTTATTGCTCATTTTCTTGTAGGGGCAAGCGGAATGTGCCAAAGTAGGCTTTGAGCGATAATCAAATCTTTTAAAACTTTGAAATTCCGTTCTCTTTGCTCGGCCAAGAGATAAAAAAAAAAATGAATAACGACCTTCCATTTGAGAAACGTAAAGCTCACACAAGAAACGAGAAATATCTCTGAAATGGTTCACTCCACAGAAAGTGCCGGTCTGAGTGGCTCAGTTGGCTAGGCGCTGGCATACTGATCTCAAGGTCGCGAGTTCAAATCCGGCCCAGACTAATGGGTTTAAAGTGTGTTTAAAAACGATAGCTCCATTTCAGTACATTTGCTGGCATGCAAAAGAACTCCTGCGGGACAAACTTCCGGCACACCGGCGACAACATTTTTTTTTTCCACAGAAAGTTCATTTGGACATAACTTGTGTATTCTAACGAGATCTCCATTTTTGTATAGCAAGATTTGGTCTATGTCCTATAGTTTACCAGTTATGCAGAAGTAGTCCAGGGTAAACAGGACTACATGAAAATTCAAAATATACATTTAATTTGTCTTCAAATGTCTTAAACGTATGGCATTTTAATCAAAATCGTTTGAGTCATTTTTGAGAAAATGAAAATCTTTGAAAAAATTTTCCATGTAAAGGGTAATTTACTGCGGAGGAATTTTCTTCAAGATCTTCCTGTCGCATCCTTAAAAAATATTAAGCATTAATACCAACTTTGGTTTTTAACTGACTTTTCATTTCTGAGTTATGCTGTCCACAGACTAACAGACACTCACAAACACACACACACACACACACACACACACACACACACACACACACACACACACACACTCACTCACTCACTCACTCACTCACTCACTCACTCACTCACTCACTCACTCACTCACGCACACACAAGGACCTTTTTCTAAAAATGTTCCTTCTTGGATCCAGGGGACCTCAAAACATATTTTTCTGTGAAACCTCGAAATCCAATTTTTGGGTGGAATACAATACTTCCCCTACTTACTGTACGTAGTAGAGAAAGTAAAACTGGATATAATGAAATCGTGTATCAGGTTTGTTTAAGTGTAAAGAATGTTTGTGCTTGAAATAGATCGAGCACCATGTGCCTTGATGGTTCGCGCAAGATACTGCAGGAGTATGTAACTTCCAAGCGGGCTGAATTAAATTCCCTGTTGGCAGGTCGTAAAGCCTCTTCCTCTTGTATATGGAAATGATAATGAAAAGCCTTATTATCATGATAATCATCAAGGAGGGAGCGTGCGTAATTTGACGAAACATTTACGAGCAACTTTGTATGGCATGAGTTTTGTGTTTGCTTTAAGGCGCAAAGTCCTCGTAACCCAGCAAGTGATATAAACCATGAAGACTTGGTTGTAAAGTTAAAACTCTGTGTTAATATGTTTGTGGAAGGCGCACATGCGCCCTCTAAGTACCGACACAGACGAATCATCATAAAGTTCCTTGAAATACCCTAACGACCTAATGCCTGCTGCTTATCTTTGAAATATATTCATAGCACAACATTTCTATCTTTGTGCACTTACATCTAGAAAATGTTCTTACCGTAAGGCAAAGTTTTATGGCAAGCACCATTGGCTGATAACCTCTTACGGGAACAGCACTAATATCGATTCGCAGAGGCTTTTTTTATTATTATTTATTTGGTACTATTTTTGTCTTGTTGCCGGTACAGTGGACCCGGCTTGCGGGGTAAAAATTTACATATCTATATACATTTATCGGGCTTTTAATATTTATAGTCTTTCTGGATTTGCCAAACCCATAGGGAGAACTTTGTGGGTTCTTGAGAACAGTTTGGTATAGTAATTTTTTATGTTATGTTTCACTTGTTTTGTTCTTTATACACATATACAATATTTACATATTTACACTCATTCATTCACTCTCATTCACGCACACACTCACACGCACACTACGCTCATACACACTATTTACACATTTTCAATATATATAGATCCCAATCTTTGGCTGAGTGGGCAGCATGTCCTCTGGTGGTGACTGTTAGTGGCAGCGACCTCTGTGTAGAAGGAATTTTCTTTTTGTCAGCCCCCTGTTATAGCAGTACGTGGCCGTGGACCGATGTTGCAGGCGCACAGTTTTGCGAGCGGGGAGGTGTCTAAAATATTTTTATACGTATGTGCAGGCATCGGCAAACGTGTACTCAATGAGGTATCAGTATGACGTCTCTACATGCAACCCGCAATGCACATGACGTAATGTAGAACAGGGGATGGCGTTGACCTTCGTTCAGAGTCAGTGCTGCGCTCGCTCGCTACAGAGTACAATAAGGAATAGTACACATACTTGAATCCAGCTATTTTGGTCTATGATACTTTAGATAGGCCTAGATATTTGAGCAATATATTTAAATTCACTTCTATTTGCAATGTACCATGAAAATCTAGTGATATATCACAAGTAGCCACTCTCAGTATAGTACTCAAATTATCATCTGTTAATCGCGATACAAGATTTTTTTGGATTCAGTTTCTTTTCTTCTACACATGTCTTAAATGCTTGAAATACTTCTGTCCCTGTTGTATGTTCCCTAAGTGGAATGACTTCAAGCATATATTCTTGTATCGAGAGGATGTTAGTAACTCCACGAGTGAAAATTACCAATTGTGCTGTGTCAACGCTGTCAGTGCTTTCATCTAACGCGAGAGAAGCGGCTATAAATTCATGGACCTCCGTCTGTAGTCTTTTTTCGGTTATTTCTGCTATTTTATATATCCTTCTCTGTATGGTTCGTGGTGATAATGTAATATTACTAAAAATATCATATTGTTCAGGGCAAATTATGTTGGCAACTTTACTCTCACATTTTTAATGAAATCTCCATCACTAGAACACAATCAGTGACTGAGCAATCTCCAAAGCAACAGCATAACTGGCGTGAAGTTGTCTATCAGGTATCATATTTGTATTAATATTAGGTGTATTATCTGAATATTGCTCTTTGAACTGTTGCAGTTGGTGGACTAACCAACTATACCTGACTAACCAACTAGACCAATCTAGACCTGAAAAAAAATAAAATGAATAAAGGACACTACGTCAGTGTTATGCTACTTTAAATCGTGGTATAAATTTATTAATACATGCTTGTCTATAATTGTATGGTGATCTTATGACATGTATCATAATGCCGCTTGATGTTCCATTGATGAGTGCCTTTTTGAACTTTAGAGCACAACTAACACCTTACGTTCCTTACATGATGAGAGAAGAAATCATCAAAGTGCTATTCTAGATATCAAATTTAATAGATCAGGAATAATTAGATGCACTCTAGTTCTATGAATATACTAAGACTTTAAGTTAAATAAACTATATCCTTCAAAGTTATAAATAAAGAAATTTATCTTTAAGTCTTAGTATTACATTACACTTTGACAGACATGTTTAGAAGTGCAAGTAAATACGACAGGACAGTCCGTCCGTGACTGGTGTGTATGCAGTGCCAGTTAAGGCTGCGAGGGAGGGGGAGACAGAGTAAGCGCTGCCCCTGACACGTCATAGTTGCGCCCAAATGACCTAGTTGTCGACGGGCCCCTAAACTCCATCCATCCATCCATCATAGTTGCGAGGCCTCATTGAGTAGGTACATGTTTGCCGATGCCTGCATATGTGTTTTCGGTGTTTTGGCTCACCGCTGCCGATGTTGGTTATGAGCTGGTTGTCATGTTGTCTGATGCGCGCCCCCGTTCTTGTGGCTGCATTGTGTATTGCATCTGCTATGTAGGGTGTGTTAAGGTTCTGATGAATGGTTTGGTTGCGGGTAAGTATGGGGCAACGTAATATTTTTCTACGGGATAAATTTTGGACGATTTGTAACTTGTTGAGCACTGTTTTAGAGGCATTTGCTCAGACCACGCACGCGTAAAGTAGGGTGGACAGTATAAAGGATATGTATAGTACAATTTTAGAGCAGATCCGTAATTCCTTGCTACTGAAGACGAAAACGCTGGCGCTGGTTGTTCGCAGCATTCGTAAGATGGGAGTTCCAAGAGAGTCGTTGGTCTAAAGTGCACGACAGTGCAAACTTTGACCGCCGACCGTGAGGTCCATTGCCGGAAACTGCTGCTTTTTTGTAAAATAGATGAGCTGTCATTTATTTGCATTAATTTTTATTTTCCAGTCATGCAGCCATGAAAGGAAGTGGTCAGTATGCCGCTACATCTAGAGGAGGCCAAAACGGTGGTTTCTGTGGTGGTTGTGGATTGCAGTGTCGTCAGCGTACATGGAAACTTTGCATCTGCCGTCCACGGGAAAGTCATTTGTAAATAAAATACACAAAAACGGGGACATGACTGCCACTTGTGGCACACCAGCTTGCACTACTCGCTCATGTAAGGAGAAACGACCCACTTGAACGTAGAAGTGCCTGTTTCCAAAAAAAAAAAAAAAAAAAAAAAAGACTAACAAGAAATAATTATTTCAAAGGCCGTAAAAATTTTGGTGAAATTGGTAAATTAGGCCATCGTGCAATCACAGGTAGTTTCTACGTCACAGATAACCTCCAGAGGCAGTTCGAGTCGAACGGGGATGATGATTCCCCCGCCCGAGTGTCTTTACCGCAGTACCTAGCCGTCATACGGCTTAACCTGCGCAATGAGTTCGATGTTGTCTCGACAGGGATATGTGACTTACTGGAGAACAATTTTTTGGGATCAGGGGCTTTTAGTAAATAAAACAAATGATAGTACAGCGAACGACTTAGCTCAGGCAGGGACTCCCCCATTTGGAAACCCGTGAAGAACCAATCAGCCTGAGATTTTTGCCCTCGGTCGTAAGGTGCATACCATATTGGATATTCAAGAACCCGATCCGAAGTACCATCTTAAATCTTTAAAAAACGTTTAAAAAATAAGTATAAACGAAAAATAGATGATAATAGTGAATACATTTCCATCTATTCACAGATAATGTAAGCAGATAGACTGGATGGCACCATAATGCCATCTGATGTTATGCTTTGGTATACGTTAACCAAAGGGTTAACAGGATTTCGCATATGTGTAACAAATATGTCCAATACAGTTATTGTCAATAAAGAACCGTTTCGCCGAAAAAAAATAATTTGTTTCAAATATTTGTGATATTTGGGGCCATCTACTCTTAGCTTCTTGACAAATGGATATAAATGGTTTATTATTTCACTAACTGTCGCACAAATATTGTGTAAATAATGGTGTAATGCATTTCTACCTTAATTCGAATTAACTTAGCTACAATTTAATGTTAATGTGACGTTGCCAAATCGCTCTTATAAATTAAACTTTGCATGACATTTTGTAATATCACGTGGCCACAACGGGCCCTAATTACTAAGTTGTCGACGGGCCTTTAAACACCATTCACTCACTCACTCATTCACTCACTCACTCACTCACTCACTCACTCACTCACTCACTTAGCCACAAAATACTTCTTAGGCTGACTCGCTTCTTCGACTGTAGAATACCTGCCTCCTGTCCAAGGGGTCCCGGGCTCGATTCCCTGCTGGGATTGGGAATTTTTCTTTAACCAAGATTATTCTCTAACCTGATATACGAAAGGCCCATAGACCCCAAAGAGACTGTAAAACGAGTTGACACCATTCCATTATTTTCAAGCTTCTTGTGATACGAAATGTGTTTTCAATTCTTCTTTTATATTTTTTCTCGCTATGAAAACTTCTCAACTGCATAGTGAATATGTGAATGGCACTTCAGATTAAGAACGGTGTTCAGAATTTCTAAATGGAGCTTTTATTACGTTATCCTGATCATACATATTCGTATAAGCATAGATATTTAAGGTTGTACAGTGCTGAAAGTGCCTGACCAAAATGCAATGGATGATACATTCTATTGTAATTCTCGTGAATTTTTTGTTGTGAAAGTTATAATAAAATAGGATTGCAATAGATGTAAGTAAAGTAATTACTTCTCCTAGTTAATTATAATTTAAAATATACTGCGCGTCTCAAAGGCACTCACAGCAAGCTAATTCACACCACTGCTTATACATACGCGGCCCGACGACAATGGAGCGGCAGGACAAAGACGACCATGAACCGGCAGAACAAAGTGATTTCAGGCTCTACGGGAAACTTTCCGCTGCATGCTTGTTCACCAAAATTTCCAAAACAAGTATATTTTACAGAGAATTTGGCGATTCTTGGCCAGGACTATAAAAGAGAGTGAGCACGCCAATATTAGAGCAGTTCTCAGAGTTTAGTATTGTGATGACTTCTAGCAGTTAGTTTTTATGTGTGTGTGTGTGTGTCAGTGTAGAGAGAGAGTGAGTATCGTCAGAGATAGTTTTGGACATTTTAACGTCACGCTGGAATTGTTTGTTGTATGAAGTAGTTTTTAGAGAGTGTATCGTCGAAGCCTGCTGTATGCTAGAAATGAAGTACAGTATGATTTTTTTTCTCTGAACCTGTTTAGCTGTATGCGCGGTGACTGCACGAGTCTACTATGTTGTGAGAGGGGTTTTGCGTCGGTAGTAGCCGAGTAGCGAACCCGTGGACAATATGGGTAACAAACGCAGGTAAGGAGAATACTGCTAGCCTTTCTCCTCCACCTTAGACTACCTTCTCCTCCTCTGCGTTTCTGCAGGGTCAGATCTAAATAATCAAGTTTAAGTGTCAAGGTTACGAGAGGACAAAACAGCTTAGGTTTCAAGGTCACGACAAGTTGTAGATTGTGTTAACGATAAAAAGAGAACTTGTTCTTATTCAATTTTCAGGAAAATAGGGGGGCGGAAAAGCCAACTGAAAGTGTCATTTGTCACAATACATACAAAAACGACATTTGATTCTTGGTACCTTACTTCCTAAATATAACCAATAGTTACAAAAATGCATTTAGAAGCCCCGCTACAGGTTACGCACACACTAGCACTGCTCCAGTGTCCTACTGGATTTTACGGCTACCAAAATCATCTTGATACCATCAGCTCTATCCCCTTGCGACTTCAGAAACCAAATCGATATCGGATGGTTTCTCTGTAGTTGCTTCCTGATAATCTTCCGTTGGGTGGACCAACTCCCACACCATCTACCCTCGAATTCCCTCACCAGTTGATATTTTCGACCGTCATATGGCTGAACGCCTTTACGATAGCAGAGAGCCTGGATCACACCCAACAATGCCACCTGGAATCTGCGGCAGACACAGGGAGTATCTAGACACCTTTCCCTCGGTTTCTATGTTATCACCTTCCCGTTCTATCGAAGTAAAGCGCAAATCGCTAATGTTCATCGTGTCCTTTCCTTCTTCCTTTTTTTATGTCCCTTTACTTTCTCTACTGCGTATACTAAGCAGTGGAAGTATTGTACTCCACCCAAAAATTCGATGTCGAGATTTCACCCGAAATATATGCTTTGAGGCCCACTGAGCCCAAAAAATCATTTTTAGAAAAAATTCCATGGGTGTCTGGAAATAGCACGAAAAGTCGGTTAAAAATAAATTTGGTATTTATGTTTAATATATTTTTAGGATGTGACACGAACATTTTTAAGAAAATTCCTCCATCCACAAATTACCCTTTACATAGAAAATTTTTCGAAAATTTTTATTTTCCTAACACTGGCTGTAATGATTTTGATTAAAATGCCATATGTTTAAGACTTTTTTATGGCAAACGAAATGTATATTTTGAAATTTCTGGCTGTAGCTCAAGTAATTCTGTTTACTCTTGATGAATTTTGCATAACTGCCAAATGGTAAGAGATATACCAAATCCTATACCAGAAACATCTGATGTGCTGAACTCACATGAATTTCTCTACTCTTGTACGAACCATTCTTACAAACTCTTATTCCTATATCTTCTTCGTGTTAGTTGAGATGAACATTTGTACTAATCATCTTATTGCTTATTTCCTTGTAGGTGCAAGGGGAATGTTAGAATACAGTAGGCTTTGTGCGATAGTCAAATGTTTTAAAGCTTTGAGATCCCGTTCTCTTTGCAAGCTTAGCATGTAAAAAACTGAACAACGATGTTCGATTTCGCCAAAGTTTTAAGTTTTTCGAAACTGGTACAAATAATATGGAATAGCTACGAAATGGTCTACTCAAAAAATAAATAAATAAATAAATAAAATAAAAAAAAATTCGACATATATTGTGTTTTAGCGAGATCTACATTTTTTTATAATAAGGCTTTGTCAATCTCTTACGGTTTACAAGTTATTCAAAAGTCATCCAGAGTAAACAGGACTACATAGACTATAGCCAGAAAATTCAAAATATACATTACATTTGCCATACAAATATCTTTAGAGTGAGCCACTTTGGAGATATTTCTAGTTATTTGTGTGAGTTTTGCGATATTGATACTTCTCTCGAATGGAACGTCGTTGTTCACTTTTTATCTCTTCGCCGTGCAAAGAGAACGGAATTTCTAAGCTTTAAAAAATCCCTTAGAGCCTACTATATTCCCATATTCTGCTAGCACCTACAAGGAAATGTTGGTGTGGGTGGCTCAGTTGGTTAGACGCTGGCCTACTGTTCCAAGGTCGCGGGTTCAAATCAGGCCCAGGCCTATGTTTTTTAAGTGTGCTTAAAAACGACAGCTCCATGTCAGTAGATTTACTGGCATGTAAAAGAACTCCTGCGGGACAAAATTCCGGCACACCGGCGACGCCGATGTGATCCTGGCAATTGACAGTGTCGTTAAACAACACAAAATTTAATTTCTACAAGGAAATAAGCAACAAGATAATTCCTGCAAATGTTTATCTCGACTAACATGAGAAAGATTAATGAGTTAGTAAGAATAGTTAGTACAGGAGTAGAGAAAGTCGTGTGAGTGCAACACATCAGAGTTTTTTTTACTGTGGAAATGAATTTGAATGAAATTTCCCATTGTATATTATATGCCGCCTCTTACGGTGGTTCATGATAGTACACATTTACAGAAACAAAAACATGTAAACAAGACCTACTTAAGTCTGTAAAACAGCGATAAAGCTTTGACGGACGAGTTAATTAACGGCCTATGCTGCCTGCCGAGTTCACAAGAGGTTTTGTTTTCGACAGAAGTCGGTATTCATAATATCATTAATTGTTATATAAAGTTGGACCTAAATTCCACTTTGAATTCTAGCCCATAGCACTCCGGCTTATATTACCATTTCCTTTATTAAACTGGGTATTTTGCAACTCATCATTGCTTAAGTATTACATTTGATGAAATAAATGAAATCTCACTGAAACGTATTTCGTTTTCGCAGAGTTTTAAACAACAAAATGGGCAGCAGTTTTTGGAGTTAGTTAAGGAAACTAATTCATTAAACTCGTTGATTTTGCTATTCTACATTGACATTGTTTTGTAATGAAAGATAGAAGAACAGTTAATTTTTTTATGCAAAACAGCAAATAAATTATGAATCAAAAGCTGAAAAATACAGTGGGCTTTGAACCTTTGTTTCTTTTTCTCTTTTTTTTTTTCGTTTTGTTTTGTTTTGTTGTTTGTCTTTGTACATTAAATTACACACACATGCAGACTCTGGGTAATATGGGGAATAATATTGGCTAGAGAAAATTTTCTACCCGGGAATCAAACCCTCGCACAGCAGACAGGTGCTCCACCGACTCCGGGGCCAGCCTATCCAGTGATATCGCAATAGATGCGGGGATTCACAAATTAATATCATTGATATTAGCGAGAACTCTGAATGGATATTTAATTGATCCTAGTTACAAAGAATTGTGACGTTTGCGTTGTTGTTGTTGTTGTAGTGTTTAACGCCCGCTTTTACTACTACGGCACCGCAGGCGGTGACACTGATGATACATGAAGATGGAGCACCGGTGGAATGAGATGGCGGGGGAAACCGGAGCACCCGGAGAAAACCCGCCCTGACGCCGCTTCGTCCACCACGAATACCACATGCGGGTCCCTGGGATCGAACCCGGGCCGCCTAGGTGGTAGGCGAGCGCGCTAACCGCTCGGCCACGGCGCCGCCGTGACGTTTGCGGAACATTTTCTCTTCAGATAAGTGAGGGAACCATATTAAGTTAATTGATTTCCCATATTCGGTAAGACATCAAGAAATTAGTCTGGCATTGAATATACGAGCCCAAAGAAATTAGTACATTGCGCTACATTATGGGGCGTAAGTGTTATGGAATGGAGAAAAAGGTTTTCTACCTCTGATGTTTTGTGAAATGGTGCACAATCTTGCACTGTAAAATAATTATTTTGTGCAGTATTTTGAAAACATTAAACTTGAATTCCTTGAAGCAAATTAATATACCATTGCAATCAATTTTCATCTCCTGGTAGCTACTTCTATGAATTGCTTGACTGTTGACTAATAAATGACTGTGGTAGTGACAACGGAGGTAACACAGCAATTGGTGAAAAGATTGCCAGGTCATGACAATTAGCATACATAAATCAGATAATTAACTTGCAGCCCATAAAAAGTGAGAAACCTACTCATAAACATATGAGAAATTTGAAGCATAAGTTGGTATCACCGGAATTTCTATAGAATCTGTAATTTCCTCCTCAAATTGTGTGCTTTATTTGTAAAATCAAAAGTTCATGATTGTGTAAAAAAGATCAGATTGATTTTTCGAGTGGAGAAGAGACTGCTTGTAAATACTGTATGACCAACCACCACACTGCCTCAGCGAGCCCCGAGCCAATCAGAGAAGACCCCTCCGTGTATAAAATCCGCATCCCAGACAGTCAATGCCTCAGACACAAGTGTACCTTCACCAAGAAGACTTCGACCACGCCACTGATGATGTCCACCGCAGTAGTGGACGAAACGTCTGGACCAAGTTACTCCAGCAGACCACGGCAAATCAGCCCGAAAGAATCTTGTAGAATTTCAAACACCGGCCGTGAAAGCCTACGCCTACTCATACTGTATGACTGTTTTATTTAATGCAATCTTGCCAACTATTTCACAAATTCAAAACGAAAAAGCTCTACTTTTCGATATTAACATAACCGTTTTGTTTGTTTTCCTTTCTTTACTTTTCGCTCCATTACAACAGTGCTATATTTATTTTATCCACCACTTATATCTCGCACAAAAATGTTACATCAAAGATTCACTGGAAATACATGATTTAGGTTTCTGAATTCAACAAAGCTCTTTTATAAAAACCTAATGTGAACATGACTTTGTCTACTCTTTTACTAACCATTCTTACAAACTCTTACTCCTATCGCTTCTTCAAGATAAAAATTTGCAGAAATTATATTATTGCTTATTTTCTTGTAGGTATAGGGGAAATATGGGAATACAGTAGGCTTTCAGTGGTAGTCAAATTTTAAAACTTTGAGATTTCGTTCTCTTTACATAGCTCAGATATAAACAAATTAATAATGATCTTGAATTTGACGAAAGTTTACTTCAAAACTCACACAATTAACAAGGAATATCTCCGAAATGGTTCATTCTACAAACAAAATTTAATGGAACATAAATTGCTCTAGCAAGATCTACATTTTTGTACATTAAGATTTAGTCTATCTGTTACGGTTTACCATTTATGAAAATGTCATCCAGACTCAACAGGACTACATAGGCTATAGCCAGAAAATTAAAAAAATATGTTTGGTTTACCATAAAAATATCTCAAACACAGGGCGTTTTAATCAAAATCGTTAGATATTTTAGAAAAAGTCAAAATGTTTGAAAAATTTTCCATGTAAAGAGTAATTTAGGGTGTAGGAATTTTCTTCAACATCTTCGTGCTGCATCCTTAGAAGATATTTAACTTAAATATCAACTTCGGTTTTTAACCGACTTTTTTCTGATTTATGCGGTCCACAGACTGACAGACACATACGGGCATTTTTCTAAAAATTCTTTTTCTTGGATTTAGGGGTTCTTAAAACATATTTCCGTTGCAATCTTGAACTTTTGGGTGGAGTACAATACTCCTCTACTTGCTATACGTAGTAGAGAAAGTAAAAATATACAAGTGTTCTTATGTCCAGTATACGTTTGTAGCTGGATGGATAAATAACAAAGTTGGAATGTAAGATCACGAGACAAAAAAATAAACGATGATGGATAGTAAACGCCGTTTGAATGTACCATATGAGAGATTTATATTTGAATTTCTTCTTAACCAAGTTGCTGCTGAGTTGCTATGCAGTACTTTGCTTACAGTGTTTATTTTTACGGCTTTGCAAGTAATGGAGCAGTGCTTCAACTCCCATGCAAAGCAGAGTCATTGTTTCTCCAAGAGCCTCTGCAGTGGTGCTAGACCAAAAATAAATCTCAGTAGTGAGAATGGAGGTGGATCCTGCTGAGTGAAACCAAAGGGTAATTGTAATTTAAGGAGGAATGTGGGGTGAGATTCCAACCTTATCGTCCCCCCCCCCCCCCCCTCCCATCTTCCTCATAATGAGCTCTGACACGCCAAGTCCATTATGGAGCCGCACGTTAGCGAAAAGATTCTAAGACCGGAACAGTTTTGTTCGCCTTCTGTGTTGTTGGTATATTCACAGTTCAAAAACATTAGCACAGGATGTTAATTAGATATGTTTGTTTCTTATGGGGGATAACTACTGCACAATTTACATTCCCGTTATTGTGAAATGCCCATTTTAATGTAATATCTTTGTAATTAATAAATAGCAAACTTACTTTTAAAACTGTAAGCTTAGTATTATGTTTCTGGATAAGCATCACAAACGTTTTCTAAAATTAAGTCTGAGCTCCACAACATAAGTAGATGGTTCACACATACAGTTCATTGAAATCAAAACGTCTACTTTGTGCGATCTTTTATTCTGTTCTTCATTTTCTTGGTTATTTAACATTGCTTCAAAATCTTAGGTAACATGACTGAACTTATTGGGTCGTCTTCTTTTTCCATTCATTCATTTCCATAACTGGAGCTGTGGGTTGTGATATTAAATTGAACTTCTAAACGGAACCAGAAGAAGGAGAAAGAAAACCGCTGTTAATTTGGCCAATGCATGGGTTTGAATTCTTGCTATTCCAAGACACAGTAAATGCACCATTGCGCATGTCACTCAGTTCACTCGCTTTTGTCTAGTGCTCCACTTATTTTATCCTAATTGTTCCTTTTTCTGGTTATTAATCTTCTGTACGATTGCTAAATATGAATCAATGTAATCCAATATCTATACTTTTATAAATGTTCAAAACGAGGAAGAAGGTATTGATAAAATAAAAAAGCAATATCTTTCAAACTATGGCGAATTATTAGAATTATGTTCGGTTCACAGATGGATCCCGTAAAGGACAAAATTGGACGTAGGTGTATATGGCACTTCTCTAAGAACAAGTATCAGCATAAGCCTTGCACTTTTTTCCAACCAGAAGTGTTTGCTAACCTGAAGTATGCTCTAAGAGAAATTGAGAAAAATTATCATGATAAACGAATTCTAACCCTTGCACACAGCCAAAGCGATTAAAAGAAATCTCCTAGACAGATAAGATTCTAGTATCCTTCAACAAGCTCGAAATGCAGTAGGTGCCCTGATACAGTGGCGCTATGGAAATGAAAAAGCTGATCATCTGGTAAGAAAAGTGTACCTAAATATTGGGCCGTGACTGGAATCAGTTAGCCCGCTGCCAAAGCCTCGGAAAATACAGATTAAGGGAAAATATCAATACCGGTGGCAAATCTATGCTACACAAACACAAGCCAATAACTTGATCTTAGATATTTGCAACACTCTCTCCTTATATCTCCTAAATTGGATACAGCAGGAATTAAGAAAGTAGCTGTATTAATTTCTGAACATGGTTACTTCAGCAAATATCTCTGCAAAGTAGAATGCATAGAGGATGAGGAAACTGCCTTGCCTTTCCCATTCCTGGAAAAAAAGAGACTTATCTACTCTTTCTATAAGAAGAGATCTAAGAAAGGATGCTGATATTGAAACCAAGATAGTGCAACTTGTTCAGGGAATACATTTTGGGAAACAATGGAGGTATCCTTTCCAAAGGCATTGCATGTTAAGTTTTTAAGGACGTGCACGTGATTGACAAACTTCCAACTGTTATTTTATCGTTTTGAAGTTAGTGTGGCAGCTAAAGCATATCTCTTTTGTCAAACCCTTTGTTTATTTAGTTTTAAATGTTTAAATAATGCGAACACGGAAAACAATATAAATTAAAATGAAACTCCGAGGCAGAATAACCAATGCAGGGCAAAGGCCTACCGCCCAACCACCGCTACCCCACCTCTGCCCCAACGAGCGTCATGCATGGGGCGCAGTATTGAGGGTGGGACGTGGTGAGCACCCCAATCCGTCTCAGCCGGTGAACGCGTTCTTTGCAACCAAGAAATTCAATTCTGGGCAGAAAACAGGAATGGGAGGGAGCTAGAGAGCGAGGAGGATAATTTGAAATGAAGGCAAAACTGTTAGAAGAAAGGGTGGTTATGGAACAACTCGTGGAATATATGACGGGGAATGCTGGAGAATTCGAATAAAACTTGCTCAGATGTCACTTCGTCCACCACAAATCCCACATGCGGTCGCCTGGAATCGAACCCGGTTCACATTAGTGAGAGCCGAACGGTCCAACCACTTGGCCACAGCGTAGTCTGTAAACGAATATAAAAGGGCAATATTTTTATAGAAAGTTGACAGTCAAGAGCAACAAGTTTATGTCGACCAGATTGCGGGATAGATGGCCATGACTGGGTCGAGCTAAAGCCATCCAAAGACAGATTGCTCAATATTTTATGAACCGGAAGGGATTGACCTTCTGTATTTTATGAACAGAAAGGATACTGGTGAAACTACTTTTTTGTTTAAAAGAAATATATTACATGCTTTTTGAGACCTTACTGGATACGAACGACCAAAACAACACGAATTGATTTTGAGGTTTAAGAGAGACATTTGAAAGTATATGTTTCAACAGTAGCCAGTGCATGCATGTATGTTATAGTACCATAAAATGCGCAGAGTTCAGACGTCAAGAATTGTTCGGCTTGAAATAAAACTTGAAGATATTATCCATCAATTGTCCACTACTGAATTGCCCTAACCTAAAAGTCACCGAGATATAATGCTGTGAAATTGCAGCAATCATTCTTCAACAGTGAAGAATAAAGAAGTTAAAATGCAAAATGAAAAGTGGAGAAAGTTGCAGTATCTCTTCTAGGAATACAATGCAATCATTCTCCTATTTTAAGAGTAACGCTGTAACTCTCAAAATATTATATCCATTAGCATGTGAGTATAGTATAAAACTTATGAAAGCTACCAAGCACAAATGTATAAATATCCAACTGTTACAGATACGTAATAGAAACAGATACAAAACCTTGGAGGCTGTAGAGTAGGTTTTCTTTCTGCTTTCTTTTGCTTTTTTATGAGAGGGGAGTTAAATGACATTTATTAACTTTTCAAGAATACAGAATAAGTGAATGAAGTAATGATTTATAATTGTTGAAATAACCCTGGGTATCGAAATCTGGGCTACCCGACATCCGCGATTTCAGAATGAGAGAACCGTCCGGAAAATGCTTTATCCAACAGGCGTCATTTGTCTCTGGTCATCCGCATTACTGGGCAATCACTTGGTGAAACCATGGTGGTGAGTCATCAACTATAACCACATCCACAATGTGAAAAGTCGGAGAAAAGTGTTGAAACTTTCAGTGCCGACTGTACGGAGAGTGATCCGAGTAGCTTAAGTTACTAAGTCCTCTGAGTTAAGGGCCGGACCGCCCCAGGATGGGAGGTGCTCAGGATTTTTTAATTAAATCCTTACATTTCCGGTCCGGTCCGGTCCGGTCCGGTCCGGTTTTGAAGCCCCAAGGTCCCTGTTTTGGGCGGAACGTGAGGCGCAGCGCTGCTGTTCTTTTTCTTCCTAAAATGGCCCCTTGTAAAATGTGAACCTATAAACCTTACGGGCTTCGAGTGTATGCATGCGGTTGTTGTGTATCTTCATTTGGGGCTTTCATCGAGCGCTTTGCCACACTAAGAAGAAAGTATTCAAAACCGAGTGCAGCAAAGCGAAAATGGGCAGGAGTCACGAGGTTTAACAAAATGTTCTGTGTAGTGATACCAACTCTGTATTACTAATTGTAATATATATCTTGTAATTTGTCCGTGAATACAGAACAGTTGGGAGCTCATCATCAAGAACTAACAGTCCTCAAACATAGGTAGGAAAACTAACGGAACCAACATTAACTTCCTTAATCACTGCCAAGAACATAATTTCTTGGAGGGAAAGCTACGATTAATACAATCACTCCCAAACTTTGTTACGAATGTACCATACATATATCGAAATATGTTCATTAAAGGTATTAATTATGCGGCGTAAAACACAGAGAATAGTTGTATATATGTAACAAAGAAATATTCTAGTATTTTTATTTCTTTGAATAAGGTTTTGGAAGAATAAGATGGGCTTAAGCACTTTATTAAGTTGGGTACCAGCAAATTTGCATAACAGAATGCTAAAGAGAATTCTATAATGAAACTAATCTTTTTTTGTCTGTTTTTCATTAAACTTGCCGTCGCATTGAAATTCATGCAAACTAAATCAGTTCATTGCTTATCAAAATATAAATTAAATGTTATTACTTGCCAATAATTTTGTTTAAAACTATAAGCGTACCTTCTTGGTAAAGTTAATTTCTTAACAAAATGTGACATTTTATGACTACAGCGAGACTAATGAATTATTTTATTTTCATTGCGTTTTCGTAAATACTTTGTTATATCTTAAAAAGTAACCAGTGCTTACCCATAACGGGGGTTCAAACATATAAACATACCTGCTTTGTAAAAGTCTTAAGGAAACCAGTCTGTGGTTTTTCTAAAAGTCAAAATACTCTACTCAGATTTTTCAATTTTTTAGCAAATGTTATGTCTGCACAAACAAGCGCCATTGCAAATTTGAATGTAAAAATTCTTCCTTGATTATTTGTTTAAAGCACAAATTTCAGCTGTTGTCTAAAAATGTTCCTTATTTTGAGATATAACCTATTTATGTCTCTTGATGAGTTAGAAAATAAGTTGGTTAAAAAAATACCCTAAAATTAATTGCTTTCAAAAAATAATTTTTGTTCAAGTGTGAGCGTTGAAAATATGTGCATATCAAACTCCGGTGAGTCACTTGTCTTAAATTAATAACTACATAGAAGAATTTAGTTAACATATTTTTGGAAAACTTTCTCCAAATTATAATTCTGATAACTTAAACAGTGCATCCTAAAGAGCATTTTAAGTGCTGAAAATGTCTCATATATTACAACCACGAAAAGCATTCTTGATAGTGAGATAATTAAATTCCAATCTAGTTTTGATTTTCTCTAGATTAAATGAACATTAGCTGGTGTTTCATTCACAGCTTTATTGATAAAATGAAAAACTAGTCAGATTACTGTCGAGCAACATGGAGTAGAAACTACAATAAGTTTTTAGATAAAACAGTTAGATTAGATTAGATTGCCTTCAGGGAGTTCACAAGTAACCATAAACATTGAACATGTCAATGGATATGTACAGTATAGCTTAAAAAACAGATTATATACATGCAGTATGAGAAAACAAAGAAAAAGTGCAGGTCAGGGATAATACAAAACAAAATCAAACCTTCGCTATAGTTATAAGACTAACATACTGTGTATTTGCAAATATAAATTGAACTTTGTTTTAAGCTTTCCTAGGCTTTTCCTGCCAGCTCCCATTATTTGGTTAGTTAATTACCAATGCATAGCATTTATTGTTAGTTGTTGAATACACATAAAATTAAGCAGCTTTCGAGCAAGCTTATTGACAATAAAATCATTAAAGTAGCTATAACTAACTACAATGCTACACAACCATTAACGGGATATTTTGTCATTCAAATAATCTTGTAGAGAACAAATTGAGTATAGGTACTCTTTAGCATCAGGAAGAGCATTAAATATATTTCTGGAAGCAAGAAAGATTTGCACTGGAATGATGGATGTTGTTCCTTTGTCTAGTGTTTATCCAATATATTTCATTGTTTGTTATAAATGTAGCTAATATACAGGCAGGGTGTGGTTAGTACCTTCAGTCTTCTAAGAAGACCTTTACAAGAGCGTCTGCTATGGTTGTTGGAAATGATTCTTATGACCTTCTTTTGCAGTGAGGAATATTCATTAACTCTCTACAGTATTGGCTCAAAAATAAAATATCATATTCTGTGATAGACTTAAAATATGCATAGTATACCAATTTACGTGTGTCTACAGAACTCACATTTACCAGTGCTCGGATAGCAAAACACAGAGCTGAGTTTGGGTAAGATACACTTAATGTGAGCTTTCCAATGTAAGATTCGTGGAAAAGAGGCTGAAAAGCTTACGTAGGTATAACGTCAAACTCTAATATGTAATTTTTACCCTTTCCCTCACAAATTAAGGGTGTTTATTTTTGAGTGGAGAAGTGGTGGTTTGTACATGTGTGTAATTTGGAGTGTTTTAACTGCAACGCGGGTGAAAGTAACAAGCAAGAGGAACAACAACGCCTTGTGTCTAGGAGCGTCGTGTAACCGAGGATGTGAGCTGCATAAATTTGAGAGCTACTTGTGGTTTCTTTGTCCTTCTAACATTCGCTTATGGAAGCGAGAAATGTGCCTCACCCTGAGACACGCACACACACACACACACATAGCTGCGGGTTAAAGGCACTCATTATTTCCAATACCGCCAGTGTTTATTACGACTTAATCAACGGTTTGGAAGTTCCTCACGAGTCTGTTTATTGCTTAATCAGCCTTGTGGTAAATGCCATGCTAATTATCAGTTTCCGAAAGAGGCTTTTCAATCCTCTAACAAACATTCTAATTGACGATTTGCTGCAAAGGAGAATTTCTCTTCAAAACGTTTGACTGGCAGCTAAACGTGTTTACAGGGACTGAAGAAACTGGCTGGAATACAGAAGTAAACTCTTTACATCTATCCATTTCGGGACTGTAAGATGAACCAAATAGTGAAAATTACAACAACAACAAAAATTCTGATAGGTTGCACTCCCATGACATTCTCTACTCTTGTACCAACTATTCTTACAAAGCCTTATTCCTTTTACATAATAGTCGAGATAAACATTTGCAGAAATTATCTTATTGCTAAATTTCTTGTAGCTGCGAGGGGAATGTGGGAATACAGTAGGCTTTGAGCGATAGTCAAATATTTTAAAGTTGATCGCTATATGAATGCTTTGAAATTCCCATTCTCTTTGCACGGCCAAGAGATAAAAGTATTGCAAAAATCACAAATAACAAGGAATATCTCCAAAATGGTTCAAAAATACATTTAATCATAACTTGTGTGTTTTAACGAGATCTACATTTGTTGCATAGTGAGATTTGGTCTATCTCTTACGGTTTACCAGCTCTGCAAAAGTCATCCAGAGTTTGCTATAAAAATATGTTACACATAGCATTTGACAAAAAAATCATTTGAGCCATTTTTGAGAAAACCAAAACTTGCAACAAATTTTTCATGAAAAAGGATAGTTTAGAGTGGAGAAATTTTCTTGAAAATCTTCGTGTCGCATCCTTGAAAGATATTAAACTTAAATATCAAATTTGGTTTTTAACCGACTTCTCGCTTTTGAGTTATGCTGTTTACAGACACACACATGGACAGTTTTTTTTAAATTGTTTTTTTATTCAGGGGGCCTTAAAACATACATAATTTTTGGGTGGAATACAATATTTCCCTTACTCACTATACGTAGTACAGAAAGTAAAAAGCACATTTTCAGTTTCGTATGCTGTCTTATATATTGGAACTTCCTCTTTAAGTAGATATCATTAGATATATTGCTGTACATGAGAGCTTCTGTATGCCGAATATGTTTCTTTCTCAGCAAGTGTATGTGAGTTTGTTTTCACCATGTTTTGCTTTGAATTGCTTCTTCTCACTCATTTTCTCAGAAGCTGTTAAAGATGGTTAAATAACACTTTAGGACAATGCAAACAACCTCAAAGTGCTGCTGTGGATATATTTCGGTGTTAACAACATGGTCGGCTATTTTTAAAGAATAATTGCATATAAATTTTAATAAAAGCATGTTGTAATTCAACAAAATGTTTTAGCTTCCTTAGCAAATAAACGACGTGTATATGAATAGATAAGTGAACGTAGAAGGCATGGATTTACATCCTGTATAAACTTCAGCACGATAACTCGAACGACTTACAGGTAACAGATCATTAATTTACTAATTTAATTGTTTGGATGGGCCTTTTAATCTTTCCTTAAATTATTTTTTCCAACATAAAGGTGTCTTCTACCTTTTTTATTTCATTCATTGCTCTGGGTAAATCTAAATTAAGGTGCACAAATTTCTGATTTCACCGAAAACAGAACTGTTGAAGCTCTGAGTCCAAAATAAACCATTTTTCGTAGAAATACCGAGCGCGTAGGGCTTTGAGTGGGCTAGAAACATTTTCTGCAGGAAACAAATTAGCATATTTCTTTTACTGTCTCCAGCCCACAAGCAGAAAAAATTGCTTAGTGACAAATAGAAAGCGTGTAATCAAGCGGATGTGTATTTTAGAATATTTTAGAAGCCAACAGAAGTAAAACGAGGTGCACACTAACTGGTAAATACGGCAACATTCACATGTAATTGTGTTGAAATTTGGAGCTGATTCCAAAAACTGGATCTAATAGTACTTATGCTTGTATAGTCATTATAGGCTTTCATCGCGAGCTATTCTTTTGTTTTCGCTTTCTCTGCCATTTACCTATAGAGAAAAACGAAGAGAAAGTATGTATTAAATGCCACTCAAAAAATGATATTAAGAAATACGTGTTTTGAACTTCCCTGTACCTAAGAAGAGAATTTCACATAAAGATCGTTGTGTGCGTGTGTGTGTGCGTGTGTGTGTGTATGTGTGTGTGTTTGTGTGTGTGTGATCGAAGAACAAAACTGAAAAACGAAAAGTCCAATGAATACCAAATTTCTAGCAATTTAAGTTCATTATCTTCCAACATGTAACATGAAGATTGCAAAAATATCACTCACTCCAAACAACCCGGTATTTGCCTTAGGCATTGAGGGAAACCACGAAAAAACCTCAGCCAGATTGTTACGGAACGTTCTTTTACCGTGCCTTGTCTCATTGAAAAATTATATAATATTAAGGAACGCTGTAGAAAAAAAGTTGAATGAAATGTTATCCTAAATATCTACTCCAGAGGCTCCAGAGGCAGTTCGGGTCGAACGGGCGACAGTGATTGCCCCCGCCCGAGTGTCTTGTTCGCAGTACCGAGCCGTTGTACGGCTTAACCTGCGCAATGAGTTTTGATGTTATTTCTTCCAGGAGTCCAGGAGTGAGTACTAGTCGTCTGGGTTAACCCAGGCGGATGGTAAGGTGGCCACGGTACCTATCCGTTTAAATACGGATTTACCCGTGTGGTGGTATAGGTTGGTATATGTAGCAGGCTTTTTGTCTTTGTAATGTCTGATGGTGCAGGGTGGGTTCCTGTATTGTCACCGGCGGCGGGATCTGTCGGATCTTGGATGTCTAGCCATCCAAGCGACCATTTCCCTACTGATTACTTCGTCAGCCATGGCCGACGAGCAATGCAGTGCCAGTGACAGGAAACCGAGGGGAATAGGTGATAGGTGTGGAGGATGATGAAGGCAAAGCGGTACCTACCAGCCAAGGGCGTCCTTGGGTAGACGGTAGCTCTGTCTCCGCCTAGGGAGGCGATGGTCATATTGCCCCAGGCTGTTCACCAGCTGGTTTGGGTGAGGTATGAGTTTGTCATACATTGTGCGAGTCCTGTCCCGCACTACGTCCACAATGTATGGGATGCCGGAATGAGTGTGAAGGATGTGTGATGGAAACCTACGGTACCGTAGATCATCCTAAGCGCCCTGTTCTGCACGGTCTGCAGCCTGCGGATGGTGTAACGAGCCACCGTACCCCAGACCTCGCACCCGTACAGGATCAGGGGCGGGACGATCGCACGGTACAAGCGTAGTTTCAGGTATGTGGGCATGGTTGATTGGAGTATGGGATATAGCTGTCTCAGGGCGCCATGTCCCTGACCGACCTTTGTTCTGACATGTGGAGTGAAGGTTAGACCACGGTCAAGTAGTACCCCCAGGTATTTGGCAGAGTTAACCCAAGGGATTCTTCTCCGCCGCATTGCCAGGGATGCACCCGGCCGCCAGTTTCGAACTTTGCCCAGTAGTAGAGCCTGGCTCTTCTGCGGGCTAATGGCCATTCTCCACTGTTCACTCCACCTGCCGATAGCGTCGAGCTGTGGCTGAAGTGGAGGGAAGCAGTACCGAACATTTTTGTTCTGTGCCAGTATGAGGACATCGTCAGCATACTGGCACGTAACAGTATGCGGTTCCACGGGTAGGTCAGACATGTAGGCAGCAAAGAGCAACGGCGATAGCACGCTACCCTCCGGAACTCCAGCCGCTATGGGTCTGACCGAGGACAACTTCCCCTCCACCCGCACCCGAAAAGAGCGATCCCGAAGGAAGCTACCAATCAGGGTGAGGTAGGGGGGAGGGATTTCAGCCTCTCTGAGTTTGTACAGTAACCCCTGGTGCCATGTGGTTGCAAAGGCTTTTTCTACATCCAGAAGCACCGCGACTGTTTTGAAGTTTTCCTGGAAACCCAGGGCAACCTTCTCAACCAGCCGCAGCAGCTGTAGTGTAGTGGAATGTCCATGACGGAAACCGAACTGATGATCCGGGATAAGTTGCCTTTCCTCGAAGAGAGGAGTGAGGCGGGATAGGAATAATCGTTCAAAGATTTTTGAAACGATGGGTAATAGGCTTATGGAACGGTAATTGGAAGGGAAAACCGGGTCCTTGCCGGGCTTCAAAATGCAGACCACCCTCGCCTCCTTCCAACAAGTAGGAAAGTGACGAAGCTGCAGACATGCATTATAAATCCTCGTCAGGTGGACTACGGCCTTTCGGGGAAGGTGCTGGAGCATGGGCGCCGTGACGCCATCATGCCCAGGGGATTTGCCAGGTTTTAATCTTCTGATTTCAGAAGCCACCTGTCTTGGGGTGACTAAGGGGATTTGGATCTCTGCGCGTGGCGGCGGAGGTGCCTCATAGAGGTAATCTACCGTCGCCTCCACGAGTTCAGTAAAGTCTTCGTCCTGGACATCTTCCCGGGGTTCGAATTGGGACTCTAGATGGTCTGCGAAAGCCGTGGCTTTCTCTTGGGGCTCAAAAGAGAGTCTCCCGCGAGTGCCATGTAGAGGATGCTGATGTGCGTTTTTGTCCTTTCTAAGGGACCTAATTATCCGCCATGGTTGTTTCTCAGAGAGGTCTACGTTTGCCATCGTGTTTTCCCAGGCTGTTTTGCGGTGTAAACGCAGCAGGCGTCGTGACAGGGACTTGAACCGCTGGTAGACGGCCTGTATCCTGGGATGGCGGAAACGCTGCCAGAGCCTTCGGACAGTTGCTTTGGCTTTGAGCAACTGTCTGAGTTCGATGGGAATGGTGCGAGGGTTAGGTATGTCGGATGGAATGCGGTGCGTGTGGGCACGCACTACATCCCGGATGTGTTGGGAGAATGCTGTGGCTGCCGCCTCCAGTGTATCGATAGAATCGACACGCGGACGCGGGTCCACAGACTGGTTGAGTTCATGGAGGGCTGCATCCCAGTCGACCTCGTATGTCCAGTCTGGAGTGACCAGAGCTGGCAGGTCAATGTTGGAATCCACCAAGACAGGGTCATGGTCGGAGTCCAATTCATTGACCGCTGAGAGGTCTAGATGAAAAGGGATGTTTTTGGTGACCATGATATCGAGCATATCTGGCCTCCCTCGGGCCGGATGGAACGTAGGTCCTCTCGGTCCATGCGCAAGAATGCTTGGGTTACCGCTGATCAGGCGGTAGAGCCCTCGCCCCTTGGCATTGGTAACGCGGCTATGCCAATGTGCATGCTTAGCGTTGAGGTCGCCGGCGATGCAAACCGCAGGATGCAGGTTCAGGAGGGTGTTAATATCAGCTTCGTAGAAGCGGTTATCAGGAGGGTCGTATGCCACTACCAACACCGTGTCCACCCCGCCAATGGCAAGCCTAATGGCACAGGCCTCCACGTGTTGTAGTGGTGGGATAGGGAAGGATGTGTGAGTGATGTGGTTCTTGATGAAAATGGCTGTACCGCTCCCCGGTCGGCCGACCCGATCAGACCGATGGGTGACGTAACTCGGCAGCGAGAAGTTGGTTGCAGCATCCAAGTGGGTTTCGCAGACCATCAGAATGTCAATTCCATACGACTGCACAAACTCAACGAGGCTTGGGTAATGGCCCCTTATGCCATTTGCGTTCCAGAACGCAGCCCTGAATGGTCTCCGGACAAGTCTGGAGGCCATTACTTGGCTGAGTTAGGGAACAGCTGGGCCAGGGTTTGGACCAGTAGGGCATGCT
The DNA here is from genome assembly GCA_030765045.1 of Tenodera sinensis. Lineage (NCBI taxonomy): Eukaryota > Metazoa > Arthropoda > Insecta > Mantodea > Mantidae > Tenodera > Tenodera sinensis. The sequence continues at coordinate 36,127,091 of CM060966.1, read as the reverse complement.
TCTGCATGGGGCTCAAGTTAGGGCTTTCGTATTGCAGCTTGAATTTACGAAGTGCAGGCAAGATTCGGTTAATTATGTTGTTGAACCACAGGGTTAGGCCCTGAAATTCCTCCAGGTCCGCCTGCGAGAGCGTTCCCCCTAATGCAGGGGGGGGGGGGTCATGGGTACAGTGGGGACCACAGGTGCCACCTGTGGGCCGGCTGTAACAGCAGTATCCCTTGGTGCCAGAGCTGCCTCAGTGGACTGCTCTGCCGGCGCCTTGGGAGGCTGTTGAGGAGCTGTGCTTGCTCTCTCCGCGGCTTGACGCTTGCTCTTGTGTTTCCTTCGCCGCTTAGGTTTAGGAGGAGCATTGATCACAACAGACTCCTCTGTATGACCTGGAGGTGGTGCCGAGACTTCAGTCGTGGCAGGGGCAGGTACTATTGCCTTGGCCTTGGCCTGGGCCAGTGTCTTTTCTGCCCTATTAAGGGCGTGAGAGAAGGAAACGCCGGGGCGGACCTCTGCCGCTTCCGCACGTCCCTTGCGACGGCTATCTATAATTTTCAGACGCGTCGCGCATCCTTTGTAGACACTGCAGTGCGCGCCTTTGCAGTTGACACATTCCCTGTCCGTATCCGGCTTAGGGCAGTCCTGCACTCTGTGGGTTCCACCACATCGCAGACATGCAAGCGGGCGCTCACATGCCATGCTGGAATGGTGAAATCCCAGGCAATTGCGACACTGTACGGGACCCTCCTTGCCGTAAAAGCGTTCCACCTTTACGGCAGTGTAGATTAGGTGACGCACAGTGTCAATGGGCTGAACTTGTTGGTCGCGCACTTTGTCCACCACGACCAGAAACAGTGGCATGGGCACCTTTTCAGGTCCACTGTCGGAGACGATAGTCTTCTTCAACTGGGCCACTGTTGCTGTAATGTCATGTTCTTCGAGGAGTGCCAGCCTGACTTCCTCGGTAGAGCAGTCGGAGGCAAGGCCTCTGATTATTCGCCTTTCCACGTAAGGACGTGTGGGCGAATAACTGTAAAACGGGATTTTTAATTCCCGAAGTACAGCCTTGGCTGCCTCAAAATCCTCAAGTGAGGAGGTCTTGATGTTAACTTTCCGTGGCCTCCTTATTGCCTCAAAGCGTCTTTTCAGGCGCGAAGCAAGGAGCCGCATGGTTTTTGTATGCTCCTTGAAAGCATCCGCTACTATTGGCGGTATTTTCTCCCCCCCCCCCCTTTGGTTGGGGGTTGGGTAGTATCCTGTGGTTCTTGCTGCTGAGAGCCCGTGGAGTTACGCCTGCTCCGGCGTCCCTTCACCTCAGTGAAGCCCTCGGTGTCAGTTTCCATATCTGCCTCTGAGTCAGAGGGAGAGAAAGGATGATAGGAAACCAGTGGTGGTGACTCACTATCTATGACCTGTCGCGGGGCAGAACACTTGCGCTTTTTACGCGCAGGTGGTACCGCCTCGGGGACAGAGATGCATGACGATGATGTAGTTGGTCCGTCGGTCAGCACGGTTGCCCTCCGGCTGCTTGCAGAGGACCGGACCCCCTCCTTAGAGGAGGAGGCGCCTGGGCAAGCCATTACGGCTTGAGGTGTTGGACCAGGGGTCCTCACCTTTGGCTGCAGCCTTGCAAGCCCGTAGTCACGTGGTCCGTCAGTCAGTTTGTCTGAGTCGGGAATGGTGATGAAAGGAAGGGGTATAGTTACCTGGCTCCGCTATGTACCAGCACGCACCCCTCCGGGAGCAGGATCGATGTCGAAGAAGCGCAAGTGATGATTGGTGCGACACGCTACCGTTTGCTGTCAAACGTCTTGCAGCGTGCCGCGAAAACTGTGCTTTCACCTGAGTAGGTGCGTAGTTTCTTGCTCCACCACCACGTCGCCGCGGTCGTTCTCCCGCTTATTCCCCTGAAGAGAGGATCCAAGCACTCCAAGCACTCCAAGCTCCCAATGGTCCCGCAGAATCGAGGTGTAGACGCTACGAGTTCCAATCATGGAATGATATGGCCGACTTCGTCAGCCGTTGAACAACATTTGTATCACCTAGCACAATGGCTAAGGCGGTAACATCTGTGATCCGGGTTCAAATCCCGTAGTCCGAGCAATCTGACTGAGGTTTTTTCGTGGTTTCCCTCAATGCCTAAGGGAAATACCGGGTTGAATATTTAATAGCACGACCCACAGTTCCACCTTAAATCTAAAACAGTAGTAAACATGAAAAGCAGGTGGTGATAACGAATGCTGTGCCATCTATCAACAAATAATGAAAGCAGATACACTGGATGGCACCCTCACATTATCTGACCAAAGGGCTCTAATGGCAGTTGTCGACGGGTCCTTAAACCCTATAACTCACTCACTCAGGGACGGAGGTACCCAGCGAGTCCCTCTGTCGACTCGTGATGAAGCAAGATGGCATGGTATAGAGATGAAATCTTAAAGGCGTATTGTTCGCCACACACCGTTCTATGAGGTATCTCCAAACAATCCTACATGATATGATCACGTAGTTAAAGTGACGTAAAATATAGGGAAAATGTATATGGAATTTTTTTCTACCAATAATTACCGTATTAACTGGAATTATATTTAAAAACAGTTTTGTATGAATAAATTGTAGAACAAAAACAATGACACTAGGAAGAACTAAAAGTGCACTATCCAGATACTTGGGCACAGCATCACAAGCAGGCCCCAACAGCCTTTTTTTTTCTACTGCGACTCCCAAGGGAGGAATAAGTGGGAGACCTAAAGGGTGACCATTTCGAAAGACAGTGAGGACTTACAGGGGCGGGGTCCCTAACAATTCCAAACGGAGCATATCCTGGCGCCGGCTAGCCACACTTCAGTCCTGCTCCTCTAGGAGGGAGTCCCAGAGACTCGAGCCACTCCAGGAAATGAGCCCATAGTAGATACACCAAACTCCAGGGAGAAACCTTTCAAGGAGCACAGTCCACCCGACTTAATGCAACACATTGAGCGCCACTATCTTTAACGCTGAAACAGGTGAAAGGAAATGGTGGGAATGCGAATGATGGAGAGGAAATTTGTGATAAAAGATAACTACCCCAACATTCGCCTGTAATCCTGGGGAACCACGAAAAAAGCTCATGGTCAGAGTGGCGGGTCCGGAACCTCCTGAATGCAAGCGTTACGTGCCATCTCTCGGTGACACTGGGAAGATATGTAGAATCCTTAATAATGAAAATTAAGAGAAGGAAATGCCCAAGTTTACACTAACAACGCTATTAATATTTTGAACTAATCAAAATTTTAAGCCTATCAGTATTTTACTAACAAGTACTTAATTTTCTCCTAAAATTGTCAATCGTTCAATGTGAAAACCAACTGCAGTAGGTTGTATTTATTAAATTACGAACGTAGTAAAACATTTCAAAACTATAAAAAGGTCTCAACTTTAGAAAATAAACACCTTGAATCGTGAATGTAGTTTAAGTAACCCCTAGCGCAACAGCCCTGACGGGCCAAGGCTTACCGCCCTACCGCTGCATCCCCTACCTCTGCCCACTACAGGCGTTATGAGTGGGGTGCAGTACTGGAGGGTAGGACGTGGTCAGTGCCCTGAGCTCTCTCAGGTAGGTATGCGGCCTTCGCAACCTAGGGTCACTAGTTCTTTATCAAGTAGCTCCTGAATTGACTTCTCTGGGACCTAACAAGGCTGTGTGCATCCTGTGGCAGAGCTCCCAGCGGGAGAAAAATCCCCACGCCGGTACCTGGAATCGAACCCGGGTCCAGAGGCAGTCGCGCTACTACAGCGCTACGGAGGTGGTCGTAAATACGGTTTACTTCTCTCATTTACCAAGTAAATTATTGCTCTCTAAGCCGCTGAGTTGAAAGTTCAACACAAACAGCTGCTTCCTTTACTACTAATCTCTTTGTTCTTAGAATCAATTCCATTTGCGCGAGATTTTATCGTTTATGAATGTTTTTGTTTTGAGATGTTCTGTTAGTTACCTATCGTTTCGCTAGTTGTCTTTTTGGTATATAACTAAGGTTGTGTAAGTAGTAGTAGTAGTTGTAGTGTTTAACGCCCGCTTTTACTACTACGGCACCGCAGGCGGTGACACTGATGACACATGGAATGAAGATGGAGCACCGGTGGACTGACATGGCGGGGGAAACCGGAGCACCCGGAGAAAACCCACCCTAACGCCGCTTCGTCCACCACGAATACCACATGCGGGTTCCTGGGATCGAACCCGGGGTTGTGTAAGCACGTAGTACGAAAATAGCAACAATAAACAACCACAACAAGCAAAGTAACTGTCGAGGAGATGAGTCGGTTAATGTATATATTCATATTGGGAACAAAACTCTATCTAGCCAGAAGCTTTCAAAAATGTTTGCTAATTATTGCCATAAAAAGGTGGAAATGTTTACACTACCAACTTTTACAAATATTTTTGGGTAACTATAAAACATTGAAAATTGAAAATGTCACATATTATTTCAAATTCTGTATCTTATATAAAGATATAGGTATTTCACATTTAATATTTGTTGTTTAAAAAGTAACGAATTTTAAAATTAAAGTTCCTCTTTTTGCCAACTGAATTTTTGTTTAAATACCTACAAAGTATTTATGATTTATGTCAAGATCAGAGTTGTTGATTCATTTTGAAGCTTATTAGAGCCTCAAAATGACGTATGAATGAGGTATGTAGCATACCTTTAAGAGTACCTCCTTGGGATTGAAAGAGGAAAAATCTTATGTGTCGCATTCACATGACTTTCTCTGCTCTTGTACTAACCATTCTTACAAACCCTGGTTCTTCTATTTTCTCCGTGTTAGTTGAGATAAAAAATTGCAGAAATTATCTTATTGCTCGTTTTCTTGCACGTGCAACTGGAATATGGGAATACAGTAGGCTTTGAGCGATAGTCAAATCTTTAAAGGCTTTCAAACTCCGTACTCTTTGCAGGGTTAACAGAAAACGTATAACGATGTTCCATTTGACAGACGTATAAGTTCTCCAAAACTCAAAACACAAATAACAAGGAATATCTCCGAAATGTTTCACTCTACAACAACAACAAAAATATTTGAACATAAATTGTATATTTTAGCAAGATCTACATTTTGGTATGATAAGATATTATGTATCTGTTAATGTTTACCATTTATGCAAAAGCATCCACATTAAATAGGACTACATGGACTATAGTCAGAAAATTCAAGATACACATTACATTTGTCATAAAAATCTCAAACATATGGCACTTAGATCGTTAGAGCCATTTTCAAGAAAATCAAAATAGTCGAAAAATTTTCCATGTAAAGGGTAGTTTAAGTTCGAGCAGTTTTCTTCAAAATCTTGGTGTCGCATCTTGAAAAACGTTAAAGTTAAATACCAACTTTGGTTTTTAACCGACTTTTTGTTTTTGAGTTATGCTTTCCACAGACTGAACACACACACACACACACACACACACACACACACACACACACACACACACACACACACACACACACACACGGACCTTTTTCTAAAAATGCTTTTTTGGATGCAGGGTGCTTTAAAACATATATTTCCGCTGAAATATTCGCATCGAATTTTTGGATGGGATACAATACTTCCTATACTTTGTTATACGTAGTAGAGAAAGTAAAAATGAATAACCATGTTATATTTGACAGAAGTATAAGTTCTGAAAAACTCACACAAATAAAAAGGCATATCTCCGAAATTGTTTCACTCCAGAAAAAAAATTATTTAGACATAAATTGTGTATTTTAGCGAGATTTACATTTTTCTATCGTACGATTTGGTCTATCTCTTAAGGTTTACCATTTATGCAAATGTCATCAAGAGTAAACAGGACTACATGGGCTATAACGAGACAATTCAAAATATAAATTTAATTTAATTTAATATCTCAGACATGTGGTATTTTAATCAAAATCGTTAGAGCCATTTTCAAGAAAATCAAATTTTTTTGAAAAAGTTCCGTGTAAAGGGTAGTTTAGGGTGAAGCATTCTTCAAAATCTTTGTGTCGCATCCTTGAATACAAACTTTGATTTTTAACCGACTTTTTGCTTTTGAGCTATGCTGACCACAGACTGACAGGCACACATGGATCATTATTCAAAAATGCTTTTTTTTTTGGGGGGGGGGCCTGAAAACATATATTTCCGGTGAAATCTAGGCATCGAATTTTTGGGTGGAATACAATACTTCCTCTACTTTACTATACGTAGCAGGGAAAGTAAAGATTTGAAAATTTTAATTTCGAGAAATACTGAAAAGAAATTTTTACGTTATATGGCCAAGCTAACCCACTGCAAAAATTGCTAAGTTAAACGCTCTCCTGGAAACAACTAGCATTCAAACTAAACATATTTGAAGGTTAGAAGGTCTAGGCTACGACACAAAAGTAAAAAAGTTAAAGTTTTGAAAAAATCGCTATTTCCAAAGTATTATACTTTAAGTAACATTATCAAAGGCCTTCCATTAACTGTTCTCTATATGTCTATTTCTCTATAGTGAGATGGTGTGAAAATCGACAGTAAGAGTCAAATGTATTTTTTATGGACATCAACAATAGAATTATCTACATTCCTGTACAGTGAATCCTTTGGAAATCATAAAAAAGAACTCAACATTACGTTTCCATAATAATTTCGGTATCCATTAACTGCGTATACTGTAGCCTTTGTAGTAGCCTGTCATTACTCAAAGGGCTCTGTGGGTTTTATTACACATATATTCAAACTAGTAAGCAGCTACGTGGAGTAATTACAATGTAAAGTATTTTATTACTCTATGGCAGTTAATGTCAACCCTAATAGCCAAAGGGAACTCGCGTTATTATCCGTCAATTTCCAGCGAGAGTAAACAAAATTTACGATAAACAATATTTGGTGTTACTGTAGTTAAGCATGTCCTATAAAAATATATCCTTTTGACAGTTGTTACGAAGCTATTCCTAGAAAAAAGTTAGCTCTACAGGGTGGAAAGGTACAGTTTTAACACTCTTTGGAGGTGATTCTACATTCAGAGATAAATGACAAACTAAATATCACTTTACTTATTGAGCTCTTATTTCAGCATAAAAAGTAACATAGGGCTTTCTTCTGACGCTCTAATTAAAATACACAGTGATTAAGTCAAGTCTTACTGAAGTTTATGACAGAACACCAGCTCAACTACATATCTACCTCAGCTTTCTCTCGTAAATGCCTAGTTACAGTACAATTTACGATTTTGTTTTGTATAGATTGTAATTTCCAACGAATCAATAGATTGTAACTACATGCTTAATGCTCGTTCTACAATGATTTCACTTTTGTGACACTCTGTAGAAGGCGCGACTAATACTTCACGTCACGTCGTTTTCCCTTCTTGAGGATTAAAATAAAAAGAAAAGCTCTCAGGCTTTTCTGTTTCTGTCTAAGTAAAATAATGTTCACTTTCTCTACTTCGTGTAGTAAGCAGGGGAAATATTACATTCCACCCTAAAATTTGTTGTGGAATTTTCACCTGCGGGAACTGTTGTTTTTATGCACACTTAAAAACCATTGGGCTGGGTCGGATTTAAATCCGCGACCTTGGGATCAGTAGACCAGAGTCAACAAACTGGGCCACCCCCACCTACTCCATTATTGTCTGGTTGAATAATATACTAGTATGTTTAAATGTGTAGCATTGCTTTATGTAAAGACAAGCGACATTTCTTACTACTTCTATGAGAAAATGCATTTGTACAAATTTATAGATAAGTTTCAAAATAATTGAATAAAAAGCTACAAAATTGCGAGAAAATCTTTTTTCGTTTGCAAATTCCGCTATTTAAGAAAGCAGATACTTTTGGAATTTGCAGCACTTAACAGGTACCAAGGGTTAAAAGTGACGTTTTATTTCGCAACCCTGCGAGCAAAATAAAACCACTTTTAACATATAACGTGTGGCCTATATGCACTATTTTTTGTACAGCGCACGAACTTGTAAAACATCAATAATGTTATAATCGATTCCTGAAACTAAGAAAAGTCACGTTTAGAACAAGATCAAGATGTCAGATGTTTTCAAATATTGTTGATTCACATATTTTGCTTTACACCAGGTAATGAAGAGATTAAATGCTATTTCATAATGCTTTCTAGTCTTTTGGGGTAGGAGTTCTAATATTATTCTTTCTGCGGCTTGCGTAATTTCACTTGGTTCTTCCGTTTGATTTTCTTCCAAATGCATATTTACCACTATTTAATATTTATGTTGGTTATACTGAATAAAATAAAATAGTTTTTGATGAAAGAAAGCAAAAAGGTGTCAATGCAATTTCACAATGTCTTGTGAAAAGATAATGTGAAATTAATAATGTAAAAAGACATAATGGAAAGTAAAACCTAATATAACCCAGTAAAATTATAAACATGTGCAAATACATAACGTAATTATCATGTGAAAAGTACAATTGGTCACAATGGAATGATATAGATATTGTATCGTACTAGTATGATAATCGCAAGCTTTTGTTTCGTCTGCACTAAGTAAAGATTTTAATTTTAGTCCATAATATGCAAAAATTGCAGTTTAGTTACATTATACCTCTGCTGAATGACTATTTTATGGCTTTATTAACTTAATCATTTTCTTTAAACTATATTTTCTCAAAAACTAATTAAACTAGTAAGCTGACATTTTGCATACATATATAGCAGACTAAACACATGTTCACAAGTACTTTCATGATTTTCAGTGGAATATTATGTTGCGTTAAATAAAATAACTTATGTTATATTTCCACAACAAGAAGTGTTTTTCTTTAAGTAAACATCCAAAACTAGTTTGATATGTTCCCCAGAATATATAGGTATATAACTATAGTAAAATATGTAGGAAAAATCTCATTGCATTCATTACTTTCTGTACTCACTCTTCTACAAACTATTCTCAAAGACTTATTCTTCTTCCCACTTGTTTTTAATTAAATAAATTTTTGTCACATATATACTGAAGGTATAAGAAGTACCTAACAAGCCTAAGTAATATGTTTTTAAAAAGCTCGTTGGTAAATGATTGCTTTGAAATTCCATTTCCTAAACATGGCCTCGACAAAAAACGAACAGTAAGTTAGTAAAATTATTTAAAAATTCAAACAAGTAAATACGAAAATCTCGGATATAGTTAATGTCACAAAATGCTTATGTGACCTAAATGTGTGCTATAACGAGCTCTACCTATTTCGTCAAATATCTCTTGTTTATCTCTTACGGTTTACCAGCTATCCAAATGGCATTCAGAATAAGCTGTTCAAGGGCTGTTTGAAGACTATTCAAAAACTAAATTTTATTTGTCAAAAAATAGATTAAACACATGGTATTTTAATGAAGCTCAGTGGAGTCACTTGAGAGAATAAAAAAAGCAAAAAACAAATTTTTCCATGCAAAGGATATTTTGGGGAGGGATTTCTTTATATATACTTGTTGCAGACCTAGAATATGCTGAACTTCAATATTGAACTTAGTATTCACCACCTTTTTGTGTTGTTTACAAACAGATAACACAAATATACACAACACACCTAATATAAGGATGTGTTTCTATTTGGGAAAGCTTCAAAACGTACATTTCCAGTGAATTTATGAGGTAAAGGAAGTAAGCAGCAGGAAAGGTAAAAACTGTTACTGTCTACTACGGATACTTTACCCTATGCTATGGAAGAGGTTCATGAATGTTTCTAGAAGATAAATACATTTAAGTTCAATAAGTTATACTGCAGGTAACATTTTATTTTAATGAGTTAAATTTCATAGAGTAATACACGTTTGAATAATACCTATAAAGGTATCTTCCTACAGGGTACTTAAAAAGTTGTTTTATTTATTACAAAAAGAAGTGTAATAAAGTGCGATTTATATCTTTGGAATAATTGAAAGACCATGAAACCGTGATGTTCGCTTTTCGAAGAAGTTTGGTCTGAATTGTGATAATTTATTACATTTATAATTAATCAACGGGAAAGTAAATTGAAAGCAATAAATGTTTTCTGGGTAACCAACAGAAAAAGAAGGATACATGATATATATTGTACTAAGGCAACTTGTAGAAGCCTTGGAAGAAGGATTTAAACTTGTATAGTTTAATTTTTTTAGATAAATGCAATGAAATAAAATTAAAATTAATCAAAGGGAAAGTAAGGTAATGTTTTCTATATAAGGTCAAAGTACTTCAATAATTCAAGGTATAATGAAAATGGAACTGGAGGTAGTTTAAATGGCCTCCCCTACGTTGGAGGATAGCATAGCCAGGTTGATCATCAAAGCTTGCTCACCTGTGTGTTTGAGAACTTGAATGCCATGGTGGTGACTGTCTAGCTGGCCTGTCGAGCACTGACTGAACGGTCTCTGACTCCTGCAGACCAAGAAGCTGCCTTGCTGTTAGTGGGTCAACAGTGAAAGTCCTTCTGACTGTCACTCTCGCCTCGCCTCGCCTCGCCTACCACCTTGATAACCATCGCTTCTTATAAGCACATCCTCATGTCACGTGTTGCTCGCAAGACTGGCATAGGAATATCCTGATTCCCGGTACAACAACAACACAAAGATCTGGGAGTGATTTTCCGGTATGTTTACTTCAAGGAAATCTAAGTCCAACAGAGGGCAATGTCCGTTTACCTTGTAGCAATATTGTTGACTTGAAATCGACTACACGACATTGTACTCAGTGCAACAGATTTCGAAAACCAGTTAAGTCCAGTAGGGAGATTTCCTCGACCTCGTCATGGGACGGACTGGGACCTTAAAGTGGAACGCATTATCGTATACAAAATCAATTTTGCACCTGAATTTATTAATTTCGTGTTATCAGTCAACCATTAGAAGGTATTAAAGGAAAGTTACTCCAAAATGTAACACAAATGCCGAAAGTAGTATGTATAATCATCTTCGAAGCTTTATATAATGTATACTGGACAATGAATATATCACTGTATTTCTAAACTTTAAAACATGTTCTAACGGGTAGTCCAAAAGACTGCGAACCGGTTGCGTTGTGTTTTGCCTATACGCGTCCTCGACGCTCATAGCCGACTGCCACTGTCATAGAACAGCGCGGATGAAACCACACAGCAATTTAAAAACTACTTTTAAAGGAGGGTTTACTTAGAAATGTTATTAAATGAGATGCTGAAAATGGCCACCATCGTTATCCATCATTTTTGGCACCTCTTTAGTAAACTATCCGTCACTTGCCGTAGTCCACATTGAGAAATGCTGGCAATTTCCTGGCGGGTAGTTTGTTTTAATTCTTCCAGGGTGTGTGGGTTTGTCCTGTACACTGTAAGTTACCCCACACATAGAAATCGCAGATCACCTGGAAATCTTTCTGCAAATCGTAATTTCACTTGACGAGCTGACTGAGTTAACTCACACGAATCACAAATAAATACATTCTGTGCAGTAAAAAACAAATGCTGAGCTATAACACACTTTGTGACTAAGTACAGGGCGAAATAATAAAGCACACTGGTAATAATTCAACCGCACACTAATGTGTCAGCTCAATACTGCACTTTCAGAGCAGAGAAAAACAAGTCAACCGCATGAGCTTGTGTACACCAGTTGCTTTAAACGTGTTTCCGGGTGCCCAGTGGAGAACACCGCGCAGCGGTTCGGATATTTTTGGGTCTGTGTACTTTTATTATATTAATGTTGCTAACAAATTATATTGTTTGCCTGATATAGCCTAATTATCTTGTGTAACAAATGATTTTGATTTTTAAACCAGATTCATGAACACAAGACCATTATGTGATTTAACATTTACAATTAAGAACACGAAATAAAATCATGCATATTGCACCTAACTAAATCGGTGTTCTCTGCAAACCATTTAATATAACTTCATTACACTTAACATAAAAAAACGAACATTGAAATTTTAAAGTATAGCATTTACATGACTTTCTTTACTAACTCTTTACACACTGTTCTTACAGATACTCAGTCTTCTGTCTTCATGTTAATGAAGCTAGGCATTTGTACATGGTTTTATGAAACATTCCCCTCTAGGTAAAATGGCAATTTAGAAATAAAGTAGGCTTAAGTGATAGTCAAATCTTGTAAGAACTGTGATGGCTTTGTAAGATCGTTATCTTTGCATGGCCAACAGTAAAGAGAGGAATACAGACTTTTTATTTCAGAAAACATAGCTTTTGAAAAATTCAAACGTATGACCAAGAATATACACGTAATGGTTGACTCCATAAAAATAGATTTTACATAAATTGTGTGCTTTAAGAAGATCTGAATTTCTGTAAAGTAATGTTTTGTCTAACTTACCATTTACCAGTTATTTAAAACATATCCAAATTGAAGAGTATTTCAGAGGCTTATCTCCAGAAAATTCAAGATATAAATTTCACTTGTAATGAAAATATCTTTAAAATATGGTAATTAAATAAAATTATTACAGCCGTTTCTGAGAAACCCTAAATTTTCGAAAAACGTTCCATTTAAAGAATGGTTTGCGAGGACGATATTTTCTGCCACGCCCTTCAAAGATGCTGAATTTGAGAATCCACTGATGGTGCCTGTAAGTTGTTTTAAATGTTGGTTGTATTAATATTTACTATGAAACTCGTTCACTTTCACTCCCGCATTCACTTTTCCAGATTCTGTGGAAAGCAGAGAATGACCCTACTTTAACTTCTATCCGTCCTAGCCGGAAATCGAATCGGAGACCTCTGTGTAAAGAAGGTTGCCATTCACTCAAATACATTTTCTTTAGCCACTTTTTACCTATATACAAAATCATACAAAATACAGTAAATATTCTGGCGATTTTATTGCCTATTCACATAAAATTTAAGTTATGCATTTAATTTTCGCATGAATATTTTAAGTGTCATATTTTAATCATAATTCCAAATGCTATTTTTGAGAAAATATATTTAAAAAAACTAAAATTTTTTTATCTGAAGGTTGTTTAGGATGGGAGCATTTTCTTGATAACCTTTCCCTGGCATGCATAGAACTGCTTCTATGTATGCAATTTTGTATTTAACCACTTTTAAGTTATGTTGTTCGCATGCGCGCGCACCACGCACACACACACACACACACACACACACACACACACACACACACACACACACACACACACACACTGAAAGAAATACAAAATACGTATTGGCAGTAACGTCACACTAATTATGCATGAAATCAGGAACATATTCTAATCAATGAGTCAGTTATTACACAATTGAGCGAACTTTTTGAAAAGAGCTATGTGTTAAAACTGATAATTTAAGAGTGATAGCAAAACATATTGTGATTATTGCATACCATCTTCATTTCTAAATTTCGCAAGAATTTCTCACAATTTCAATATACTTTTAACAAAATCATATGCTCGCTCAAAAATGAATTTGTAAGTTAAGCACGATGCACCTAGCAGAGGTAGACTTGCTGGGTAAGCAAACTATTCCTGGTGATGCATTGGAGCATGTATGATGGATTAGGATAGACAAGTGCATAAATGAATTTTGTTCATTTAAAAGTCAAGAAAAGTTATTTCACTCAGCTGGCACTCTATGATCTTATACTGCAATTTATAGTGAAGCTGTATAGGATACCACAATGTTTTCTGCAAC